>JBAMCI010000131.1:4520000-4997500 GCA_037075265.1 Drosophila nigricruria | reverse complement strand
CAGTGGCCTGGGAGAAGCATCAATTGCAGTTGGATACTTGGGTATCTGCAGCGTTAGTGAACGAAGCGCCAACAAACTACGTATAACATTTAAACGATTTTGCTGCATTTTTTTTTAGTTTTTTTTTTACTTTTTCTACTTAAACTCTGTTTCCGAAATTTTGCTGTTCAATAGTGGCAGAGTTGCCAATTCATGGCAAAGCTTATAATTATTTCGTTTGGTGGGCTCAAAAAAATCATTATTTAACTATGTACTTATTATGCGACTCTATCAACTATTTCATTATATGTACGTAAATAAATTGTAAGAACTACAATAATTTTAAAATATATTCCTTCTTTTTACACATTCAGCAATATATGAGTAAGTATCGAGTACATTTCAATTGTTATCGAATTTGGCGCGATAACTATTCGTTTTTTCAACTATAACGGTTGTTCATAATAATTAAAAACGCATATTTCTGATTATTTGTTTATTAAATTAAGGAAAAAAAGTTGAAAATCGTGTACTAATTAAAATTATCTTAGACTACAGCTTCCCACTTAACCCCATTGCCGATTGCCATTATTTCGCCTTCGGCTGTTAGAGTAGTTGCTGCGTTGTTCCTCACGATTTCTTTGCTGCGCTCGCTGAGAGGCTAAAATCATTTCGCATTCATGGGAGGTGGAACGCTGCTCTTGCAGTTGCTGAAATTCGGAACGACGACACTCTTCACACTCCTCCCATCTACTGAACTTGTTCACATTGCGATCGCACGGGTCCGCCGCAAATAACATGCACTCATCCACACAGAAATTGTAGAACCAAAAGTGTCCGACGATCGTCTGGTTCCTGCAGCGGGGCTGATTAGTTCGCAACATTTGAAAGCAACGCTTGGCCAGGTTTGTATCCTCATCTGCCTCGTCTTCAACATTTTCCTGATTAAAGTTTCTATTGTAGTTGTTGTTGTTCATTCTGTTCCAGGGCTGGCGCTGCTGATCATCTTCCTCCTGCTCTGGAGCTACTTGAGTTTCACTCATCTCTCTGTTACCATAACGTGTTCGCTGCTCATTCTCTCTGTAGTTGTCGGTGGGTCGTCTACGGTTCCAAGGCGCGCGTTCCACATCCTCCAATCGTGGCGGCTGTCCATAATTCACTCTTGCTTCACTGCCCTTCAAGTTGCCCACATCAAAGCCGCCTAGTCTAAGTCCCTCATCCGTTTGCTCCGCATCGTAATCTCTATTAAAATTATTGTTGTCAAAGGCTTCCGGCTCTTGCTCATTCTCAAGCTCTTGTTCCTGCTCTGGCTGTTGCTCTCGCTCATCAAACGGCGCTTCAATGTCGCCTCCACTGAGGTTACCCAGACAAGCTCTGCCCGCGCATGGACGCATCTCCTGCAGCTCTAGCCGGCGCACGCTCTGGCACTTCAGCTCGGCACTGGGATTTAGATATTGCCTTTTACGCATTTGAAAGCCCTCTCCGCAGGTGACGCTGCACGAGCTCCAGCCACTCCAACCAGACAGTTGGCATTCAGCGCGTCTCTGATATGCATTCTCCGGCTGCTGATACTGGGGACCCATGTTAAATTCATCAGGATCGTCGATATGTCGCATCGGTTCGCCGTTTATGCCGCAGTCCTGGCCGTCGCATGCGCGCTCTTCATACTGCGGCACATTGCAATTGTAAATCCTGGCCAGCTCTGGCTGCTTGTAGACTCGCCTTCTATACTGCATGCCCTCGCCGCATTTGGTAGAGCAATCGCTCCAACTAGACCAGGGATGCGTGAGACATTCACGCGGCACATCCGCATCATTGTTAGCTAAGTTAGTTAGTGAATATATATTTTATTTATTTTTATATACTTGAAGTCTAACATTACTTACAATCTTCATCCGCACAGCGTCGCTCGTAGATGCGCTGACGTCTCACTGTTAATATGGCCATGGGCTTCATTGGCGCACCCGATTCATCGTAGAAAGGTGAACGAGGATCGTTAGGAAAGTCGGATCGTATGCGTCTAATAACATCTGGCGGCACTTGTGGCTGATCGGGTGACTGGAAGATAGACAAACCCAATTAATATTTATTTATATGCCGAACATTTTTTTACTTACCGTATAACTCGGTCCCGCATCTGTGCCCATATCCCAGGGATATAAATTGATCACCTTTGTCTCCATCCACGTGCAGTTGCGTAGGCATAACTCTAGTCCACTTACGCCCACTATCCAATCTGGCGATGGCTCAATTTTGGAGGCAAACGATATCATATGGTGCACTGGATCTACACGTACCGATGCCATTGATTTGCTATTTAAATTGGGAAAGGCTGGTCCACGGGCTTTAATTATGGTGCGTATCTTTTGATCCTGCAAATAAGATTTCATTAATTGAATATTTTTCAGGAATTTGTTAGACTCACCCGAAAATTGACGCTAAATTCACGCTCAAGCAGGCGGGAACTGCAGTGCTCAGCATACTGCTTGACTCCTTCGCTGGCTAATTCGCCGGACGCCCAAAAGCGATAGTCGGAGCTATGAGCGGCGCCCACCAGCTCGCAGAAGCGCGTTTCCCAACCACGCGCTGGAAAATTCCTTGGATGCAAATTACGTGACCAGACTCCTTCGAATGTTAGCTAGAAAAGGAGTTGTTTGATTAAGTAAGATATAAATTAAAAGTAATTTACTTAAGTTATGCATAGGAATGTTTTATATAGCTTCGTTAGTTGTCTCTTTTACACTCGTTCACTTCATCTACTCACCTCATATCTCGCCTCGTCGCAAGCGCAGCAGGGATTGTTTAGAGTAATGCCTGTAGGTTGACTCTCGACATCGTCGACTACCTCCTCACATATGCGACGCGTCAATCCGCCATCGTCCATGTGCCAGACGTCGCGATGCTGCAGCACTGTGGCACGTATCAATATGCAACCGTTGCCCGGCTCACTGGGCGCTATCCACGTCAAATGCATATGGGTCTTGGGATTGGTATTCGTGTTCTCCACCATGTTAATGCAGTTGGGATTGAAACGTGTCTCAATCAAATTGCTTAGCTCGAAGCGACCCAGATCGTTTATATAGCTGAAGTCGCCGTTCTCATTCTCCAACGCCAGTATGTAGCTAATAAAGCGATGTCCATTGAATGCATTCAGCGAAACTGTCGAAAAAAAGCCAATGAAATAACAAATCACATTTTGTATAGAGACGGGGACTTATCGGGGAAACCGACCTTGAAAATCGTGAGACCTTTCAAATTCGCAATATCCTGATAAGAAAGAAGCGAATGCCTCTATTTTGTTTACAAAGCAAAGCGCAAGTATTGCGAAACGTTTGTTTTGGTTTTCTTTTTTGTATACCCTGTGCACATAGAATGGAAAGAGCATAATGAAGTTGCGGAAATTGCTATTAGAATTTGTAAAACACTTAGTAAATGCGAATACAAATGTAGAACAACTCTGTGTACAGAGTAGCAGCAAGTCCATCACGCTTAACTTTGTTTCTTATACTTGGACTTTGAGTAAAAATATCTCAATGTAAAGGGTATAATGCACTTGTGGAAGTAGAAGTCCGAGGCCGATTGTAATTAGAATTTGCAAGTCACTAAGTAAATATGAGTGTAGTTAAGAAAGCTGTGTACAGGGTATCGTCTTGTCGATTACTCTTAATCACTTTGGTTTTTTACACACTTAAACACTTCGAGAGCAATCGGAAACAGACTTTTGAAGTTCAAGCGCAAGGTCAATGAACTCACGCGCTCACCGTTGTACTCCTGTCCGAGTATATAGGTTTCCGGATTGCCCGTTATGCTTATCACATAGTTCTCATCCACCGGAGACTTGGGCGTATGCGTATTGGCCGGATGACGTGTGCAGATCAATGCCCAGCTAGAGCAGGGCAACAGCACGTACACCATCAACAAATGCCACATTCTGTAAATCCTCAAAGTCTGACTCGTCGTCTTGAGCTACTGTTTGAAACTGAGCGTTAAATTTTGTGTTGGTTCGCAAAAAGCCAACTGCTGGGAGATGCTGATAAGCTCTGCCCGGCAAGAGAACTTTATTTTTCTGACCCACTGATACAAATACAAAAAAAAACTGACTTATCAGCAGACGCTGCCCACAAAAGCCGGAAAAACAAACTATATAGAGTATTCAATTCATATGGAAATTAAAGAGAAGATAAGAGAAACGCTTCAGCTTGAGCTCTTAACAGAAAGAGACTGTAAGTCTTTAAGACTATAAAGAAAACGGAGAGAACAGTGGCTTAAAGACTTTAGAAAATGATTGCAGTAATAGAGAACATACGTTTTTTAAGACAATGTGAAGTACTTAAAGTATTTAAAGATACAAAACATATGGAAGAAAATATTCAAATTGAACTATTTGAACATCTAATTCGTTTGAACATCTAATTCGTTTCATCGGCAACACGAGATAAATTCGAAAATATGGAACCTATTATAAATGCTTTGACTATGTCAGAATATATATATAAAAAACTTGCTTAATATTTCTTTTGCTTTAAGCTTTATTAAATGGTTTAGCTGCCATATCTGCCACGTCTGACATTGTTATATTTGTTTCGTGTCTGTGACATGGGCTGGCCGAAGCCTTCATCTCCTCTAAACCCGCCGCTTGTCTGGAACGTATCAGCGCCATAGGAGTTGTCACCTGCATATGGGTTCTCTTCGGGATCGTCGGTTCGCGCCAAATTGATTTGGGGCAGCAGACAGGTGCCCTCGCAGGCCATCAGTGTGCGAAAGCGATTGTTGTTCTCGTCGCAATTGTCTGTGGTAAAGATTTTACACTCGTGATCATCGTGATCGTAGAACCAATAATTGCGCACAATAACTGGATTAGCTAAACAGGGTACTGTAGAGGCGAAAGGTTTCTCATAGCAATAGTCCTGCATTACATTGTAATTGCTGCCGCCCGTATCCTGTTGACCCTGGCGATCCGGATAGCGCGGAGTGAACGGAGCACGCGTGCTAAAGCCGCCTCTGTATGGGGTGTTACCGTAGTCGTTATTATTGTTGTTAGAGAGTGAATCGTAATTGTTGTTGTTGTTGTAGTTGTTGCCTCGACTATCCTGTTTGTAATCGTTGTAGGTCTCTGCTCGATTATCCTGTCTGTAGTCATTCTCGCTATCTTCTCTGTTGTTCTGTTTGTAGTCGTTGTAGCCATCGCTCCGCTGCTCATTATTATAGTTATTCCCTGTGGGTCGTTCCATTTCGTAGGACGGTCGTCGATTACTCCTGCCTTGTTCCGGATAGTTGGGCGTTGCCAAAGTGTTTCCACTCCAGCCTTGATTGTTTCGATCCATAGTTGGCCTTCTGTTGTAGTTGGTATTCAAGTTCCAACCGGGTCTATTATTTTCAAAGCCAGCTTCATTGGTTTCTCCAAACGGATCCGACTCCGGTTGTAGGCCATCCATGTCACCATTGTCGGCTATTGTGCCACCACAGTCGGTGCCCGTGCATTGCCTTGTCTCCTCGAGTGGCATTCGCACCACTGATTGACAACGTGGCCTTGCTTGGGGATTGTGATAGTCGCGTCTGCGTGTCGATATGCCACGCCCACATGTCTTTGAGCAAGGCGACCACTCACTCCACATGCTCATCTCACACTCGGCCATAGTAGCCGGACCATTGGGATCTTCATTAAATTCACTGTTGGTCGGCTCTTCATCCTCCGTGCCACATTGCATGCCCTGACACTGACGCACTTCCTCCATACGATTATCGCAGCTGTAGCTGGCTGCAAGTGCTGGATTCTTGTAGCTGCGATAGCGTTGCGAGTAGCCAGGTCCACAGCGCGTACTGCAATTGCTCCACTCGTTCCAGGGATGAGTTGCGCACTCCAAAGGACCATCTTGGGGCACTAGAAGAAAAATCTGTATGGGATATGAACAGAGCTTAATAATTTGTCAAGCCTCACCCTCCTCACACTCGCGTATGTATAACTTTTTCCTGGTGACGTAAAGCGTGGCTAACGGCTTCATTGGTGCACCTGAATCATCAAAGAAGGGCGAACGATAATCACTTGGATACGAGGAGGTAATGCGGCGTATAACATCCGGCGGCACTTGTGGTTGATCAGGTGACTGTTTAAAGAAATTAGTTTAGTTTATTCTCAACAGAACTTGAGCTGCTCTCACCATATACGAAGGTCCCGAGTCGGTGCCTATGTCCCAGGGATATAGATTCAATACCTTACGCTCCAGCCAAGTGCAATTGCTTAAGCACAATTCCAAGCCAGCCACGCCTACTATCCAGTCAGGAGATGGATCAATTTTGGCTGCCAAAGATATTTGATGATGCTGTGGATCGACACGCGCATTCGCCAAGGTGGTGCCATAGACATTCTGGCGATGACCGATGCCAGGCGCCTTGATTATGGTGCGCACCTCGCCATTCTAGCAAATGTGGAGGAAGTTAAAGTGATTAGGCAAAGAAGAATCCAAATTCTTAAATTTTGCCACCTGTGTATTATCTCTAATCTCCTGCTCCAATGTACGCGTGGACCCATGTTCTGCCATTTCACGCATGCCTTGACTGGCCCGCCCGCCATACGCCCAATAGCGATAGCTGTAGCTATGCGAGGCGCCAATTATTTCGCCCAATCGTGTACGCCAAGCCTCCGCTGGAAAAAGTTTGGCATGTGTATTCCTGGCCCATTTGCGCTCCAAAATTATCTATATACAAGTTGTTGAATATTAGAGATGCGGTCTAACTGATCACTGTACAAACTGAAACACTCATACCTCATACTTGGCCTCATCGCAGGCACAGCAGTTCTGCAGCGATGGCGTTAGGCTATTCAGCTCATCGATTTCCTCTGGACAGATGCGTTTTGTTAGGAAACCATCATCGATAAACCATACGTCCCGATGCTGCACCACACCTGCTCTGATGAGGACACAGCCACTATCTGGTTGCTTTGGTGATATCCACGAGACGTCGATGCGGGTCTTGGCATTCGTATTGGTGCTCTCGATCATGTTCTCACAGCCAGTGCTAAAGCGCGTCTCTGCAGTATCAAACAGCTCAAAGTGTCCTGTCATATCCTGTGCGCTGTACGCCAACGACTGATCCTCACTTTCGACAATCAGCGTAAAGCTAATGAACTTCAGATTGATCGGACAGGAGAGGGAGACTAAGAAGTAGAAGAACTTGTTTATGAAGCAAAGCTCTCACCACCTCTAGCTGCTTCTCCGAACTCACCATTGTATTGATGATCGGGTATAAAGGTCGTCGGATTGCCATCGATTAATATTTTAAAATTGTCATCAACTGCCGATCGCTCTCCCGATGCGCCCTGCGGTATGCGACTGCAACCGCCTGCAGTGAGCTTAAGCCAACTCAGACTCAGCATGAATAATAAGAGAATTCTTCGACACATTTCCCCAGCACTTCTAATCGCTGTGACGGCTCAATGGTAACTGTCCGAATTGGTTTGAATTTCGCTTTTCGTTTAGTTGACGTAACGTTTCAATTATATATCTCAGACTGCGTCGCGACGCTTCAACCCATCTTAATTGGTTCGCTCGTCATTTGAAATATTTATTTTGAGTTGAGCTCTTCAATAAGGCGTCAACAATTTGAGTGGCTTTTGCATCGCTTGGGCGCCAATTAATTTATTTTGCGTAGGTTCTTTGAACTTTTGCGAGAACAGAAGCTATATATTTTATAGCCCAGCTATCCAGCAATTTATGTAGGTCAATGATAAACAGCAGGCAGCCAAACATATGGCGAAAAACATATAATATCGAAAACGTGCCGCAAAATTAATAAATATATGGGCTAATGGAAAGTAGTTCAACTATTTGTTAAAAAATTTGTTATGTCTGTATTTCAGACTTGATCCGTGCGCTAAAAGTACAGAAATTATTCCGCTTAAACCCTTAGAAGTTCTTGCTTAATTCTTCTGTTTTTGATCCTTCTTCTACTCAACTAAACTCAAGACACAAATAATACATATATTTATATAGTTATTTATTAATACGAGTACATAATTGGTTTGATAGTCATTGCTTCAATCGACATGCAAACTTGGGAGCTGCTAATACTTGTAGCTAAATTATTTTTGGTATAGAGTATTCAGTGGGAATAACTTCGTGTTCACCACTTGTCAGTGTCGTCGTTGCTATTGAGCATGCACGGCATCATGACACACTTCTCGATGCGTACCCTGTCCTTGCACTTGTAGCTCAGGTCTGTGTTGAGGAGAGTGCGTGTACGCTGTCGGACAGAGTTTTCGCCACAGCTCGCCGTGCAGGGCGTCCAGGCGGACCACTCAGAGTAGCGGCATTCATCACGTGGCTCCAGCTGGGGCTGTAGTTTGGCGGGCATATGGCGTCGTTCGCCAAAGGCTCCACTCACTGAATACATGACATCGCAGCGCTGATAGCAGCGGTCCATGCGCACCAAATGCTTGGGACACTGTTTGCCACCGTATTTGGGTGTGCGTAGTACTCGTCGTGTCCTTAGTTGTACGCCATCGCCGCAGCTGGCATTGCAGCTGTGTGCAATCCACTCGGAGACCATACAATCCACGGGTTGCGGCTTCTCTGAACTAAGGCGTTCGAGTTGCAGTTCCTGCTTATGTCGGGGCAGGCGACAGGTCTCATCACATTCTTCCTTCGATTTGAATTTGTTCTGATTCGTATCGCAGCGATCTGACCAGTAAATGGCACACTGGTCACTCACGTGATCGTAGTACCAGTAGTTGGCCACATCGCTGTCTCGACAGTGGCTCACGCGTAGCGAATCGTAGCAATAGGAGGGCACAATCGTATCGCAACTGGGATTCGTGCAGTTGACCTCCTCGCTGAGTTTGATGTGTTGACAGGGATCGGTGCCATCATCTGTGGGATCGTGTACGCCATAGACTTCATTGTTGTTCCATACTTTGCGCATACGACGACGTTGACCGCTGCCACCACAGGGTCCCAGGCAGGGCGAGAAGTCCGACCAGGGTGAGACCCCACACACTGGCGGTATATAGTCCTCGCTGCGTTGACTGTAGCTCTGAAAGTTGCGAAATAGTGAACGCTTCTCTGCAGAGCCCGCTTCTCCATCATCTCCACCGCCTTCGGCTTGAGCTTCCTCCGCCTCGCCTTCGCCGGCCGCCTCGTTGCCTATGTCGCCGCCACAATCGATAGCCTCACACGGTTTGGTTTCTTGCAATCGTGCCTTGCTTGCCTTCTGACACTTCTTCTTGGCCCGCCTATTGAGGTAGTGGCGAGTGCGTACCAGCTCGCCTGTGCCGCAGGTCACTGTGCATGAGGACCATTCGCTCCACTCGGATAGACCGCACTCGGGATCGGTACCGGGTTGCTCTGCCTCGGGTTGTGCACCCTCCGACGCCTCCTCATTAAATGTGGCGCACTTGCGACCCATGCAGTTCTTCTCCTCACGCAAAGCATTGTTGCATCTGTGACGCTGTAAAAATATGTGTTGAAAGGTGTAAGAAAGACTAATTTATTAATTGCAGAAGTTGCTCTTACCATGGCTAACGTTGGATTCCTAAACTCGCGCGTTCTGTACTGTTTGCCCGCTCCACATTTGGTGCTGCATTCATCCCAACGTGTCCAGGCAGTTGTGCCGCATTCCATAGGCAATTGCTCCGCTAAGGTATAGAAAACGAGTTAGATTGACGGACTGACAGATGCGGAGCTCCGAACTTCAATAAACTGTAACTTACCATCAGGTGCTTCGCAATTCTTCTCATATAGACGACGCCTGTTTATGTGCAAAGTTGCCAAGGGCTTCATTTCTGCGCCCGTGGGATCATAGAAGGGAGAGCGTGGATCATTGGGAAAATTGGACTTGATGCGACGCACAACATCGGGTGGCACTTGTGGCTGATCAGCAGACTATAATAGAAAATACATTAGGTAAATAAATAGTCGATAAAATTAAAGACTTACCATGTAGGAGGGACCGCTGTCGGTGCCCGCGTCCCAGGGATATAGATTGTGGACCTTGTTCTCTACCCAAGAACAGTTGGCTAAGCATAGCTCTAGTCCAGACACGCCCACAATCCAATCGGGCGATGGATCAACCATGGAGACCAATGAAATCAAATGATGATTGGAGTCGACGCGAAAGACAGCAAATGTTTTGCCCGTCACATTTGGATAGGCAATGCCACGCGCCTTGATAATTGTTCGAATGTGTTCGCTCTGATCCTTCAGCTCGCTCTCCAGCGTGCGTGTCGAACCATGTTCGGCTACTTCGCGTAAGCCTTCGCTAGCCATCTCGCCATACTGCCAGAAGCGATAGTCGATGGTGTGTGAGGCGCCAATGATGTCGCTAAATCTTGTACGCCAGCTGTTGGCCGGAAAGTCCTTGGGATGTGTGTGGCGCGACCATTTGCCCTCAAAGGTTAGCTAGAAAAGACAAACATATGTAATAATATGTTAACTGATTAACAGATCTCTCAGTCCTTCTGCTCACCTCATATTTGGCCTCATCACAGGCACAGCAAGGATCCACAATACTGGGCTGTGTATTGATGTCGTCCACTTCCTCCTCGCACATGCGTTTGGTCAGTAATCCATCATCCATGAACCAAACATCGCGATGCTGCATCACTGTCGCACGTATCAGCACACAGCCCTGACCCGCCATGGTTGGAGCTGCCCAAACGACCTCCACATGTGTTTTCAGATTCGTATTTGTGTTCTCCACGACATTGGGACATCGTGGACTGAACCGTGTCTCCGACAAGTCGCTAATCTCAAAGGCGCCCATAGCGTTCGGATCGCTATCCGGGTCGCCCGTTTCCAGTTCCAATGCGAGCATAAAGCTCACAAACGATAGACCCGAATAGGCGCTCAGTGTAACTATGATAAAGTAAATAAATTAGAAATCAAATTGGTATTAAGCCACTCACCATTGTATTTCTGGCCGGGCACATAGCTCTGTGCATGGCCCGCCACGGACACAACGAAATTCTCATCCACTGGCGATTTCGCTGCGGTGGCTCCCTGTGGCACACGACTGCACGCCTCGGTGGGTGGCAAGCAGCAGGTGGTTGCCAATAAAATTATGATGCACACGATTCTCATCTCTATAAAATACTTTTTCTGCCTCTCTGTGATTCTCGGACTCTCCCTTTCTCTTACTTTCAGCGTTGCTATTTGGTGGCTACAATTAAAACGCCATTAATTATGTGTTCTATATTTAGCTAAAATGCATTTGTCAACTGAGGGGTTGTTGTATATATAACCTGTTTGCAAAATTAGAGAAGGGGTATATTAGTTTTTCAATGGGTATAGATATATATATACATTTTAGTTTAAGCTTATATATGATACTACTTAGAGAATTGTGAGCTTAGCTCTAACCAGGATTAGTATTCTTTTAAATAATCTATTTTTAGATTTTGCCTTTCATTATAATTTATATTTTTTTTAGATATGCGGAAATTATTATATCTGCTTCCATAGCTCGTTTAGATCATTAATTGGCTTGCACATCTAATCATTTGTATCCAATGTCAGTGACTCACAGACATACAACATTCGCCATGAATTGCAATTGCTCTTGACATTGCAAGAATAATCTATAGAAAATGGCATAAATATTGAAATTTCATACAATTTCAATTGAAATTTATAGATATAGATCAAAATTGATTGTAGAAAGCAAAAAGCGGAGATTGGACTCAAATATTTATCAGTACACATAAGGGATATGTTTTGAAGTATAACCCATTTGTAGAAGATTGAAGAGGGATCTGCAAAATTGGAGCCCTTAAAAACACTTTAGCCCTTAGTAGCAGAACCTTTTATAATTTTTGAAAAGTAGATCACTTCATACTTTGTATCTATACTATAATCTGTTTGTTAGTTAACAACAAAAAAGTATGCACCCCAAGCACTTGGCAGGGCGCAAAAGAGAAACCCTCTCGGTATAAATCATGGGCTACATTAGCGGCTACGTCACTGATTAAACTCAATTGAAAAATTGCAAAAATCAAGAGAACGAGCCCAACGCGTAGCAGGGAAATCAATTGCAATAGAAAAACGTATGATTAAAATCACTTTTAGGGTTTCGGCTGTGGCATTACGACCTCTCTAAATCCAAGCACTTCGTAACTTACATGCACAATTACAAATCCTAAGTATAGATGTGAATTGTAGTATATTATGTGACAACACGTTTTGCATTCATAAACAAATTAAATTTGTTTTTAATATTAGAACATATCAGCTAGCAACTGTGATTAGCTTTTCATATTATTCACAATGTATTCACTTTGCACTCACATTCACAATCACGACTGCTCGGTCGGGCGCTCGAAACGCAACTGAAATGCAAATTGCAAACGAACTGCTTTCAACGACTCAATTTTCAATTATTTTTCACGAGCTGCAGCAGCAGCAGCTCGTGAGGGGCGGAGCTCGACTGAGTGGGTGGCCAAAGAGCGACGTTTCTCTAGTTGTCGTCTCCCGTTTGTCGTGCTCCTGCCTCGCATTTGTTTATGTTTGCATTTTTGTTTTGATCGCGCTATTCTAGACAAACCCGGGCAGAAGGTTAGGAATTGAGGCAATTGCAATTGGCACAGTGGTTCGAACCTAGCAAGTTTGTTGTGAAAAATCTGAGGGGAATCTCTGAGTATTCTATTCCTTATTAGTTACAGATAATGTAAACTTTATCCTCCTTTAAAGTACAAAGTAAAGGAACATTGGCTTATCCTGATCTGTATCTTCGTAGCAAAGCAGGCTTTCCAATTAGTTTTCAGTTAACTGTGTTAGGAATTCAAAAATATTAAACTCTATTTAAATCATTCAACATCAAACAGTACACCGCTGCGTTTCGTATTTCAAATTTATATATTTTTTTTTATTTCTAGATCTTTGCAGACTTATGCAGTCAGTCGGTTATTATTTTTTGGAACATTACAATATAGTGAAGCCTAGGGAGCATCACCTTTATAGCCAATATGCAAAATTCCGCTGTTTTATCACGTGGTAAAGCAAAAGAATCTATTAACTGTTTTACCAATAAACTTAATATGATTTTCTATAGCAACACAGAAAACCAACGGGAGAAATGTTGTAGCCAAAGCTACCGAGACCAAAAAGAATGAAACAGCTAAGGGCCAGAATGATACAGCTAAGGGCCAGAATGAAACAACTAAGGGCCAACCCGTAAGTGTGGAGTCTGAGTATAAACAAAAATGAGATTAATTCTAATTTTTCTTTTTTTTTTTTTTGCCAATAGAACAAACCGCCAATAAAACGCATACCAATTGTCAAAAAGCCATTAGTCGGTCTGCCCAACAATAACAATAATAATAATAGCAATAATAACAATAAAAATACTAATAACACCTCTAATAATAATAGTAATAATATTAATACTACAACTACTACTAATAATAATACTAACACTTATAATAACCCTAATAATAACAATACGGACAGTAAGCCTTTACCACCACTTGAATCGCCGCAGTTGGGTCTTAGCGTGGAGTCCGTCACATCTGGAACAAGTTTTGTATCACGCCGCACAGATGCCGACTCAGAGGATGTCTTGCTCAAGACAAAGGGGAAATTTACCAGACCGCGCTTGAATCAGCTGACAGAGCAGCGCATCAATCGCTTACGCTCGTCTGCGGCAGACGGAGCCAATGGTGAGATAGCAACCAAATTTCACTAATTTATAGCACAGCACTCTCTCTCTCTCTCTCTCTCTCTCTCTCTTTTTTTTTGTCCTTTGTAGTAGTGCCGCATTTGAGATCGATTTCGGAAGCACCCACGCCGCATTTAAAAAAGAAATGTGATAAAACTCCTAGCACAACATCGATATGTGCTCAGTTGCAGCGGGATGGAATTGAGCCAATTCCATGTCCACAGCCCCTGGAGACGCTTCAAAGGCAATTGGAGGACACGCAGTCGGAGTTTATGAAGAAAGTGGCGACCTTTCGTGAGCAAGGTCATGGATATGCCTACAAGCTGGTTACCATCGTGCACACCGACAACTGCACGGTGCTCGTGCATCATGATGACTTGCTTGCCATGCCCAAAAATCTGCGTGAGCTTCGATCGACATTCACTTATCGAATCCATTAGCTTATGTAAAATTGATTCCTTCCTTAGCTGCTTATTCGGTGAACGATTTCAAAAACCTGTGTCACGATACACTCAAGGATGGCTATATGTTCATTTTCGAGCAGTTCGCAACGATGCAATCGGAGGGCGACATGACGGCAATATGTCGTGAAGAACTACTCAACAAGTTGGAGGGCGAGTTGGTAAGTAATATCTATCTATATAGGCATATCTTAATCTAAGCTAAATTTGCTTAACTGCAGAACAACAAGCTGGCTGCCGTTGACAATGAGCTGATGCAAATGTGTAAAGCTGCTAGCCAGGACGACAACGCTAAGCTGACACGTCAGGTATGCGAACTAAGCGATGCGAACACTCATCTAAAGGCCACTAATACGAAATTGGACATGGATATTGTGGACATACGCAACAATCGTGACGAGCTTAAAAAATTGCTCGATGCATCGCAGAAGCGCAGCAACGAGCTCGCTTTAGAGCTGGCCGATAAGAATATTTTGGTGGTGGAGCAAGCAGGCGCCCTTGATGACTTGCGCATCGAAATGAAGCATCTTAAGAAATCGTAAGCCACTACCATTGAAATATCGTAAAGCATTTATTCAATTTACAATTAGTAATATCAACAGCAACAAGATATTGCAGCAGCGCCTGAAAGAAAACGACGGCAGCATAGACAGCTTTCGGCTATCGAATGAGAATCTATTGAAACGCGTTGAGGAATTGGAGGCGGAGCTGCTTCAGGCACAGAGCGAATACTTATTACTCAAAAATAAAACGGATGAGCTGATGCAAGATCTAGCCGACAAGGAGCAGCTCATTGCCGAGCAGAGGGCACAGCTGAACGAACTGGAGCAGACAAAGGTGATGCTGTCGGATACAATGACTTTGGAGACGGAAACGGAACAAATAAGGTAAAGAGAAAAATATTCGATGTGCACATCTCTGTAACATCTCTTCTCGTGTGATAGTGACATGCAGGCAGAACTGGAGCGTCAACAGATGCGACTGGCAGAGCAGGAGCAGGCGGAGCAAAAGCTGCGCATCGAATTAGAACAGAAGCAGGACGAGCTAAACAAAACGGAGCTTAAGCTCAGCCGACTGGAGGAACAGAACGAACATCATCGCCAGGTGCTGTCCGTGCGCAGTGAGCGCATCAATTATCTGGATCAAGAGATGAAGCAACGTGAACAGGAGAGCAATCGCAAGATCAGTGAAATAATGGCTCAAACCAGTGACAAAAATACGCTCATTACTCAGGCAAAAGACGAATAACGATTACAGCTTGACTCATCTATTAAAATGACTTCTTTACACACAGATATCCAACGAACTGGCAGCAACAAACGAACAGTTCCAGAATCTCTGCACAACGCTCAGTACCAAGCAGACGAAGCTGCATAGTCAGGAGCACGTCATTAAGCTGCTGGAGGAGAGCAACGCACGCAGCGTCAAGCTTCACACGAAACTGGGCGAAAAGAATGCACTGCTAAAGGACGAACTCGATCATTTACGGCGCACTGTGTAAGTTAGATATATACATATATATAAATGTATAAATGTAGGTGTAGGGCGTGCAAACTCGTAACAAGTACGCTAGATACAAAAGCGTTTCGTTAGCTATATTCATGAAACTAGATTTCAAATCACACTACATTTTATGCATACATTTCTATATATTTATGAATTATTGAAACATCATCTCTTTTGGCACATTGTCAGCTCTAGCAATAACTCTAGCTTCCGGTTTACTATTTTTAGATAATACGATTTTAGAAAAAAACCGGAATATTTAGTTCGCTACGTCAAATAGAAAGAATTTCGATATCAAATTATATTTCTTTTATTTTGATCTTTTTATTCGTAAACAATATTTGCATATGACAAAAACAAAATTTTGATTCATAAGTTCTGCCTAACAATTAGTTGCTTGCCATTTCGGATTACTGCTATTGATTTTGTGAAATGATGTAAACGAGTTCGAAATTGTGCAGTTTATTTTGCAGCCTTTTGCCTTGACTATAACAATTTTAATTTACAGTTCTTCAATACTGTCTCGTCGCAGAAATAACCTAATGTTAGGCAATGATGCGAACGATGGGGATGTTGCAGACATTCTGCTGGAATAAACCAAAATAGGACAATGTAATTAGCAAAATTAAGAAAGTATTATGTGGTAAGCGGCACTTGTTACGAGCACTGAACACTGAACATCACTGAAACCTAATCCTAACTTCATCTCTCTTTCTCCTTTGCAGTAACATTTATATAAGAATTCTAATTGGCAACAATGGGCAGACTATATTTGAGCCAGTGCCAGCTCATGAGGTGTTACGTCTTCGATCTAAGCGCAAAAAAAAGGATCAGCAGTCAAAGCAACAGCAAAAGCAAAAGCAACAGCAACAAAATAAAACATAGCAATTTCTACAGAGCTAACATTGTATTATATATATGTATATATATAACTATAATTGTATATATATATATTTATATGTATATATATATATGTACATATATTTAGAGCGTAGCGATTATTCTTATTTAGTTTAGTGTTTTCTGCATATATGCATACATACCAATCCAATATATATATATATTCTCATCAAAATTGTAAATTGTAAACCTTGGATAGATAGAACACCCACTTTTGTCATTACTAATAGATCGGCTTTATATTTTGTGTATGTGTATATAAGTAAATGCATCGGCGGCGCATTAAAGAGAACTTTCAATTAAACGATTTGCATTTTGAGACCAGAGCCTCTCCTCTCTCAACTAGATCCAACTGGATAGATGTGTGTACCATATAAATAAGCAAGCAAAATCGTAGCATAATCTCGTACAGACCTGCCACTGCCGAGATTCTGCGAAGATTTCTTTTTGGTTTATCAGTTAGATTTCGAATTAGTCGCGTCGTGTAGCTCGTCCCAGCTGGTGGTGGCTGCAGTGCTCATCGCTTACAAAGAGTTTTGTAAACCAAAAATTGTATTTTACAAGTGAGACTAACATATTGACTAAAACTTATTTAACAGTGCTAAGCAACATTTCAAAATTAATTTTGGAAGTCTCTAGGTTTTAAGTCTTTCGCTCTAGTTTAGGAAATGTGTTAAGCTAAGTTTTTAAATTGATTTCTATATGAAATTCTTCAAGTTTTGTGATTCGAATGTCTTTAAAAGTGCACTTAAATCAATTTGAGTATTAAATTAGAGCTTTTATTTTGATGATCTGAAATGAAAGCTTAAAGTTTAAAGCATAAACTGGTATGCCCAGTTTATAATCTGTTAGCCCTTTAATAAAGCTCAGAAATCTCGCAGCTCTGTCTGCCAAAAATTTTTCAAAAACGTGTCTTATCTAACATTAGCAGAGGCATATTGTTTAGATAAGTGAGTGGGATTTGAAAACAAATAAAATAGTATTATATTTGGCCTTAATAACCCAGTCTTAGCATAAATTTGATTTAGTAACCTTATCTTTATTTAAAATGTCTTATAACCATTTGGATAAGAATTGTTTGGTACCAAGAATGTTTTAGAAATTCTCAAGTGTTATGATAACTAAAAATTAAATACCTAACTCGTATTACTACGTTTGTCAGCCAGGCTGCCACAATGCATCGTGCATTCAACTTGAACAACATTTTCGATAAGGGTTTGTTGCCCAAAACACACAAAAGCTGTTGCACCCATTAATCCTATCAGCAATATGACGAAATGATCAGAGATGCATATAGAGTAATTATGTCAATAATTGTCTATGAGATAATACATACCATATTGGTTAAATAATATTCTATTATATAGGTTAGATCGAAATAATGACTCGCTGTAAATCTTCCTTCCAGTAAATCCACCTTACATACTTGATTCGTAGCTAAGCAGCCATCCCTCGAGCCCGCAATGCAATATTTCACTCATTGAATGCTCTTTTAAGGTATGCAATCAAATTTTGCCAGCATATTTCTCTTATCTATGTATGTATGGCGTATGGCTGAATGTTTGTTCTAATAAAGACATCCCCAAAAGTATGCAGTATAATTTCGCATCATAAAGTTTTTGGCCCGCACAAAAGTATGCAATGCTTTTTGATTCAAAAATTATCAGTTTATTGAACAAGTAAAAGTATGCAATATATTTATACATCGAAGCAGCCATAAATGCAATTCAATAATTCAATAATAAATGCTTAGGTTTATCTTATTATATTTAGAATTTCAATAAAATAATTTATAATATTCTTTATCTTTATTTTAAAACATTTTATGTTTATTAATTGCTTATTAGGAAATCTGAATCTTCTATTAGCTTTAATTGCAGGCTTATCAACTTCAAGCAAATCTCTTACGATATTAGAGAGCACAGAGACAATGTATCTCTTATCGTAAACCCTATATAATAATTGATAGGCGTGTGTGCCCTATAAAAGGCCCATTCATTCCAGCAGATGCACTTTAGTTCCTGCATCGCTCGACGCTCATACATCAATATGGATAGCAAACAATTTGGAAAGCTTAAACGATTGGATGATAGTTTTAAGTTGACGAAGGAGACGGATTGTGTAGTCTACACCACCGAACTGGTGAGTCAGGCTTAAGGTACATCAAGTGCTACGATTAATCACATTTCAATTGCGATGCACAGCTGGAAATGGATAACAGCGAAGAGGGAGCCGAGCAGCCAATGGCAGTCGAGCGTGATACTTGGGGCAAGGGCGTTGAGTTTCTGTTCTCGTGCATTGCATTGAGCGTGGGCCTGGGAAACGTTTGGCGTTTTCCATTTATAGCTCTAGAGAATGGTGGCGGTGCATTCCTGATACCCTATCTGGTCGTCTTGCTGCTGGTGGGCCGTCCGATTTACTATCTGGAGGTGATCATGGGACAGTTCAGCAGTCGCGGTTGCATTGGCGCTTTTGATATGGCACCAATTTTTAAAGGTACACTGAAAAAAACATAAATGAATAGTGTTAAATATATGTAGAACTGTTTCTTCTGACTGAAAAACTTACCGCTTTACAGGTGTTGCCTATGGTCAGGTGTATTCAACAGCCTTGGCTACCACATACTATGCCTGTATCATGGCACTGACTATACGCTATTTGGTGGTCTCCTTCTCCGAGGTGTTACCCTGGACGTATTGCCTCACCGAGTGGGGCGCTCAGTGTATAGCAACCGGAGCAGCAGGCATCAATAGCAGCAATATCAGCACTTCTATTCAGGGCAAATCCTCAGCTGAACTATATTTTACGTAAGTATCAATTATTTTACACTCATTTCATTCAAAGAGTTCCTAATTTTGTCTAACTCCCACTTCCTTCTCTCCACTTGCAGTCATACTGTACTACGTGAACCGGATACTTTGGACGAGGGTCTCGGCACGCCCAGCTGGGAAATGGTCTTGTGTCTGTTGGTCACATGGATCATCATAGCTCTCACGCTGTTCAAGGGCATACGCAGTTCGGGCAAGGCATCCTACTTTCTGGCTCTCTTTCCCTATGTGATTATGCTGATTCTATTGGTCAGAGCGTTGACATTGCCAGGTGCCTGGAACGGCATAGTCTACTTCATACAGCCACAGTGGAGCCAGCTGCTCAATCCGCATGTCTGGTATGCGGCCATAACCCAAATGTTCTTCTCCCTGGCCATTTGCTTTGGCACGCTGGTCATGTACGCCTCCTTCAATGACTTCAACAAGCGTGTGCACAAGTGAGTTCTAGAACTGGTTGAATATAAGAATTTGCGAATATTAATTAACTTACTTTCAGGGATGTCATAATAGTCACTACAATAGATTCCTTCACGTCCATTTTGGCTGGTTGCATTATCTTTGGCATTCTCGGCAATTTGGCCTACGAGACCAATGTCACGGACATATCGAAGGTGGTGAAGGGAGGCGCCGGCCTGGCCTTCATCTCGTATCCGGAGGCCATAGCCAAGTTTAAATATTTGCCACAAATGTTCGCTGTGCTCTTCTTCTTTATGCTGTTAGTGCTGGGCATTGGCAGTAACATTGGCATGGCCTCCTGTGTGATCAATGTGGTCAAGGATCGCTTTCCCCATCTGCCGCACTGGCAGCTAGCTATAGGCGCCTCTATTGTTGGCTTTCTTTGCGGACTGGTGTATATGACGCCCGGCGGACAGTTCGTACTGAATCTGGTGGACTTCTATGGCTGCACCTTTATTGCCCTGGTGATGGCCATAGCTGAGCTGTTTGCCATCTCTTGGATCTATGGCGTCAAGCGTTTGTGCAGCGATATCGAGTTCATGCTGAATGCTAAGACCAGCTTCTACTGGCGCATCTGCTGGGCTATTATAGCGCCGGGCTTGATGTTCCTTGTGCTCGTCTATATGCTGGTCAGCTATGAGCCGCTGACATATAAGGGCGTCGAGTACCCAGAGGCAGCCTACATGGCTGGCTGGCTCATATGGGGCGTGGGCGTGGCACAGCTGCCCTTCTGGGCGCTCTACACAATCTATAAGCAACCGGGTCACAGTTTTCTCAGCGTAAGTCACACAGTTCTCACACAATTGTCTCACACCTTTGTCTATAAGAAAACTCCCTTGCAGAAATTTCGACTTGCTCTACAGCCCACCAAGGATTGGGGACCACGTCAGCCACAACTGCTGCAGGCATATCTGCAGCATCGCCAGAAAGTTATGGAATCTAAACAGCGACGCGGTGGCTTCTTTTTCGACAACATTTTTGGTTAGTTTCGAAATTAGAGCGTAAATACAGGGTATCAATGCCAAGGCGGGATCAAAGCAATGCGAAACTAATTTGAAAATACTCTTGTACGCTTTATTTTGTTTAACTGCAAAATTTGTAGCTTTTAAATTGTGAAAAGATTTAAAAACTAACATTTGTATGCATATAGAGTTTTATTATATTTTAATTATATATTATTATTATTATTATTAGGCTTTAGCATTTTAGCAGCAATTTTTTAACTATATATTTCTTACTTATGCTAAGTAAGGAAATTAAATTTAACTTAAGATACTTATGATAAAATGTTCAAATAAAAACCTGTAAACTTTGCTTAAAATAAATAAATAAAAATTAAAATATAAAGCCGGAATAATTGTTGAAATTAAAATAATAAATTTAAAAAAATATATATTAAACATTTATTATTGATTTTTCTATTTTTATGTATTTGTATAGAATAGAAAATAATAAAGACAAAGAAAATACTTGATTTTATATATAAATAGAAATGATTTGAGATAAGCTCGACAAAAGATATGTTTTTTTTATATGCATTAAAGAACTGTATAATTTTTTTAAACTTAAAAAAATTTAATAAAAACGAACTGCGCAAAAAATTTAACTTATTGAAGAAATCTAAATTGTAACTTAGTTTAAAACCTAATTATAGAAATTATTGTTATTTTATTATATTTATGATTCTGCTGCAATTCGTATGCATTCGAATAATTCACATAGTACATTAAATCTCTGGTTAATTATCACAGCACTTTTTGATTTCTTTTATTATTATTGTGCAAAATTAGATTTATGCCAAAACGAAAATTGAAAATGTCTCGAACTCAGGTATTTACAGCTAAGCTAATTATTATTGTTTTTTTCTCTTCATCTATTTTCATTATTAATTAATTATTTTCATGTTCAGCTGCAGCTAAGCAATTTGCTTAAATTATTGAATAAAATTATTTTAGAAAGATTTTTATTAAATTTATTATTTTTTTGGCTTGCTTTTTAAGATACTTTTGAACTGGCTAAAATGTGGCTTTATAGAGCTGTTTATTTTTTTATATTTTATATATATCATTTTGATATTTATTTTCTTTTATAATTTTGTTGGCAGATTTTTGTTAGATTTGGGCAATGTATTCACATTATGTTGTAGCACTTGTTTTTGTTTTGCTTTGTTTTTTTTGATTAGTTGTTGAAACCCATTAAAATGTGATTTCCATTTACTACATATATATATATACAGATATATATATATGTATGTATGTATGTGTATATCTAATCGGTATACAAACTAATCAACACTAATGAATTAAGAATTGACTTGTAATTTCATAGCCTACATTTCAGCGCAAAGTTTTAATAAAAATTCAGCGTAACTTGGCTATATATATGTATATATATATTTATATATATATATAGATATATATATGTATATATAGAGTATATACTTAAGTAGAATTGAAAATCTATATTCACTGACTAAAAAATGGAAGTTGTTTTTGTTTTGTTTAAACGTTTTCTTCTTTTCACACTAGATATGGTCCTATTTGTGTTGCGTCTATATATATAGAAAAAGTTAACATATATACGATATGAGTTACCTTGAGTATATTGTCTACTTGCTAATGATATTGCCTGGTGTGTGTAGGTGTCTGTTTGTGTGCCTGTTAG
This sequence comes from Drosophila nigricruria, assembly GCA_037075265.1. Taxonomy (NCBI): domain Eukaryota; kingdom Metazoa; phylum Arthropoda; class Insecta; order Diptera; family Drosophilidae; genus Drosophila; species Drosophila nigricruria. Next base: position 4,975,059 of record JBAMCI010000131.1, on the reverse strand, counting down.
AATTTAAAAGTTGCTTGTGTTGGCTTCATATATATATAGATATATATAAGTATATCCCATTAATAATTAGTTAAAAATTGATTCACTTATTAACATTTGCCTTTTTCAGTTTTCTGCTTTCAGTTTCCCATCTCTATTTACAGCATAGAAAAATAGTAGATATTATTTGCTCTAGAAAGTCTGTATTGGTCGATAGAGTCCCGTGTAGCCGCACAGACGGGCACGCAGTGCGGGTATCAAAAATGCGGCCAATGAAATATCCTTCAAAAGTTCCGCACACTCGCACACCAACAGATACATTTTGTCCCCCTTCTGTGAGGTGCTCTTGTGCAGGGCGATGCGACGAAGGCCCGCTGCGCGAGGTAAATATCTGTGAAACAAACAAAGATGTAGATATAAAAGTTCATGTATGAATTCAGAGTATGTCTATAGCTAAAGATACGGATATAAAGATACAGATGCAGATATAGATATAGATGTAGTTATAGATACAGATACAGATACAGATACAGATACAGATACAGATACAGATACAGATACAGATACAGATACAGATACAGATACAGATACAGATACAGATACAGATACAGATACAGATACAGATACAGATACAGATACAGATACAGATACAGATACAGATACAGATACAGATACAGATACAGATACAGATACAGATACAGATACAGATACAGATACAGATACAGATACAGATACAGATACAGATACAGATACAGATACAGATACAGATACAGATACAGATACAGATACAGATACAGATACAGATACAGATACAGATACAGATACAGATACAGATACAGATACAGATACAGATACAGATACAGATACAGATACAGATACAGATACAGATACAGATACAGATACAGATACAGATACAGATACAGATACAGATACAGATACAGATACAGATACAGATACAGATACAGATACAGATACAGATACAGATACAGATACAGATACAGATACAGATACAGATACAGATACAGATACAGATACAGATACAGATACAGATACAGATACAGATACAGATACAGATACAGATACAGATACAGATACAGATACAGATACAGATACAGATACAGATACAGATACAGATACAGATACAGATACAGATACAGATACAGATACAGATACAGATACAGATACAGATACAGATACAGATACAGATACAGATACAGATACAGATACAGATACAGATACAGATACAGATACAGATACAGATACAGATACAGATACAGATACAGATACAGATACAGATACAGATACAGATACAGATACAGATACAGATACAGATACAGATACAGATACAGATACAGATACAGATACAGATACAGATACAGATACAGATACAGATACAGATACAGATACAGATACAGATACAGATACAGATACAGATACAGATACAGATACAGATACAGATACAGATATATAATATAATTATAGATACAGATACAGACAAAGATAGATATAGATTCACTCAGGTATACATTCATACATTATATAGAATCCTAAACTCAACTCACCTGTACAGCATTCGCGCACCTGTCCAGTACAGCCAATTCTTTTCGAAGCGCTCGCCATCGTCGCCCTCGAAAACCTAAAATTAAATTTTGCATTTTATATTGACATGCAGTGCACATACATATATACATATATAATATATATACGTATATATGTTTCTTGGACTTGCCTTGAATACGCTGATTATGTAGCCAGTGGCCGCTGTCTGGGACTTCTTAAAGCTGCCCGGCTCGTTGGAGGGCAGCACCAGAGGCGGTCGGCAAATGGCAGCCACCTCGCTGTACAGGTCCAACGTGTGGGCGGCAGTGTATCTGTGGTGGAGGGAGGGGTTAACAACTTAATTGAATGGCAAAATGTGTCAGCTGATGGAATATGAAATATCCTGGAATTTGCTACAAAATTATGTTCCTTAGTTCAAACCAGAAATTATTTATTAAAGTGGAAAACTTAAAGAGCAAAGAATACATATATGACTTTTCATATAACTAAACAAGAATGCCCAGCAATTGGCATTACCTGTCTTTAAAAGTTTAGATTACAGGGTATAATAAGTGTAAAACATTGCATTTATAATGTCCATGATTATTGTTGATTGGCTTACTTGAGTGCTTTCGGCTCGAATTTAGTTAGCGAAGAGACGCGCAGGTTGGCATAGAAATTCGATGGATCCGTTTGCATCGTGTTTATTAGGTAATACGATATAAAAGGAAATTCGGCTGCAATAAAAAAAGAAAATAATATGAAGAAGGGGTAGAAAATTATTTTTTATTTACCACAAACTTACAGCTCTTCTCCATGTTGACTAGTATCATGCCCCCGACGGCTGTATTTGCCTGCTGCACCTCCGTTAGAAGCTCTGAAGCTATGGCACGTTGCTTCAGCAGCGGATGGGAGAGCGGTGATTCCATGACGGGATCTATGGCCTCCAGTGGACTCATGAGATGGACAAGTATGCACAACTTGGGATCAGATACCTCTAAAACGCTCAACGGACTGCACGCCTTACCATCGGCACTCAGAGCAGGTAACTAAAGAGAGAGATGCAGCTATAGAGTATTATTCAAATAGATTTTAGAGCTTTTCTTACTGGTATGCCCGCTGGCAGAAAGCGATCTACGCTGTGCACCGGAATGATGAAACAATCGCGATCCAAGGTAGCCAGGGATATGGGCTCTGCCCTAGTGGTTCCCGCGTTGCCACCACTGCCAAAGTTGCCTGTAAATGAAAAATAAAAGCTTAGTATTTGAGGAGCTTTGAATTAAATTGTATATTCACATAGTTAAAAAGAAACAACAATGTTACAATAGATATCATTAGGAAATAATTGTAATACGGACAAGCTTAAAAAAATGTGTTCAGCTTTGTGAAGCTTTTTTCGCTCACAAAGATCCTGTAGCTCAAAGCTTTGAGCAATAAGCTTGTTATTAGAAGTAAATCATTATTTGCTTAAAAGTTTCAGTTAGCTTTTGTTGATTTCGAAGCTTTTGCTGCAGATCCTCTAGTTCAAAGTGCCAAAGAGCGTAAAGCTTCGAGGAAAAATATTTAGAATATAATCAAATCATCATGTAATAAGCTTTTGTTAGACTATTTAAGCCTCCATTAGTCAAATACTGAATGCTCAACACTTTCAAAGCTTTCGTCAAACTCAATATTAAATAAAGCGCAAAAGCTTTTAAGCGAGTACAAAAAAAAACATGTCTAGCTTTCAGTATTCAATCAACACAACAAAAACTTGCACCAACAACAACAAGATGAGAAACAACAAGAAGGAGTAAGGATCGAACCAAGAAACAGATTCCTTTTTCTCTTTGAGGTTAGGATTGGAGTATAACTGTATTAACTGTGTTTGAGTGTGTCTGTGTGCGTGCGCGTGTGTGTGTGTGTTTAGGGAATCAGTGCACAACAGATGCTGGTTGTGAGCTTTTAGATTTGAGATTAGTTCGATATTTCTTGCAGTGTATTTAGTTATACAGTGAAATCTCCATTAACGGACAGCTACATTCGAAAGAAAAGACTTTTCAGAGTCTTGTATTTAATATTTAATATTTATTGAAATTCCATTAGGAATCTCCCATAGGTGAAAGATTTTACTAACATCAATTGGTAAAGCTTTTACGAAGATCAAAAAAAGGAAATATTTGAAGTTTTTGAATTGATAAAGGATGTGGAGTGGCTATTGATAGACTTTAAGTTACAGAAATTTGATGAAATATCATCTACTTTCTTCTCAGCTCTTCTGGAAAGCTTTCCTGATCGGACAGTTTGATGTTGAGTGTCCGCTTATGAGAGAGTATGAAGAGCTTGCTACATGCTTTGAGAAACACTTCGAATGATATATAAATTACAGCTAAAGTGCTTGTTCGCTCTTGGGAGATTTCACTGTATTCGTTTTTTTTTTTTGTGGCAGCAACAACAACAACAAGTTGAGAAGTTGTGGGACTCAAACCTTGCCGCGTCGCCGCAGCGGCAGCCGTTAAATAAGTGTTCGTCGCACTGAGAGTCTGTGGCAGTTGCTGTTGCTGATACGAGTATGTTGATAGGAGTTGCTGCTGCTGTAACTGTAGCTGTTGCTGCTGCTGCTGCTGCTGTTGCTGCTGCTGCGGCTGCAACTGTTGCTGCAAACGGATGAGACTGTTATTTGTGCCGGCACTGTTGCTGCTGCTGTTCCAACGCATCAGCGATACGGATCTATCCACCAGCGGCTGCGGTAAGTCCACCTCATAGGGATTGGTTGGCTGTGTAAAGGACGTGGACATGGTCGGGGTACTGGGTATGCCCGATAGTGCGCTACATCGTTCTGCAATGGATTCTGTCGATATTTTATATTGGACACACAACACAAAAACAAAGGAAAAACAAAATCAAACAAACAAATCATAATAGAGAGAGTGAATTTACAAAATTGAATCTGGGTTGGATTCGGATTGCATTTGGATTGGGTTGGTGGGTGGTGGATAGAGTGGATAGAGTTTTTTTTTGTGTTGGGTGAAAGTTTTATATATTTTTTTTCAGTTTTCTGTTGTTGCAGTTAGGCACATTTATATATAGAGTATGTATGCATATTTATTTACACAAAACTAGACATATTCATCATCTTTTCCTTCATAGAGTATTAGTAGGCATTGCATTACTACAATTAACTGTTAGCTGGATATATATAGAGAGAGATGTCGCATATACATACGCTAAACACAAGTTCCATTCGCTTGACCTTCGTCTAATTTTTTGCGCTTTTCTTTCCTTTTTTTCTTTTTTCTTTTTTAATAATGCACATTCAAGGCCATTACCATTGCCAAAAACAAAATAAATATATATAGAATCGCAGCTTACATACGTCTTGTGCCCTAAAAGCCAAGCCAACTGGAAATTCGTTGATAAGCAAAATATTTGAGCATTTCGATAAGGCTTGAGCTTAAGTTTTTACCAAATGCTAATACTACAATAATATATATTATATATATATATATATTTATATATATATTTATACATATACAAATATGTATTGTAGTAACGCAAAGTTTTACTGCAAGCGAGCCTATGTAAGCCTGCAAAATTGTTGTTTAGCAAATCGGTTAAGATTGTGATTTTTGATAAACTGATAGATTAGAGACGTGACATGTTATAAGAAGCCATGGTAAAGCAAGATATAAATACTTATGCCTGACTAAAATCTAAATAGATGGACAGTTCTTTTCTATGGCATTGATCTATCTTTTAAATATATTTTTCATAGCATTGCATTGAATATAATAATCTATTTATATCTCTTAAATATTATAAAATATAAAAGAAATGTTTTATATATTTCTAGAATTATCTATAGATTTTTGTAAGGCATATTTTATAACAATTTAATAATTGTTCTCACTTCTAACTTAATAATAATCTAATCAAATCATTTAATTCCATCAATAATATATTCATTTTGCCTAGCCCCTATCACTAAGCCTATAACATAATCTTACATGCACAGCATAAAAACAAAAGCATTTCATTCAACGATTACTACTCTCTGCATACGCTGCGTATGCGTGCTATGCACACGTATTACGTATACGCCGCAGATGCTGCGTCCTAATTGAATATTCTCAATGATTGTCGCCTATTTGTGCTTAATTGAGCCTGCATAACAATTGCCAGCTCGCAAGAGTCCTCGTTGCCAGCCATTTGTAAAATTGATGAAAACATTTGAATGCGAATGCGAATGCGAATGCGAATGGAAATGGAAATGGGTTAAAATGTAAAAGTAAATGAAGTAGGGCGTTAATGGGTTAATGGTGCGCAAATAACTGAGCTGAGAACACAAAAGAGCGAAAGAGAGAGGCAAGAAAGAAATATATATAAAGAGAGAAATAGATAGATAGAGAGAGAGAGAGAGAGAGAGAGAGAGAAAGAGAGTGTGTGTGTGTGTGCAATGGTTGTCATGTTGCTTTGCTCGTTTGCTTTGGCGACAATTTACCTTCGCCCACATCATAGCCGGGCCGATTGGGCGAGAAGAAGAGATGCGTGCGATAGTGTATCTCCTCCGGCTGCTGCACCATGCCCATGTCACGCGAACGTTTCGTACGATTCGCTTTCGATTGAAGTTTGCCGCCGCCGCCGCCTGATTTGCTGGCGCCCTCACGAAAATTCTTGCGAAACATTAAATTCATGTTGTTGTTGTTGTTGTAGTTGTTGTTGTAATGGTGGTTATGAATGTGGTCCTGTGTGGTGCTATTGAATGTGTTGCTGAATATGGTCGTGGTGGTGGTGTTGGTGGTGCTGGTGCTGCTGTTGCTGCCGTTGTCCGCACTTGATTAATAACAATTTTGTTGTTTTCTTGTAGTTGCCTGGCTAGAATGAGCAGTGTTTGACGAATTGCAGGGTATACAATTGTCTATGTATTTTTATTTACTTTCTTTTTGTTTGAGTGTGTCTGCCTGTGTATCTGTGTGTGTGTGTGGGTTTGTTTAACGTTTTATTTACTTTGCTATTGAGTTAAAATTAATTTGCCTGCTTTGCGGTCAGGCAATTTATTTTATTTACCTTTCACCTGCCCACACTTAATGAAATGCTTTATTTTAAAGCCAAACGAGAAACTTTCAGTCAGAAAAATAAAATTCTTTTCTTGCAACAGGTCGAAACCAGTTTTGGGCAAATTTTTTGTGTCAAATGCTTTCTGCGCATTGCGAATTTTCGAAATTATTTTTTTTTTCTTCTTTATTTTTTTTTCTTGGTGCTATTTTTAGCTGACTGCGTATTTTCATGGCATTCGCTTTTTTGGTTTTTGGTTTTTCTAATTGGTAAGCAACAAATCAAAGATTTAATTAGTTGGCCAAAATGTTGACATGAAAAATGGGAACGCATCTTTGCTTATAGATAATATCATATTATGTAATATAATAAATAATGTAGTATATTACAGATAATATGTATTTACAACTGATTAAATTTATGTAAATGGAATGTGTCTAATTTTCTAATTTTATAAATAATTAATATTGCAAATACTGCATAATTTGAGTTAATAAAAATCAAGAAAAATAAATGTTATATTAAATGACTTTCAAAAGAGTAAATAACTTAATTTATATAGGGTATTAATATTTACAACAGAGTATCTTCTAGTCAATCTAGTCAATAGCTTCATTTATACAGGATATTTACAGGGTAGAAACATGGCATCTAGTCTAGTCATTCACTTCTTCTAAAACCTTTCCATCAGACCAAATGCTTAACAAGTCTTAAATCTGGCAGCTACTTCCTTATTATTGCTTTTGTTGTTGTCTTGACTGCAACAAAAAGCCAATCAAAAAGTCAAAACTTGCTAAACTCATGTGTGTGTGTGCGTGTATTGCTTTTGTTTCTTTTCTTAGTGTTGTTTTTTCTTTTTTGTTTTGTGGCAGCAGCTGCGGAAATTACCCATTTCCGCTGCTAAGCAGTTGAAAATTACTCAACACACGCCCAGCGGAAACGGGAGCATGAGCCATCGAGTTCCTCGTGTGTAAGTAGTTCATTTCTTGGCTCAACACATACCCTGTAAGTCAATTGCAAATGCGGGTATATTATGCTGAAGTGTTTGTATGCAATCTGTGAGTAAATTTCTGTGATATATTTTATTATGATTTTGATTTACAAATAAACTATAAGCTCTGGAATATACCCTGTTATAAATTTTATGTCTAACTCATAAACAGAGAGAGAATATAGCGTTAAATAGTTTTCTCTTAATCTTAGGGTATCTCAATGTAGACTATTTTCTACTACTTCTCTGAGTGTGTTTTCTTCTGTCACGCGAGCAGCCAAAACGGAAAGTCAAACTGTAAAGGGCCAGCAATTAGCTCATGCTGCCAAAAAAGGGTTTTCCGAAAGAGCAAGAGAGAAACATGGAGACAGTTAACGAGAGCGAAAAAGATAGAGATCAAGAGATTTGTATAGCTGTGTGAGTTTAATTAGTTCAAGACACGACGCAATTAGTTTTACTGCGGCTTATTGATTGCCAATGGGCGATAAATTTAGGCAGCAGCATCGCAATCGCTCAGCGTAGCCAAATTGAAAAGTTCTTGAAAAGTCATTTATAACAATCGCCAAAGCTGTTGGGCATTATAAAATGAATTAATGGCCAAGTGTATAAAGAAAACAAACGCTCAAAAGCGTCAGCAAAAGTTATAAAGAAACGGAAATTAAGAGGAAGTTTCGCCAAAAAGTTGCGTATTGAAAAAGATTTAATGAAAATTTGTATTTATTATATTAGGCAGACGGCTGCTGAGCAGGACACTCAGGGAGAGAGAGAGCAACAGAAGTGATTTGTAAAAGTTACTTAAATTTTATTTATAATCGTCATTCACATAAACCAACCCGCACAAAGTCACCCAAGTGAGCACGAAGTTTATGAAGAGAATTAGGTATGAAGTCAATGTGAGATTTAGATTTTCAATTAGGGAAACTTGTGAGGAATTTGTTAAGAAATTTATGATTTTTAGCCAGGACTTTAATCAAATCAAAGCTTGGCAATTATTTCAAATCACTCACGTTGAGCGTTCTTTCCTTTTGGGCTTCTGAATTATGTGCCTAGTTAATTATCATAATCAAACATTATTTTTAATGACTCCAACATCACTTAATATAAGTCAAACCAAGCTCCACTAAGCCCAATCTCTAATCTTATGTAAACTCAGAAAGTCTAACACCTATTTAAAGATATCACAGCCATAAACTTGAATAACCTTCAAAATTCTTATCTCACAAAAGCCAATCTAAGGAAAGCCTTGGTTTCTCCACAGTTAATTATCAAACATAATAATAATAACAATCTAATGTAACAAAACATTATCATAACAAAACAAATCCTAACCTAACCTCCTCTCTGCATTCCCCATAATTTCTTTAATTATCCCTCTACATCCATGAGTAATTCAAATTCCATCTTAATCCCACATAGATATATATTGTTTGTCATATATTTCATTTGGGAATTATAGTAAAAAGCTCTTTGCGCACTTAATCTCTCATCTTATTAGATTCCTCAAGCTGTAACGAAAAGCTTAGTTTCATTGAGCTCATCAGCCCAAGCATTAATATCTAAAAGTAATCACGAGTCTCTCGTCTTTCAGAATGGCCCATAAAATGCGTATGAGTGATATTGTAAGATTGCACATGCAAAATCAACAGCTAGATGCGCCCTGTCAGCACACACTTAAGCTGTCCGCATACACACACACACACACTCATACACCCATACACCCACTCTGTGGACGCACAACCCCAATGATCTAATAAGCAATGGGTCATAAAGTTTTTACAGCATTTCATTTTCGAGTGCTTGAAGTGCGATGAAAATTGCCTTTGGCCAAACGATGGTGGCCATAATTAATTGTATTTACGACACAAGTTACAGCAATAATACTCATCGTTAACTCACACACACATACACACACACACATACTCACAGACTCTCGCACAACCAAGCAATCAAAACAAACAACAATGAAACAATCAAGCGTCAAAGTAGAAAACGCTTGAAGACTGAGAGATAATAAACGTAAAAATCAAAATTCCGCTCGTTCTTCAATTCCTCATTTCGTGGCAGCGTCTAAAAATAAAAACAGCCAAATAATATATAGCCGATATATATATGTTTGTACAGACATATATATGCGTGTATATTTCAGTTTTTAGCTGACTAAGAGATAAGCATTGACTAGAAGATACCCTATACCAAAAAACAGATGACATTTTTGGGCTTGGCTAGAGTTGAGAGTCTGGCAAATATCATCATCACCCAACTTAACAAAGTTATTAATATAATACCTATGACTAATTAACCTTATCTGAGTACTTTTCTTGCACAGTTAGTTAACATACATATACATCCAAATAACCACATTTGCCAGCATACATTACAGGGTATATAAAGTAAATTTGAATATTCGTGAGGGTTGCATTTAAGTTGTACTCGTACATGACCTAGGCAGAGGCAGACGGCCCTTGACCTTGTGGGCGTGTACTATCAAATGAGTGTGTGTATGTGTGTGTGTGTGTGGTTGCGTGTTTTAGTGTGCGTGTGTGTCTGTGACTAATTGTAGCTGTGGGCATGCTCGTATGTTAATCTCGTTGAATGATTCGGCAGGTTAGCATTTAAATCGTTGACACAATTCACACACAGAGGGAAAGCATTTTGTGTAATTTGTTTGGCGTGTGATTCGTAAATATTTATCGAATATATATATTGGTATATTCTCATATACATATATATGATACATACATATAGATACATAGGTTAAGCTTTTGATTAAAGCCAGATTAGTAGCTGAAAAGAAGTAAATTTCTTATGATTTTTTTGTTGATGTTGGTAATTACAACTTTTGCAATGAGAATTTATATTCATTATATTTTTCACATTTTATATATATTAAATATATATTTACATTTTTCTTTTATTTGTATTATTCATTTCATTGATTATTAAATTTTTTTTAGCGTTAAATATATTATTTTGTAATCATTTTTTTAATGATTTTTTAACATAAAATATATTATTTAATAATAAACTTTAATAATTTTTTTGAATATTAATTATATATGTATATACTTTTTTTTCGTTTTAATTTAATTTAATTTAATTTATTTAAAATATATTTTTCATTTTTATTTATTCTATTTTTTATTCCACAATTTCTTTCTTAGAATTGTTTTCCAGTTGTAAATATTTAATTTCAAAGCTTTTTTCCCACACACAATATTCGAATTTGCTTCGCACGTGTCACCTGACGTATACTTAATTTTGCAACACTTTCATCTTGGGCTCACATTTTAAATGCTGCACAGTTTTTGGGTACATGAAAAAGCATTTCTAAATAAAGCACGGGATTTTTTTGTGTTTTGTCTTTTGTTCATCCTTTTTATCCTGCCGCAGGACACAAGAGCCGTTGGTTTACGCGCGACCTTAATGCGAAATTCAGTGTCAGCCGGGTCGGCTACGTAATATTTATGTGTTTGTCGGATGTGCACAGTAATTAGACAAACAACAATAAAGCACAAAAGAAATCAATAGAATCCTATAGATGGGCAAAAAGCGAGTTTCTTTTTTTCATTTACAAAAAAACAAAAACAAAAACAAAAAGCGACAAAAACTCATTCAAATTGTAGAGGAAATTTGTATATAAAAAACACCTTTATAAATAAAACGCACACGCGTCAAGCTCTCCACAAAACGTGGACAAATGCGAATGGGAATACGAATTTCGATTCGACTGCGTTGCGTTGCGTTTAATATTCAACTGACAGTTGGGGCAAGCTTTTCGCAACGTTTTTGGGAAACGTTCGAAACGCTTTTCATTAGCTCAAATATATATGACGGCATCAAAAATATTCAAAAAAAAAAGACAACAACAAAAACTTGCACTCAGCCGAAATGAAAAATGATGGGAAAAAGCTTTTCGTCACTTGTTGCGCATACGCCGTGTGGGCCACAACGCACTTCGACATTTGTCGTCTGCTGCTGCTGCTGCTGTTATTAATTATTTAACATACAATTTTTATTATGGATTTTTCATTCGCACCGTCAATGTACTACACATCGCGGCAAATTAACGTCAAATGAATTGGAAACGTATTCGGGCCACTAATATATATACCACGTGTATAAAGCTATTCGGAAGCGTAGGATACACACGCCCACAGCAGCAAAAACAACAAAACGTTATAAAAACAAATGAATGTAAATGCTAGAGTGGACACGACTTGAATATACCTGTACCTCTTCAAAAGCTGTTAGGGATAATGTGCTCTTTGAGGAGTATAATAACATATCTAGGCCTTAGTCAATTTGATTGACTAAGCAACTATCAAATTTGGCACAGCTTATTCCAAGAAAGAGTTTTACAGTATTAATTCATAGAGTGACTGATTGATTGAGATCTTAAAGTCAGAAAGGCAATATTGACTATAATCCGCCTTCTAACCGAGCATACCCCTTATTAATTCCTCAAATACGGGTATGCTAGCAAACAACATTTTGTTGTATTTTATTTGTTTCTTTTTTTTTCTATTTTCACTCTGCGTTTATCCTGCGTGCTTTTCCTAGCGTTTTATTGATTATGTTCTGCCGCCGCCTGGCCAACTGACAATTCCCGTAGCTCCTGACCTCTCCACAAAAAGCACAAGTTTGTGGAGGCTCATAACTAGCGCGGAAGTCGTTCGCCTTTAATCGGCTTTTTTCTCGTACTATTTTTTGGCAATTTCTCTTTGCTTATTCTGCTTTGTTTTGTTTTGCGGTTTCTGACTAATTTGCAGCCATAAAACCGCTGAACTTAGTTTTGGCGATTTTCCTAGCTAATTTGGCCACGTGCCGTGAGGAGAAAGTTTTTAGCCACAACTCCATGAATTGCGATGACAATTACAAATGTTTGTTGTCCTGTCCGAAAATCTGCAGAAAACTGATGAGGCTGACATTAAAGTTCATTGTTTCTGCATACAATTATAGATAATGGTTACAACTGAATAATATTTCAACCAAATTTGTTGTTTAAGTAACTATAATAATCTCTGAATCATATATAAAATTTAATATAAATACTTATTTAAACAACACTTAACACTGATTTACTTTATACTGTTTCTATTTACCATAAAACAGCATAACAAGACTTTTCTTGTCTGTTTAAATTATTCACAATCGCCTTGCTTAGCATTTTGTCTTGTCTACAACTAAGCCCCCTTAACATATGTGCTTTAAAATATTCAAATGCAGCTTTAGCTTTCTCTATTGTCCACAGGGAGAGAGGGTGAGAGAAAGCACGTGATTTACATGTGTCTAGCAGCAGCAGCAGCAGCAGCTGCAGCTGCAGCTGAGCATTAAGTGCATGCAGCTTCAAAGTTAAGCCTGCTGCAGTTGCAGGAGGCAGCTCAGTGGCTAAAATTAAAGCTAAATCAATTTTATGCTGCCTGGCACAAAGCAACTGCATTATTCTATTCTTTCGTTTCTTTTTTCAGTTTCAACAAAAGTTTTGCAGTCGGAAAAGGCAACGGGCAACTGGCAACACGCAACTGCGACATGCAACAACGATTGTCCGCTGCGCGCAAAAGTGTTGAGAATTGGAAGAGAAGCGCAATTATCATTGGCGACTTTCATAATACACTTTAAATATATTGAGCAGCTTTTTATATTTATATACAATATTTATAGAATATAGAAAAAATTTATATATTTTCCAAATCCTTAAGAAAAAGACTTAAAGAAATAAACTTCTATTATTATAATCCTTTTACATACTCTAAAATTTTCCAGCATTATAATCCCATTTTCATGTCATCCAACTACAGCTCAATACTCATTATCTACATTAGAGTACAAACATCGCACTATAACTACTTAGCCAAGTTGCCCGGGCAACCGAGTCTAAGCGACTTCTGGCCATAAACAATGTGGCAAAGCGACTTTTAGCTGCTGTTCGCTGAGCTGAGCTGAGCTGAGCTGCTTTGCAGCTATGGCTTGAATGCACGTTATGATCTAAATGGAATTCCTTGGCTCATGAATTTTAAATGAATTAGTTTTCATGGCCCAACTAAAGTGTCGCCTGGCAGTTCAACTCAACTTGCCCTCTTGCATACTCTTCACCCATTATGAGCTGCTTAACGTGTGCATAAATTTTCATCCAAAGAACCTAGGCAAATGGGTATGGTAACAGTTTATGACTTTCAGTTGGTGCTTGGCACAAGTTTCTCTAAAGAGTTCTGCTTTAATTTTTTTATGGCTCAACTTTGAGATTGTTTGTTTGTTATTAACTAGAGTGAAACGACTCGAGTTGCCCTCGTTAGCGACACCACTGCGCTTGTCAACCACTTGTCAACACAGTTTGGTTCCCAATAATCATGATAATCATCATAATCATGATTGATTTATGGTCGTAGCAGCTGCTACGAAACCAAATGTAACAATCTATAGTTCTTGCATTTGTGTGTGGAATTAAGTTCATAATTGTTATCTATCGGAGGCACACTCCCACTTGTCACTAGAGCTTATTGAACCCTTATTTTGGCCTTGATCAATCCAGCTTCAAACTTGGCCTTAAGGCATTTGCTGCATTGTTTTGAACAACTTTTCAATTTCGTTAAACAAAATATAAACTCCTCTTAACTGCTTTAAGAAAGAACAAAAAGAAAACGTGCAGAAATTTGCAATTTTACGACCGCCAAGCCAAGTGAGAAAAGAGTATAATTGAGAGTGTAAGCGACTGTCTGATTAACTTTAAAATACCCTGCAATTGATTGTTACTTGTTTTCTTACTCATAAATTAATAAGCTGGGTGTCTACCCAGTTATATAGCCTCAATTTATCTCTTTCAGTCTATGACCCAATTCTCTGGGACAGCCCGCATACCCCTTTGCTAGGCAACGCCCGTGCACAGGATATCTAAAAAAAATGCGGGAGCAGCTGTCGAAGCTGCGAGTAAATCTGTTAATGTCCGCTTTTTGGTTTCGCCTTGGCCAGTTTACAGCTTTGTCACGCCCACCATAAAGGAAATGCCCTGCGCTCGCTATGCCACCATTTCACCACTCCCACGCCGCTTTCAACAACATAAATTACAACGTCATTCATTTCCGTCATAAAATTGAAAAATGTTGTGCAAATTACGCGTAAATACCAAAAAACCAACAAGAAAAGCGCCGAAAAAGAAAAGCGAAAACGCATTGAAAATTCGCGGCCGGAAAACTACATGCACATAAAGAGAAAGAGCGAATGTAGATATGTTGATACATTATATTATATGTTATGTGTGTTTGTGTCCTTTTTTATGGCTGCAGTGGAAATTGCTATGGTGCTGCCACAAATAACAGACGCCATTTGTGGCAGTCTCCCTCTGTTTCTGTCTCTGTTGCATGCCACATTAAAATGCATGGGAAAAACTTCAGTTGACTTTCAATTGATGCAGCTGCTGAAAGTTTTTAATCATGACAGAAACCAACTTTTATTGCTGGTAGAAAAGCTAATGACAGTCATGATGCTCGTATGTGGATGCGTTGAAGATCAGTGAGAGTATTCTGAGCCAGTATCAATGAGATATTAATAACAGCAAGAAGTTTGAGTTGAAATATATTCTTTATATAATACAAAATTAACTAGAATTTGATTTTTAAATTTTTTTAACACGCAATATACAAAATACATAAATTTCAGTCAAGACTGCATATTCAAATATCTAACTCGAATAAAATGCAATTAGCAGTTAATATAAATAGAAGATATCTGGATCTCCTTGACAAAACAAATTCATAGCATTGAAGATGTTTGCACTGACAAAAGCTGACGCATATGAAACTGCAGAGTGTTTGGAAAATCTCAAATATGCAATCATTGCCGACAGTTTCTGATTGCATATTTGCATAACTGTACGCACACCCAGTGCTCAACACATGCAATTACCATACACACACACACACACACACACGCACAGTCATAAAAGCCAATTGAGGGAGGTGGAGTTGGAGCAAATGTGCTGATATCTAAATAATTTGTTGCTGTTGCTGACCAAAAGCTTTCATAAATGTCAGAGCTATAGAAAAGACAGTCCCACTCTCTGCCTCCCCTCTAAGCTATGTATATGGCCCAAAGGTCAACCGCAGCAAATGGACAAACAATGACATACACCGACTCACTCTCTCTCTCTCTGTCCCCTGCTCCGCCTCCTTTTGCTTTCTCTTGCAGCATTGCCAAAGTTTTGCCTAAAAGGCATATGCAAAAATGTATGCTCGCTCGATTGTTGTGTGTGTGTGGAGATTTTGCTTTTGAATTTGGGCGATTTTCAGTGTGTTGTGCTATGGAAATATTTTCGATTCAAATGGGAACAGCAATTTTTCAACTATTTTCACACACTTTTCAGCCCAAGAGCAAAATGTGTGCATCAAATATCAAAGGATTATCATGCAATGAGTTAAAGAGGTGTTTAAAAAGTTGATTAAAGAGAAATCAATAAATTTGTAGATAATTTGTAGACTGAAATTACCTCAAAATCCGAAGTGTAATTGCAAATCAAAGCTGCACTTCTCTAACTCTCACACTTTAGACACTTCCCTGCTCATCAATCACTCAATCAATCATGACTCAATTTTCCATTCATATTCCGCACTTCCGAATAGATAATCAGCATTTGAGTGTATTCACTGAATCAGTGAGTCATTCAGTCAAAAATCAATTGATTGCCATTGCCTAGCCTCCACTCACCCATGTAGTCGCATTGCAGTGGCTCCGGCGGTTTCTCGTGCAGCTTCCTCAGCCAGTGCATCAACTGGGCCAATTTGCCGCGAGCCGTGTTCGTGCGCTCACAGTTGAGAATACTTGGCTCAAACTCGAAGCTGACATCTAATTTGGTTAACTCCAATGCTCGTTGCATGGCGCTGCGATACATTTATGCGAATTGTTTATAAACTTTTTAACGTTTCTTTCTTTCTTTCTTTGCAATTGATATTAACTGCCAGACACTTAAGGTCTAACTGCGCGGAGTCTAAGATACCACAAACTCATATTCATTTGTGTTCTTCTTTATTTTTTGTGACTTTCGATAAGTTTCACCTCGTGTCTGTCGTAAATTTTTATTTCTAAAATCAACGTATTGTTCGATAAGCTCCACAATGCCTGCCGTGTCAATCAAAATTGTCATTTTGGGTATCTGGGCGACAGCTTTTCAATTACTCATCAAAAAAAATGGGGAAGAAATAACACAAATTTAAAGGGCACAACGAAATCATAATAATTCATATAATTCAGTCAGGAAAAAATCCCCCTTTAATTTTCGCTGTCATTATTCATTCGTCCGGGCATCCATTGTAAACTTTTCGTGCAATAAATCAGCCATATAATTCATGCCCAGACTTTTCTATACAATAAATACTACACAACGTATTTTTATACTATACACAAATTTGCGGCTCTCATCATGCTAAATGCAAATGTCATATATTAATGCATATTTTCAGGCGCTGCCAATGACAGATTTTTAAACCCATATGATACGCTCTTAATACCCTGTATGTATAGAGAATAGATGGAAGAGTATTATATTTCTGTAGCTTATCAATTTATACTAATATTGTAAATATTTTAGTTACTAAAAAATAATTCAAATTTTAATTTATATTTTATATACAAATTCTTACTTTATTAATTCTCTTTAAGCACTTAACAACTCTTTATATACCCTATTCTAAATATTTACTTTCTATATCACATTCACATCAAATATGCACACATATTTCATTTGCTCTCTAACTTTTCTGAATAGTTTCGAAATATTTCATTCAAATCATTGGCCTCGAGGTTGATTTCAAAAACTATTTATCGCAAATCATATAATATTATACATAAATATGTTTTATTTATGCCCATTTGCATGCTGCTAATTATGTTGGTTATTTATGCGCACATATTGATTGCAGTTGACCAAATTATTTGTGGTCGATCGGAAATTGCTGGCAATTATGACCTAAGGTTCCATTTGCCATGTGCCCAATCATTAGAGGTCTGCAAATAATTTTCGTCCAGACAAATTTCGCACTCGATTTACGGAAAAACTAATTTGCAACGGAAGTGCAATGCAGAAAATAGAAAATAAATTACAAACTCGATTTGCTCCAAATAAAATTGAGAAAATAGAAATTGATTTTTTTTTTTTTTTTGCAATCATTTGGAACGACGCGAGCAAAAAGCAAATATTTGCAGTTGAAACTGTGTTTGTTTTTATATATATTTATACAGCAAAGAGATCTTTATATAAGTGTATCTATTATATAAGTATATAAGTGTATTAAAACACTAATATTTTTAAAAAAAAAATTTTATTTCTATAAAGTTCTACTACATTTTATCATTTCTCTTCCCACTCAAATAACATTCTAGTCTCTACGTAGATTAGATCTAAGTTTCTATTTAGTATACATAACCTAAGTTAACATTTTACTATCTCAACAGCAACCTCAATTTGAAAACAGTTCAAAAGCCAACTGTTCTATATTTGTGAATGGCATAATCGAATTTATCGGACCACAACACACATGACATGGAGAAAACCCCCCCAAGTCGTAGCGCCAGTCAAAACAAAATTCCCTATCAAGTCGCACGTTCACAGTCAACCTAATTATAATTCCTAAGCATTTGATAATGGGTACTACTTTTTACCAGCTGTATATGAGTGTTTAGTTTAGGCATTTCGTAGTTCGTTTCGTTTGCAAACATGAAAACTCAATTTGCAGGCAATGCAACGAAATTTTTAGTATGCAAATATTTTATTAATAATTAATTATTTGGGCGAGGCGAAAAACTAACAACTGCCAGTTGCCACGCCAAGTGTGGCAAGTACTACTTGCCACATGTGTACGTACATACGTGACTGTGAAAGGGTTTCCAACGTGTTGTAGACGCGATTTGGATTTCCCTCCATTTTTTATTTTTTTTCTGCAATATTTTCAACGTCAACGTCTTTGGCATTTATTTTATTTGCGCATTTCTTCATTTTCTTGAGCCTCTAACAAACTCTCCTCACGTTTCTTTGGGTACTAAAAAATACTAGACAATGTATGTGATTGACTGCAAAATACTCTGTTTGAGCGTATATAGTAGCAGAAAGTAGTATATACTAGATACTAGATACTAGATACTAGATACTAGATACTAGATACTAGATACTAGATACTAAATACTAAATACTAAATACTAGATACTAGATACTAGATACTAGATACTAGATACTAGATACTAGATACTAGATACTAGATACTAGCAGATACTAAAGAGGGATAGCAATACAACCATTACTCAAAACCAATATACTCCTTCTTTTCCATTTCTTAACAGGGTATGATATTGTCGCGGACTGCGGATAAGCAGCGCTGCCAACATAAAAAGCCAGTCGAGCAGCTGTAACGGCAGCAGCAGTGTGGGCGTGGCAACTGCAAGCCCATAAATTTTACGTATGTGAAGGAACCAACACACACCCACATACTTACACACACATACACACACATACACACACACCCAAAGAGCTCAATTCTGCAGGTAAGAAGGGTTTTACGAGCCATTCTGGTATTTGTATTGTTACCAGAGGGGCGTGGCGCGGCGTAACGCCCACCTCGTGCAGCATCAACAATGACATTCGCGCATGCATTAAATATTTTTTATTGTTTCGACTTTTGGGGGCATAACGAACAAAAATTGTATGTAATTCATTTCATAAGCATATTTTTCAACACATTTTAATGGACATTTGACGCTGGACGCATAAATAAGTCAGGACGTTAAAAAAGGGCATGGCTTATATACCCTTTAAAAGCGGGACTTAAAGGGGGGTTTTGCTTGTGTTATATGGCTATAGAGAATTGTTGCACTCGTTGCTGCCAGGGGTTGTCATGTTAAAGAGTTCAATTAAGCAATTTGAATTATAAATTTATTAGCAATTATTGAAAGCAATTAAAAGTGGAATAACGCGCTATAGAAATGAGAATAAAGAAAAGGACATTTACCAGTTCTAAGTATAGAAAGCCTGTCTTAGGCAGGCTATACTGTATAAAGAAAATCAATTTTCCTTTCGCTTGCTGTCATTCTAGCAAAGAAATCTTAGTTTCTTTGATATGTGTAGAAATATTATTTGATTTAGGTCAAGCAAAACCTTTTTCTAAAAATAACCTCATAGCATATGCTTAAGTAAATATCTAAGTATATATATATATATATACATATAAACATCAAAAGCTATGACCATTTCCCGTTGCGACTGCAAAGCATAGCCACAGGCAACAAAAGAACACACACACATATACAAATACATATAGGAAGTGTACATTGTTGCATCTCTCTCTCTCCCTCTCTCTCCTTTCCTCTCTCTCTCTCCCAAAAGAGCATTTAATTTGTAATTCCGCTGTGTGTTGAATTCGTAAACGTTAACGTAACTCACGCAGTTTTAGCTGCATTAGGGAATATAGCAATTTGTTTTATGAATCAAATTTAAGATTTCGACTTTTATAACAATAAAGAGATGATTATATTACATAGAGCAGCATACAAAAGGAGTTTACTCAGACTTATGAGCTATACTGACTAAGCCAATGACAAAAGAGTAATCAGTATATATATATATGATATATGTATAGCACGCTCTTTTAATAAACCTCAGAGCCTTTGAGCTGTCAGTTGGAAGACTTAAACTGATTTAGTTGGCCAGATGAAAGCCAACCACAGGACAAAGATGCACACACAGAGATTAAATGAGAGCAAATGCCAGCGACTGATGCAGCAGAACAGCTTCTTCTACTCGTTCATAAAGTGAACAAGAGTATATACGGCTAAGACTAATTTCTACAATTGAATAGTCAAATTTAACGAATCAAGTGACTCTTAGCAAATCGAAAACGCTCTTTAATCTATTGATTACTTCTAGCCTACTCTCCAACTCAATATTAGTTTGAGCAAGTATTATGCAGTCAATGACGCTCGACTCTCACGTTTTTTGCTGACTGGGCTGACATTTTTTGTGGACCTTGGCTGACAACTCCATTTGGTAGACAATCTTTGGCAGCGCTTCAAATCAATTGCCTGCGGCGCGTTCAAGGCCAAGTGCAAGTCCAAACAAATTACCCACTGAGGCAGCAAAGCGAAACAAAGTGTCCAAGTTGCCAGTTAGTCAGAAAAGGCAGCTGATGAAGAAGAAGAAGCAGAAGCAGAAGAATAATAGCGTGCAAAAAAAAACACCTGCAGCTTCCAATTGGCATGTCCGCACGGCCATAAATTGTGATAAATGAAGTGAGCTGCCATGTTGCCGGGCTACTTATCAATGGCTGCCCGCACTATAATTTAAACATTTTGGCCGAGAGCCAACAGAGGTTACAGAGATACCCAAAACAGAGAAGAAGAAAAAGTGTGAAGGGAACAAAAACAATTGCAAGTCGTGACTGTTGCTATTTGGCTTTGCCATTTAATGTCACTTTTAGATCGTCTCTAAGGGCAAAAGTCATCGATAATATATATTGAATTAAGTGTATTTTTTGTTTAAATAATATTAAATTGTCAATCAGCTGAGCTATGTTAAGCTAATTATGTAAAGTTTTGAACTTTAAGGGTAAGCTCGAACTTTCATTCATTTATAGAATATGAGAACTCCTATTCCTTATTCTCTCTCTCTAAAAGAAAGAAAAAGATATACTAAGTAGCCTATTTAAAAGTTACAAATCTACATTTTAATGGCACATTCATTAGCTTAACAGCACCTGTTAAAAAAACCCAATATTTAGCATCTAACAAATTACCTAACAGAAAGCCGCTTAAGAAGATGAACTCAGCAAAAAAAAATATGGAAAAGAAATGGGGAAAAGTTATTCTCGCTTTTTTGCGTTTACTTTCTTTACTTTCCCTTTACTTTCATGCATATGCAACAGCATCAAAGGCAGTTGCATAAATTATACGCCGCGTGGCACGCTGTACGCTGCATGTTGCACGTTGCGCGTTGCTAGCTGCAGCTTAGCGCAGCGGGTTGCAAACGCCGCCCACTTTATTGACATTTTTGCCTCTTATATGTGTGTGTGAGTGTGTTGCATGAATATTAATTAGGCAGCTGCTTAAATTGCTTGCCACACGCTTTGTGATTTGCTCCTTCGATCAGTGGGTCACAATTGCAGCTTGGCCCAGTCAGTCTAGGGTCCGTTTCTCTTTTCATTATTATTATTTTTGTAGGTCAACAGCAGCTGCTGTAGCCGCTGCTGCTGCTGCAGCCATAAATTTTAAAAATTATAATTTGTATCTGTTGGCGTCACATAAAACATGGCTAATTACGAATGATGAGCAGTCGGCCATTTATGCCACAATTTGTTAACAGTGGCCAAAAGGAGACCGCAAACAAAATGAAATGCCTGAACAGTGGGCAATTAGTCAACATAATTTTTATATATCTATTTAATATGCGGGAATTATTCAAGTAAATTTGTTCTAATATATGTCATTTATGGTTATACTAGGTTTGGTTCCCTTTTCTCTCTCTCTTATACTGTGGGATATATCTTTAGTGTTGGGAAATAAATCAAGTCATCGATGCCTTACTGTGCGTGGTATCCTCTCTTATACTTTGGGATATTTCTTTCATTTTGGGATATGTATGCCTGTTATGCCTGGATATGTATGTATAGTTAACTTATATTGCCTGCGAAGCTGTCTCTTATACTTTGTGTTTCAACTCCTATTATGCTTCTACTGAAATCTTTTAATTTTATAAAATATTCTAAAAATCTGTTTTTTTATGCAAATCTTTTTGGAATATCAGCAAATCTAAAAAAATTCTTAAAATATTTTCTTGTATTTACTGAAGCATATAGAAATAGCTGATTTGTTTTGCATTTCTGCCAATAATTTCTTTAAGCGAGATAGGCTGCAGCAAAAAAATATACCATAAAACCATAATAAATGTTTAAGGAAATGTCTTGTGCCATTAAATTCAAGCCATTAAATACACACAATATTCAAAGTCCATTTTGAGCAATTATAGGAAATCCCATAAAGGAAATTTCAAGTCATAAAAATGAAGGAATTTCTCCGAACGCATAATTATAAGAGTTCAAGCCGATCATGTTTGAGCTAAAAAAAGAACTCACTCACATTCGCTCACACTCCATCTCGCTCACTCACCTACGCTCGCAATTTGTTTATGTTGCATTTCTTGCCATTGTCTCTATGGCTACTCTCTCTCTTTCTCTCTCTCCCCCTTGGCAGACATTGAATTGATTTGCGATTTGTATTTCGCATTGACAATGAATTCGCCATCAAAGTCACGTGTTGGCAGCGGCATCGGCAGCGGCAGCTGTTAAATTCGCATGCAAATTGCCACTTGAAAAGAGCAAACGGAAGACAAAATACAGATGAAGATATGTATGTGAAGATGAAAGACGAATGGGCGAAGAAGAGGGCAAAAACTCATCAAACAGCGCACGAAACATGTCAAGGCAAATGTGAAAATAAAACAGAAAGACAAAACAGAACAAAAACAACAACATTATCTATGGCAAATATCTGTAAGTCTGATTGCCAGGCACAAATGCAGGCGGCTGCGGCGGCCCTTTTTAGCTGATTTATGAGTAGAACAAATAGACAAAACAATTGCATGTCAAGACATGTTGCGAGTGCGAGCTGAGAGTGATCGACCAAGGAGATGCTCTGTAAACAGTTTTGAATTGTAGAAACTCGAAATTCTATAATGATGTATATAAATATATGTATAAATACAGGATATTATAGTGTGATAAAAACTATATTTATATAAAATGTGTTTAGAAAAGTAAAGTTAATGCTTGTTAAAAACATAAACACAACACCCAAATACCCTTTATTTGACAATCTGCAAATTTGCTGCTAAAGTAATATACCCCTTGTCAAACTTCCAATAAGTACAGGGTATACAAACAAAATATAACAGCTTTTAGTTATCAAACATTATGACACATTTCCAATCATTCTATCTTCATCAAATACACGCAAATGGCAATATACCCCTTAACCAAATTTCTATAAATACAGGGTATACAACATACATACATATGTGTATCATAGTTTACTCCTTTGACGCAATTTCAATATGCCACACAAATTAGCTGCTGCAACAATATACCTCTCACCAAATGTTCCATAATTACAGAGTATACCAAAAACATATATGTATATCACCCTATAATCTGCACACTAATTAGCCGCACTTACCTTTGCTATTGGGCCCATTGGCCGTCTGCAGCGAGGACATCGGTATGGCCAGACAGTTGCGAGCCGTGGCAGCCAGCTCCAGATCCTGCGGCGGCTCGGAGCGCGGACACGGCGTATACGCGATTTTGCTGCCGCGTCCCGGCGTCGGGCTGACGCGTGCATGACGGCCGCCGCTGGCTAAACGATCGCTGGCCATGCCGCGGCAGCTGGTCAACAACTTAAGCCTGCTGCAGCATTCGCGACGCGGCCACTTGCCGGACAGCCAGGAGCATGCCAATAAAGCTATATGTAAACGGGCGCTTTTATGGCTGCATTTGCCATGCACACACTTTGGGGAATCGCTTCAATTGAAGTAGTAGAAGAAGTGGCAGAGGAAGAGGAACACAACCGGCAAGGACACGCTCGCGCTTGTTACTTTAACTGCAGCGAGAACGGCAGCAGTAGCAGTAGCAGCAGCACAGCCACAAGCAACAACAACGCATAAAAACTAACAACAAACTCGAGACGCGCGCGCCCACTACCGACGTCTTACACTGTCAAAGTCCTGCCAGCAACTGAGCTCGCTCAGCAGCAGCAGCAGCCGACTCAGTCGACGGAGCAGCAACAGCAGCCGACGTCGCTGTCGACGTTGCCTTGCCAGCCTCTCGTCTCGCGGTCGAACAAATACCAAAGCAAGCAAGGCATAAACAATGCTCGTTCCAGGGCTGCCAATAGACAAATTTTAAATGCGAAAATAAGCAAGCTACAAGTTATTTTGAATTTTTCTATCATATTTTTTATTTGTTTCACTTATTTTAGTTATACCTTTTGTGTTGAGTAGCTATAAAATATTTTTGTTTAATAAACAAAAAATAACACATACATATGCAATTGTGAAGAAGTGCACCTATTTTTGGCATACGAACGGCAGCTCTTGCAGCCCTGGTTCGCTCGTTGCTCTGCTCTCACATTCGTCTAGTGCTCTCCCACACTCCGCCTCATACAGCAGTTGCCTTGGTGGCTCTAACATCTCCCTACCCACTCTCGATGTTTACTCAACACATGGCATGCGAGAAGGCGCTGCACAACTGCATTGAGCGAGCTTTCGCTTTGTTTTTGTTTTGCTTTTGTTTAGTAGCTGTGTAAAAGCTACCAGCTGCTGTTCATTGTTTGTGCTTAATTCATTCATTAAACGGCATTTGCATGACTGTATTTAACAGCTGTTAAAGCTGTGCTTCAGCTCTTTGAGTAAGTGCAAAGCGCTCTAAAACTAACAGCTTCTTTCTTTACCAAACAGTCTAATTGAGCTTAAATGAGCAGCTTTATCCAGCTGCAGTTTAATATAAAAGCAGGCATGGTATAAACATAAGTAAATACTAACAAGAGTTTATAATAGTATATGTAGTTTGAGCTGCCAACCTATCAGCGCCATCTATTGCGAAGCATATAAACTAATACTTTTAAGGACACTTTATAAGAGCTAGAGTATAAGAAAAGAATACAACATAGATGGCGCCACAATTTCCATTCGAATTTCGTTGCAACTGCCAATGCTGAAACCTAGATGGCGCCAATAATATTACTCATACGCACAGTGGACTTAATGACTGCTTTTATACTTACTTTGGAGCTAGAACTAGTTCGAAAGCATCAAGAAATGAAAAACACTTTTATTTTATTTGTATATTCTGTTTTTATTGGTTTTTCTTTTGCCTGTTAAATAGAATAGAATTGTTATTAAAATTGTTTTTATTTTTCTGTTTTCAGTTTGTTTTTTTTTTATATTTATTCTTGTTGTTGGTTTATGAATTTGATTTTGTTTACGTTGACGCTTAACTGATTTCTTGTTTTATTAGGTATGCACCTTAATACTTGATATAATGGAAAACTGTTCTATTTACCTGACAATGCTGTTACAATGTGGTATAAATAGTTTTCAGCTAGTTTCGGTTTTTTTGGAAATGTCTTTAGTAATTACAAAAGAAAGGGTTGTTTTTGGTTTTTTTTCTATATTGTTTCTGAAATTTTGTTAAGACTTGTCGTTTACAGCGCTTAGAAGTTACAGTTTACATAAGTTCAGTTGTTTAGGGATTCGATTTGCTTTTGTTTTTCCTTTCTATTTTCCGGTTTTTTACTTTTTTTTCCGTCTTGCCAAAAATTTTGATTACTATATAAGTGTGTGTGGGTGTGTTTGTGTGTGTGTGTCCAGTGTTGTCAAGTGCTGTCTAAAGCAAGTTTCTTTTTTGTTTTTTGTAGACTAAATATATATCCATATACTCGTTATATATTTGCTCAACATTTAGGATCTTTATAATCGGTATATGCTTAAAATAAACAGCTTATGCGCTGTGTTGTCCTTCATTTTTATTTTCAATTTTAATATATATATATATATGTTGTTTTTCATTTGTTGTTGTTTGTTTTTCTTCTTAAAATTCGATGCCGTTGTTGTTGTTGTTGTTGTAGCTGTTTGAAGAAAATTCAAACAATTTCGCAGTCCACAAAATGTTGCAAAAACCCAGAAATTTTTAAGTGTGTGTGTAGGTGTGTGTGTGTGTGTTTGTGTGTGTTATGCAACAAGCTGATAATTAATATACAGATAAATATATATGTGTGAAGTTTTGGACTATGACAAGGCAACAACATGCAATCAAAAATATGTTACCTACTTTCAGGCTGAACTTAATTCAAAATATATTGCCTACTTTCAGGCTGAACTTAATTCAAAATATATTGCTTACTTTCAAGCTGAACTTAATTCAAAATATATTGCCTACTTTCAGGCTGAACTTAATTCAAACTATATTGCCTACTTCTGGGCTGAACTTAATTTAAAATATATTGCCTACTTCTGGGCTGAACCAAAATTTACTTAAGTGAAATCTTAAACATATATATATATAAATATTCAAACTAAAACTATTTCAACTCTGCTTAAACTTTAAGTTAAATCTTAAAATATTAATGAATAATAATTTTTTTAGCTGCTCCACTAAATTTCTAAAAAATCTTTGAAATTTTCTTTAAATTTTTTCAAATTACTTATAGCTTTTTTTTAAGTTTATTAAATAGACACATACACACGCACACACTCATACACACATGCACGCACACTCACACAGTCGCACACACACTCAGTTAGTGTTTTGCTATCGGAAAATGTTCTTGAAATTTCGATTTAGAAAAAGTTAAAAACGTAACGATTTCGCGCGTGATTCTAAACACCAAAACCAAATGGTGGAACGTGCGGAATAGAAACGTTTATGACTTTTACGAAATGCGCAAATGGAACAGGCTAAAAACTAATACCAAAATATAT
Organism: Drosophila nigricruria; assembly: GCA_037075265.1. NCBI lineage: Eukaryota > Metazoa > Arthropoda > Insecta > Diptera > Drosophilidae > Drosophila > Drosophila nigricruria. Next base: position 4,948,018 of record JBAMCI010000131.1, on the reverse strand, counting down.
AAAGCATAATTATAATTCAATATTATTTTAGTTATTCAAAGAAATTTTATAAAAATTTATGATTCTGATTGACTATATGTGTATATATATATATCTGTTCTATTTCATATATAATTTGCTTTATGCTTGAAGGCCTACAATTGCTTTTCATTTCAATTATATTTTTTTAGTTTTCTTTAAATATTTTGCACACTTAGAAATTTTGCTGAAATTTTAAAAACTATGCACAACATCAATATCTGTATCTGGAATGTATATATATATATATATGTATGTATGTCAGATATATTATCGATTATGTTTAGACACCAATGTTTTTCTCTATGTACAACAATCGAAAAATATGTTTAAAAATTTCGAAAATCCTTTTCGAATAAAGTTGTTGAAATGGAAACAGTATTTTTCTTTCAGTGCATACTAAATATTGTGTTATTACGAGGGCTGTTTAAGCTTTTGGTATAGGTACATATGGTTATTTGTATTATTATAATATATTAGACGCATATATTTAGACATTAAAAATATGTTTTTATATATTTTATATATATATATATATATATATATATTTGATTTATTTCTTGCAACGTTACACTGAAAACATTTTTATAGGTGGTTGTTGAGTTTTTGTTTTAGTTTGAGTTTGAGTTTTGGTTTCTAAATTCATGGATAGAATGCGGTAATCCTCTCGGTTTCATCCAGCGCGCGTGGAAATTGTTTTTCTGTTTTTTTTTTTTGGATGTGAGCCACTTGACTGAATGGAGCTCGTCGGCCGTTAGTTGGAAGAAGAAGACGTTGTTTGTGAGAAATGTTTTTTTTGAGTGTGACCAGATTCGTTAGCGAGTGTGTTGTCTGTAAAAGCCAATCCCAAAAAGTTGTTCGAAAGAAAATACCAGAAAGAATGAAAGTTAAACCAAAAAAAAATACCAACAAAAAAACAAGAGAAAACACAATTTGTTTTTTGTTGTTTCGAGGTTTTTAAAATGTTTGTGTATTTTTTTTTTAAAGAAGTTTCTGTTTAGCATACATGATGTTAACATATACATATATATATATATCAGTATATACATATATATATGCGTGTGTATATATATGCCTGCAAATATTGTAATATTTAACGTTTGCCACTGCAAAAACAGAATTTATAAATATTTTAAGACATTCGCTTTAAAGTTCTTGTTTTATTCTTGTTACTTGTTGTTCTCTTCTTCTTTATTTTAATTTTTTTTGTTTTTTGTTTTTGTTTTTGCTTTTGTTTTGTTAGGCAAAATAGCTACAAATTTGTTTCAAATGGTTTATTCAATTTTTTCCTTTGCTTTGCTTTGCTTTTGTTAACTTTTTTCGCCACATTTGCATTGGAAATTGAAATGCCTGCGCCAGAGTTGCCAGATCGTTGCGAAGCTTAACAAAAATCTCTTGGCTCAAGTGTTGTAAAGTGTTTTCAATTTTTTTTTTGTTTTGTTTAGATAGAAAAATTCGTGTTTTTTTTTTTTGGTTTTTGTTTTTTAAAGTTAAATTTTGTTTAAGTTTAAAGTTTTGCTTTTTCTTCATAGTTATTTTTTATATAGAGACCATCCGATCGTATATATAGTATATATATAACTTGCTTTAGTTTAAATTTTGGTTTTAAAACTTGCACAAATTTTCACTACAAAATTTTAGTTTTTATTCTTTTTGGTTTTGTTTAAAAAAAGTTATAGAAAAGTTGATTTTTGAGTTTAATTTTTTTCTTTTTGCTTGTGGAACTCAAAGATTTTGTTCCAAAGATCAAGCAAACCAAAAGTTTTTTATATTATATATATATATAATTATATTATAGCCGAATCTTTATATAGTATTATATATATATATAGGTTTTTATATATATTATACTCACAGTTGGTTTAATGCAGTGGGAGAAGAGAAAATAAAAGTGTGTGAAGATGCGCTGTTTTGTAGTAGAGTGTAGTGGATAGTTACATATATATATATATATAGATATATATGTGGAGAAGTTATAGCAGAGTTCGTTCAGCAAGAGCAACAATATAGCTGGAGGAGAGATGTGGGAAGAGATAGTACAAGAGATCAAAAGAAAAACTTAAGCAGAAAGTTTGTAGAGAAAGGAAACAAGGAAAACGCTTTTTTCGATATGAAACTAAATTAAAGTACAGTTGTGTTCATTTTGCTTTTCATTTTTTCAATAATTTGGTGGCAACATTTTCTTTTTTTTTAGTTTGCTTTTGTTTTTGAGGTTAGTTTTAATAAGTTAGGTTAGGTCTGGCTAATGCGCGCCGACGCTGGGTACAGTTGTGTTTGGTTTTTCTTTTGTTTTCTTTATCAATTGCGTGCATTGTTTCAGGATTCATTTATCATAAGCTCACTTAACTTAAAAGAAAACCCCATATATATATATATATATAGACATATTATTATATAGGCACATATATAATAATATATGATATATATATAACTATGTTTTTGTTTTTACTTTTTGCTATATATATATATATTTATATTTTTAAGTTTTTATGCTGCTGTTGTAGCTTCTTCTTCTTCTTCTTCTTCATTTCGTCGTCTAGTTTGCTATTAAGAGTTGTCTTCTTCTTCTGCTGCTGCTTCTTCTTCTTCTACTAGCTGTTCCTCCTTTATTTATATATATATATAATTTTTTTTTATGTGTGTGTTTGATGAAATCTTCTTCTTGCTCTGCTTCTGCACTTTTCTCCGGTCCTCGCATATAAATATTTAATTTGTATATTCTTTATAATAAAATTATGTTAATTTATATATATACATATATATATATATTGTATATATATACATATATATATTTATAGGTTAGTTTTAACTTGTATTTCTTTGTTTTTGTTTTGCTGCCACTTAATTTGCTAGAGAAATGTTTTTAGTTGTTGCGATTTGCTTGTTAAATAAGTTTATGCTGCCTTTATCAGATATCTCAGATATATATATATAGATACAAATATATATATATATATATATATATATATATATATATATATATATATATAAATATATATATATAACGCTGTCAATCCATTCAAACCTTCAAATTCAACCCATCCTCAGCGCGCCAAAAGCTGAAACTCTGACCAGCCAGTTAGTATATATATATATATATATTTATATATATATATATTTATATATATATATATTTATATATATATATATATATGCATATATATATCTATACACATATTGCATAATTTTAATTTAATTTTATATCGAAAATGTATTCTTTAGTTGGTTTTTGTTTTTTTTTTTTGTTTTTTGGTAATTTTTATTTTTCTTTTTTTGTTGTTGTTTGTTTCTTTATATTTATTAATTTTAAATTTAAATATAATTTAATAAGAAGAATTTGTTGTTTGATTTTACATTATTTATAATATATATATGTTGTATTTATAATATATTTTATTTCTGTTTGTGTGTGAGTGTGTTTGTGTATGTGTGTGTGTGTGTTTATGTGTGTGTTTGTGTGCAGAGCTGTTGTTGTTGGTGTTTTTCATTTTACTCATTTTGCAAAAATTACAAATTTAATTTTCTTTTTCATTTTGTTTATTTTTTTTTATTATTTTTGCAACGAATTTCGACAAATGTTTATATTTGAAACAATTAAATTTTTGTTTTTTTAACAGTTCTCTCTTGCCTACAAATGTCGCCGCCGCCGCCGCCGCCAGTTGGCGCTGCTGTCGCCGCAGAGTGTGGGCTTTGCTGCCGACCCATAGAGGGCGCTGCACGCGCTACGCTCTGCGCGCGGCTTACACAAAAGTTCTGATTGTTTGTTTGTTTGTTTGTTATAGTGTGGTATGCCTGTAGTTTAAGTGTAGTAGTTTAATTCTTTTCTTATAACATGCTTTTTGCTGTTTGTTTGTTTGTTGTTTAAACGGTGACTTCTTTAAGTTTTGCTGTTTGTTGTTGTTGTTGGTTTCTCGCTTTTCTTTTTTGCATTAAAATTAAGTGTGTTTTGTTGTTGTTTGTTTTTTTATATAAATTTTTTATGTAATTTTTTCTGGGTTTTTTCTCATTTTTTGCTTTGTTTAAATTTTCTTGCGTTTTGCGTTTTTTTGCTTCGTTTAGTTTAAGTGTAAAGTTTTTTTTTCTTTTCTTTTGTTTTATAAGTTTCTTAAATGTTTTTGTTTTTTATGTTTTTCTTCTTCTTCTTGTTGTTGTTGTTGTTGTTGATGTTTTTTGCTTAACTCTTTGTTGTTTTTTTAAGATCTTTTATTGGGGTCCATAGCAACAGCGCGGCGCGATGTTCTTGCGCACAGCTACAGTCTTCGTCAACATCTTAAAAAAATAGAAAGGCTTAAAAAGAAATAATTTAACGCTTCACTTCGATGTCATCATAGTCACGAATTCTGCAAAGAAGAAGAGATAAAAAGAATATGATTAGTTGGGGAAGTTTCAGAGCTTAAGTTATATATTCTTCTTTAAAAGAAATAAATAATAAGAGCTTAAATTATTATTAAGTTACAATTTGATTCATTGATTCATTGCGCTTGAGTCATTTCCCTCCAAGTTACAAGAATTTAAATATTTACAGCCAACATTTACCCTGAACTTGTTCAGTTTACAATGAACACAACAGAAAGCCAAGCAAATTTATGAGAAACCCAATTTATGAAGTCTTAATTTATAGAATTTATTTATGTATTAACACAACATATAAATAATAAATATTTACAGCCAACATTTACCCTGAACTTGTACAGTTTACAATGAACAACCGTGATTACCGTTACACGAAAATAGCCAATCATTCAACTACAAGGGGCAGAGAGCTGCAAATAGATGTGTCGTACGCCAAGAGCACCTCCCCAGTCAAACCAAAAATCAACTAATCAATAAGACAAATAGGTAAGTCACAAGATGCGCTGAGTGACTGACGAGAAGCTGTTCGCGCGAACAAGCGCGAGAACAGAAATCAGGGGGAAATTTATTAAGTGCGCTGCCAGACACGCCAGATTAAAAGAGCATATAGAGATATGGGGGGGAAATAAGAGATATAAATATAAATTCGAATATCAAATACGCTGCGGAAATGAAATTTGGAATTTATGCTACTGTTAGAAACAAGACATTGAAACATGTGCCATTTCAAATAAATATATATATTAAATATTTGATGGAACTAGAAATTGAAACATGTTTCATATCAAACATTATATCTATTCCCATGTTTTTAAGTATAAAATTGCAATATTTAATGCATAAAATAGGTATCTCTGAACATCTGATGTAAATCAATAGTTTAGGTTTTCTGTTCCATTCAATTCCATTCTAGAAACAATATGAAATCAAAAATTCCATCAAGTGAATCGACTCTCAGCATATACTCTATTCCATTTACTGTGCTAAGTATGTGTGCCAAAAATAGCAACTGCAATCAGAGCAGGAGGCGGAGCACAGGTGGATAAAAGCGAGACAAAGAGCAGACGAGATAAAGATGAAAAGTGATCCAAGTGAAATGGTACAGCAGCGAGCGGCGAAAATTGTTCGATGATTTGAACTTTTGTCTCTTTTTCTATTCCTGATAAAACCGGCAATCAGTATAAACTTGGGTGTGTATGTCTATGTATATAGTACTTCATTAAGGGGGGGCTCTAGTGGGTGGCGGGAGGGGCGGGCACACAAATTGGCAAACGTTGTCAGCGAAACGTTGGCTGATGAAACGATTCCGGGGCTGTTCGTTCGTGTCCCCGATTTATCAGGTGTTTGCATGCAGCTCCTAAATATAGACAAGTGACTGCCTCCACACACACACAACCTCCTCCCCTCCCTCTCTCTCTCTCTATACACCCAACTGCATTTGCGGCGTTGGGGCTATTGTTGTGACTCTCTCTCTCTCTCTCTCACTCTCTGCTTCTAGCGCTTGTGGTCGCGCGCATTTTTGACATATTTGTAGCATGTGAAAAACGTTTGGCCTCTCGACCACAACAAATACGTAAGTCACAACATCGCAACGGACCACGTCACATGGCACCTGATTGTTCAAAAGATAATGCTGTAATTCATCTACTCACGAGTTGAACAGAAAATAGGGTTTATTTTATAGTGGGTGTAGTGATTAGAGAGCTCTATGTTTTGTTTTATACCAAGTGTTTCTCTATTTCATATGTTTCTATTACAAAACATGAGCTGTCTTTAGACTAATTCCAAGCAGTTCCACTTTTCCAAGTTTCTCATTTGGTTTCATATGTTGCTCCTATCATAGAAGCTAGTTTGCTTCGACTACTCCGATCTCTCTCTCTCTGCAGCTTCATTTGATTATATTTCCCCAACTGTTTTATGCTCTGTTTCTATTCCAAAGTGTTTCACGCATTAATGTTTCTCACATTGAACTCTCTTCTGTCAACTCTGTTATATTTTCATGATTTCACACTCTTCTGCTTCACATATGTCGCTCAGAATGCCTGTTTCATTTCCAAACTGTTTCCATTCGTATTATTTACTTATTCTCATTGTTTTTCAATCACATTCCATACGTCTCTTGACAATACCAATTCATTTTACAAATTGATAAGAAACAGTTCACTCTATTTTCTTATTATTAAGAGTTCACAATCTATAAAACTGGATCATAAATTCTATTCTATATACTACTTTTATATAACCCATTAAGATGATTCCGCGCCTTTCGCTCGTCAAATATTAAACAGTTTTAAAAATAAAACGTTATTTGAGGCACAAACGCAACATTCGCAAAAAGTTCAGAGGCCACGCCCAACGCACAACCTTTGAAACCTTTTCTTTTTATTATCTTTCACAATATGCAAATGTTCTTTCGCTTGAACCCAGCCCAAATCGAATCAGAAATTGACTTTTCGTGTTGGGCCTTGACATTTCGCACCCTTTTTTTTCTCCAAGTGAATTTTCTTAATGGGTTTTTTTTTTTTTTTTGGGCTTGGGCTTTTTGTTCCGTTTTGGCAATTAAACTAAAATTAAAACTCTATTTTATAGTGTTATAAAACGCGGAAAACTTTTGATTTTTCTATGATCGCCGCTGGGCCTCTTGGCTTTTGTGGCTCTGCTGTTTATCTTTCGTCGTTTTGTTTACATTCGCCAGAGCTAACAATTTTTTCTTTTCATTTGCCATATTTTATTTTGCCGCGCTTCTGTGCTATTGCTGAATTTGTTTTTCTTTTGTATTTTGCTTAACATTTTATTTGATTTTCATTTCGGTTTTCTTTTTTTTGCTCCTTTTTTTCGCCTATTTTCTGACAACATTTTTATATTTGGCCGCGGGCCAAAGTAAGTCTCATCTTTGTGTGTGCATATAGCCATTATAGAGAGAAGTCGGGGTCCGGCCCCATTGTTTGCGCCATATAATTTTCAGTTGCCGTACACCCACCGTCGTTACCAACAAGACAACAATAAAGACTTTCGTTAATTGGCAATAAGCAAATGGCAACAACTCGCATTTATTTATGTTATGCTCATTTTGCCATCTAGTATATATAACACAGATATATACATATATATATTTGTTCGGCTTCTTGTCGGTCAATGTTCAAACAGCTCGCCAAATTGCCTGCTAGCTGCGCTCTGTGTTGCTCTCTCTCATTCTCTTGGTCTGCGCTTCCTACTTCTTGTTCTATTCGAATTTCTTTTGTTGTTTTCAGATTATTGCACAATATTTATATTTGATTTTAATTGTTGTTGTCCCGTTTAAACATTAAACATTTCACTTTGCGTAGGCAGCGGAAAAGCCCAAAAAGAAATTATCACAGAAAGTCCAAGAAGAAAACAGCTGACAAATGTGCAAATGCGAATCATGTGCTGGACGTTATATAGCAAACAGCTTTTTGTAATGAATGGCAGAGTAGAAGAGAGAAAGAGCAGCTGCGGCTAGACTTAGCAGAGACAGCTTAGGGTGAGAGGAAGAACGAACAAGACAACAGGAGAGAGATAAAGCGAGACGGAATGAGTTAGACCAGGAGAAGGAAAGAGAGGGAGTGCAAAAGAGAGAGAGAGAGTAGAAAGAGGGACAGAAACAGATATAAAAGTGATAGTAGAAGTAGAGTAAAGTTTAAAAGAGAGAGGGTAGGAAGATGCGAGTTAGGAGCAAGAAACACTGTAAGAAAGAGAAGTAGAAGAAAAAGTGAGAGACAAACTAGAACTGTTGATTGATTTCAGATCAAACAATTACCTAACAAGTGTACAAATAGAATATATTTTCTAAAGCTGAAAATCTAATAAGCCTTCAAATACTAAACAAAAACGTGGCCAAATAACTTCCAGCCAATCGGCACAAAAAAAGTCCAATTACTTGTTAACATTTTTGAGCACATATAAATCAATAATCTTATATGACAATTATGACACTATTTCAGATAAGATTTCAACTGAAATAAAAACCACAATTTACAGTCAATAAATCCGAGAAAAACCCCAAACTATTATAGATTATGTGCTTATAGCAGTTTGTGTTTGGCAAGCCGAATGAAATTTGCGCGTTTTGCAACACTTAAAATTGATTAATTTACTTCCCTAAACGATCTATACAAATTGATAATTTGTAGTTTATTTTCAGCTTCCTTGACTTTTCATCAAGTTCTGTCTTCTTTTTGGGTTAGAAAATAGGTGTAGTATCGCCTATTTTTATATTGTTTCACTTTGGTTATTTTTATGTTCGGTTCATAAATTGTTTGTGATTAATCTATTTGATCCGCCAAAGATTTTTGCGCCAAACGATTTTTATTTGAACTTGAGGCAGAAAACAACGCTCGATAACTATATATATGCGTGTATATATATGTATCTGTGTATTTGGCCGACATCAGAGAGAGAGAGAGATCACATTATTTCAGTATTTGTTGCTTTTCTAAGTACAATCAAAGCAGACGAGCCACAAATCTAGGCAGCGCAGGTGCTGAGGGGCGAGGAAAGCTGTGCGAGACGCAGCATGAACAATATCTTAACACCTTGTTTCTATATTTTATATATTCCTTCTAATTGTTGTTGTATTTGTATTTGTTTTTTTTTTCTTTCTTGGGGCTTTTGCTCAATTGAAAATTCAATTTTCAAGCAATTAAATTAAATTTCGAAGAATACACAAAAATAAAGAAAAAATTGGCTTACAAAGTATGCGGCTTTGATTGACCAATTGATGCCCTAGACTAAAGAATTTTTATTGGCAGGCAACTATTAATTATATATAAAAGAAGAGTATATATAGGCGAGACTTTGATCATTTAAACAAATCATTCTAATAATCATACTAATACTATAACTATAAACTTGATAATATGGAACACAAAGAAAGCTATATAAAAACATTTTCTAGTGAAACATTAAATTGATTAATTATATTGAAGAAATTCTGTAGAAATAGAGATTCTGGAGAAAAAAAAAACACTTTCTACTCAAATAAAATCTCAAGTGAATGCTGCTTAGCACACACAATTACAGGGTATCTTTGCTAGAGACCATATGCTGTTGTGCTGGGCGCTGCTGCAAATGCAGTGAGTGTCTATAAAGACTTTATAGCACGCACTAATGAATCAGTTTATAGCAAATCTCATGAGTAAAAAGTAACGAATGACAAAACAAGTGCCAGAGTGTGACTCAAATATATATAGTATGACTGATACTATGTGTGTATGATACTATGTATGTGTGTTGTGTGTGTGTATTTGTTGTGTGATTCAATCGGCAGCTATGCGATTGTTTTGGCAGCGCAAAACGCATAACCCCAGCCATAAGTCAATTGTCTAACAACAGCAAATGTTGTGCGAATACCCAATTAGTGGCCTGACATGACATGACAATAACAACAACACGACACGCGACAACAACACACGCACTAAGCCGCTTAACCGTTGAATCTAGGTGTTTTTTTAGTTCAGCTCAGCTGTGGCTTTTGCTTACCTTCGTAATTGACCTGACCATCACCGTCGATATCAGCCTCACGGATCATCTCATCGACCTCCTCGTCTGTTAATTTCTCGCCCAAATTTGTCATCACGTGACGCAATTCGGCCGCTGAAATGAAGCCGTTGCCATCCTTATCAAACACTCTGAACGCTTCCCGAATCTCCTCTTCGCTATCGGTATCCTTCATTTTGCGTGCCATCATGGTAAGGAATTCTGGGAAGTCAATTGTACCGTTGCCTGGCGAAAAGGAAAATCAAATAGAAAATTAGTTACATTTTCATTTAGAAATTCTGCTTAACAATATCATTATATTGGCAATGCAATCAGTGTTCTTCTTTGAATCTATAAATTTCTAGAGAAATATTGCTATATCTAGTATAACTCTTTGTGCTTTCTGGAAAAGCTGTTCATGCCTTGATTTCAGCAGAAATACGTTAAATTTGTTTTGGTTTTCATTGTTTTCCGGTGAAGCTAATTTAACTTGCTGCCAGTGTTGCCAGACTTTCATTTTCAGCATTGATTCTGTTCTCTTCTTAACTAAAATCATTTTAAATTTCTCTCTAACATCTCTCCCTAACAGTTTCTCACTCTTAAGACCTGTTTATGTTTCATTTTCATCGTTTCAAACTGTTGCGCAGTTAATTTAACTTGCTGCCAGTGTTGCCACACTGCCATAAAGTACTCCTTACTTTACAATCCGTTATTTTCAACTAAAAACTCTTTCGTTTCACAATTTCTCTCATTTAAAACTTGCTCATGTTCCATTCCAATTGTTTCAAACTACAACTCTTGTCTCACAAATCTTCTGTAATACCTCGCAACTCAAACATGTTCGTTTTGAATACCAACTAAAACTCATTTAGAGCTTCTAGCTTCCTTCAAACAAAGTTCTCTTCAACAAGAAATTCCTTCAACAACCTTTTTTCTCACCTCTCCCCACACACACTCCAGCAATTTACAAGGCAAACATAAATTTCTCTATTATAAAGTTCAGCATCACTGACTGCCACGCCCACACACACACTCTGTGTACCTGTCGGCTATATATAAACTCAGGCAAATCCCTTTTGGTTTGCATACAAACGGCAATCCCTTTACAGTCGCAATCAAGCAGATTTTCATATTTGACCTATGTGTCTACCTTCAGGCTGAAAGGATTTGCCTCGTATTTGTTTTTTTTTTCTTTTCTGGACACGTGGCGTATGCGCAACATTTGTGACACTGATAACTTTAGTGTTGGCGCGTCGCTAGATAAGATAAGCCCAGCAGCAAAAACTTTTAAGGGCGACTCACAAATGAAGTGACCTCCTCCACCACGGCCTACACAAAATGCCAGTTAGACTAATTGAAAAAGTTTCACTTCACATTCTCTATTTAAAGTTTGTGTTGTTTTTTTCCCCTTCTCTTGTTCTTCTTCTCTTTTTTATGTCCCTCCATTGGCCTGAATTGGTAAACTTTTCCTTGTGCTTAACCAGCAAAACTTTTGTGTCGAACTCTTGAGACCTTAATTGTTATTGACTCGACAAACGGGGCGTGGCCGGGGTCAAAAAAGGTTTCCTTGTACGAGCCATGAACTGTAGCTAGTATATCTAACTAATGTCTGCTCTTTTAATGGAGCATTCACATTAATATTTACACATAATCTTGTGATTATACAACTGTCTCGAGGGGCTTTGCCAAAGTTGAAGAACTTTGAGTAGAAAACTTTCTCAAAATCACTTTTTTTTATTATTTATTTTTGCACATGTGGAAAACATTTGAATGAAGAATTTAACTAGCGGCTAAATCATGATGAAAATCAGGTTTCTTTTGACTAAGTTATGTATGCTTGAAGTGTGGATATAAGTTATATCTGTAGGTATTTTATCTATAACTATATAAACCTGTATATGCAAGCTTAATATAATTCTGAAAGCATTCTCAACTTAAGTTTTTGTATTTCTCTTTGTGTTACATTCTTAAACGTTTTACTTGGCATACTCTTATACTTTAAATTTATATTTTTTGTATATTATGTTTTATATTTAATTTAATTTTATATCATATTTTATATTATATTTATATTATATTTTAAATTATATTTATATTATCTCGCATTCCTAAACGTTTTACTGGCTGCTCAGCCTTGCAACTGAACTTTCCATCTCAAATTAGTGTTGTTAAACTATTGTTATCCCACTACTCTCCTCCACCTGTTGTATTAACCCCATTTTGTTTTATTTTTTTGCCAACACCAATCACTCATTACAATCAATGCTACCCACATCGTTTAGCAAACATTCCACAATTCACACCAAATGTAAAATTAATGATTAGCTATCGTATTTAATAGCCCCACACACACACGCACACACACACATAGGCAGTCAACTATTTCAAGTTCAAATACAAATACAAATCAATTCACAAGTGTTACCTTCCGAGATTCCCGAACACAGCCGAAAAACAACTACATTAAATGCGAGCGCGAACAGCAAAATAAATAATGAAATCTTAAAAAAAAAATCCAGCAATTAAAAGTGAAAAAAAAATACAGAGGCGAAAATGTGCTTTCAATTAAAGAACACACAAGTATTATTATGATTATTGAATGGAACATTTAGAAATAATAAGCAAGGCGCAAGAATATCAGCTAAAAGCACACATATCGGCAAATAAAGAGGCGCCAAAAGAAAATCGACAGAAAAAATACAGCAAAACTGTTGTAGTGTTGGCAGTGAACGACTACAAAATACCCGTCCAATATTTGGAAATAAGCCACAATATACGAAAGCATAATATCTATGATCTGTAGAGGCATAATCATAATATATCTTACTACAAGTCTTAGTAATTCTAGCTCTAAGACTGGATAGAATAGCTAGATGAAAGATATAGATTTGAGTCAATCTATAGAAGAGCTGAACCACAACTTAGGTCATGCATTATATCTGAATATCTTAATTTTCTCAATATTCCATTATCAAATCAAACATTGCCCCATATACTCTTCACACCAACTGAGACGAGTATAAAAACAAATATTATATGGAAATATTTCTATTTTAAAACATTTCGCTTTTGACGCGAACTATGTCGCTGATTTTGGCTAAGGATTTCCCCAACAAAATCAAAATACAAGAAACGAGCTAAATACAAATTTGAGGCCATTTTTGTGTATAGGCCAGATATAGCTTATATATATTATATTTAGAAATAGATATATATCTAGATGGCTGATCGACTTTTAGACGCGCCTTAGACAGAAACACTTTTTGACAAGGCTCATATGATTTTCTTGATGATGATGATGATGATGACGAGCCTCTTGCCAATTTGTGTTGCCAATGTCTGGTTGCTTGCTTGGTTTTTGGTTTCCATTACCTCTAGAGAGACGAGTCACACTTCCTCTATAATATTTATATACATATTTATATCTGTGAGTCGCAGACTCTATACCCGCCCGCCTTGTCGTTTCGCAACGTTGCGCAAAATTTTTCTTGCAGACAATTTAAAATTTTAATAAGATTTTTTTTCTCAACGCTAAATTTAGTCGGACAGACACAGAGGGGTATACAAACTCTTTATAAATAACACATTGGGATTCCTTATAGACATATATATATATATACACATATATTTCCCTGCTTGATATTCATTTTATATGCCATTTGCATAGAGCTGGACAATTGCAAAAACTTCCAAAGACAACAACTTTTGGCTGAACAAAGGGGAGCCACTATTCCCCTCACTCTCTCACTCTCCCTCGCTCTTGCTATCTCTCTCTAATGGCGTCGTTTGTATGCAGGCCTGCAGTTCTTTTTTGGACGTCGCCAACAAAATTTTAAGTAATGAATGTTTAATGTTTCCGTCTGTTGTTCACACACGAACAGAAACAGAGGTGTGCGGGTATATATATATATATATATATATATATATATATATATATATTTTATATAATTTGATGCACGAAATGCCACATCGTAAAATAGGCGAGATAATCGCTATGTAAACCACAGTAACTATATAGGAACAACAGCCATGTGAATAATGCAAAAGTGAATGAGTGCAAAACAAATATAAATGACTAAACTAAACAGTCTATATAGTATATATATATATATATATATAGAAATATATATATGTATGATATTTGGGCAAATTACTATAATTAAGTTATTTTTTTAATGACTTTGTCAGACAGTGTGACCAGCCTAGATATATATAAATTTTTATCTTTTTCCCAAATGCAGTGAAGCAGAAATTTAATTTTTTGAAACAATTAATAGCAAAAAACATTAAAATTTTAACATTTTTTTTTTTAAATGTAAGAAAAGTAAATAAGAGTGACTAGAAATACCACATGACTAGTTAATATAATATACTATATACTATTTCTAATTATTTCGAACTGATAAAGTGTAAATTATTTTGCACAATTGTTAATAAAATTTAAAAACTTAACATAGCCATAAAAAAAATATAATAAAATAAAAAAAACCCATAAAAAACCGAAATATTTCCTAGAATTTTGTGAGATTTAAAAAACAAAAACAATCGATTTTTGAAATTCTAAAAACTATAAACATTTATATTTTAAAACCATGTAGCCCAAATATTTACGATACAAAAATCATTAAAAATAATTCATATTTAAATATTATTATTCACGCTTGAATACATATAAAAAACGTACATCAATCATTGCCATTTACGTACTTCTATGCATACTACTCTAACATTCGCAACTTCTTTTTTAACAGAAGCTCAACATGTTCTTTCTCTCTCTCACAAATAGCTCTACGCTTGCAAAAGCTACTCTCTCATTTGCCCTGAGCAAAGCAACAATCTATTTTTAGCTCAAAACGATAAGCATCAGTCAGTCAGTCAGTCAATCCGTCATTCACTCGCTTGCCCACACCCGCATTACATAGTTGCCTGCCTATTCACGTGCTCCTTGTGCCTGTTGTCCTCTTTTTGCTGCTGTCTGTTTGGCGCATGCGCTGCTCAGCGCTTTCTGTGCAGACTTTGCCCTGGATTTTTCATCACATGCGCATTCTGCACGTGCAAGAAGCAGAAGAATAACAAGAACAATTGTAATTGTAAGTAACGATGCCACCAGCACAGTCGCTACAGACAAGAGCAGAGAGCGAGAGAGTAATAGCTAACGGCAGCCTCCGACTCTGCTCTGCCGTCGAATGTGGGTGACTTCACTTCGGTTTTGTCGCCTTGCACTTTCGCACGACAGTAGCAGCAGCGCAACGCAGACAGAGTAGCGGTAAAGAGCAAGGGCACTGCAGAGAGAATGCTGGGAAGAGCAGAGAGTGCTGGCAGTCTTAGCTATTATTGTTGCTGCTGCTGAAGTGGGTAACTTCAGCTGTGTTCTGGAATTTTTGTCGCCTTGCACTTTGGCACAACAGCAGCAACGCAAGCAGAGTAGCTGTGGAGAGCAAGGGCACTGCAGAGAGAGAGAGAGTGCTAGGAAGAACAGAGTGTTGGCAGCTTTAGCTATTGTTGTTGTTGCTGCTTCTGCCGAAGTGGGTAACTTCAACTCTGTTCTGGAATTTTTGTCGCCTTGCAATTTGGCACGACAGCAGAAGCAACGCAAGCAGAGCAGTTGTGGAGAGGGCTCTGCAGAGAGAGTGCTGGAAAGAGCACAGAGTACTGGCTGCCTTAGCTATTGTTGTTGTGGGTAACTTCAGCTCTGTTCTGGAATTTCTGTCGCCTTGCACTTAGGCAGCAACGCAGGCAGAGCAGCTGTAAAGAGCAAATGCACAGCAGAGAGAGGGAGAGTGCTGTTAGCTGCTGCTTTAGTTATTGTTGTTACTGCTGCTGCCAGCAAGCGGATGTGGGTGACTTGATTTCGGTTTCTTGCATTTTTATCTCCTTGCACTTTTTACTTGTTACGCTTTGCTCTTATCGCGCTGCTTTTGTATGTTTGTGTGTATGTGTTTTCTGCTGTTGCTTGGGTGGGGCCTGTTTTATTTTTAAGCTAATTGTCGAGCTTTGAGCACATTATGCAAAAGGCAAATGTGCACACAGACGCGCGCAGCAACACACGCACTCACTTTCATGTGTGTGTGTGTGCATAAAAAAGTGATTTATAATTTGTGAAAATTTATATAGTCCGCAAAAGCAAAAACAAATTATTCTCGACACATTTCACAATTGCTAAAAATACATATAAAAAGCCACACGAGCGCGCGCTCCACCCCGCACACACTCACTCTCTATCTCTCTCTCTCTCGCTCGCACTTGTTGGAATTGTGCAGTTGTTGAGCAAAAGGTGAAAAACCTCAACGGGCGACACATTTGGCGGCGTCTATCGCTCAATTTCTTTTAAAAAGAAACAAAATTGAAATATTTCTTTTTTCTTTTTAGTTTTTCCCAAATTTTCTGTAGATTCTTTGTGTTCGTTCCCAGTTTTTGGGTGCCTCTCAACCACCTTTTGTCAAGAATCCTGTGTGTGCATTTCTGACAGCAATTACAATAACAACAAGAACGAGAATATGAACATTAGCCAGGCCAAACAACAGGCCAAATATTTTGTAATCTATTTTTAATGGCTATGACGTGTTTTTGTTGCATATTTTTAGCCGATCTGCAAAAAGAACGAAACAGCTAAGAAAAACACAAAGAATTTCTCGTTGTCCGTCTTTCGTCTGTCTGAGATCTATTCACAATTTTGTTGTCTGTTGATCTCGTTTAAGAATAGATCCATAGTAGAGTATATAATTAGCTTGAGAGAGAGAAAAAAAAGGGTTCAAAGCAATTAGCACACTAAGAATACAAGAAGAACTGAACCAGCAAACTCAAGTGGAACTAGTTCAAGAATTTGGGCAATTGAAAATTGATTTTCCAATTGAACTTTTACGAAATCCCAATAAATTAATAGCTAAATATCTGATATAATTATAATATAATGCGACACAAAGAGGAATTGGAAAAGAATCTTTAATACTGTTTCACTTGTTAAAGTAACTATATAGACTTCTGAATATAGCCTATAAAACTCTATGAATTCAGTATAAAACGTTTACGAATGTAATACACAAAGAAATTGAAAAAACTAAATATCTCCTCAATTTCTTAGCCAATATATATAACATGATTTCAACTCACCATCGGCATCGACCTCGTTTATCATATCCTGGAGCTCAGCCTCTGTGGGGTTCTGTCCCAAGGATCGCATAACTGTGCCCAATTCCTTTGTTGTGATGGTGCCATCGCCGTCTTTGTCGAATAGCGAGAACGCCTCTTTGAACTCAGCGATTTGTTCCTCTGTCAGCTGATCGGCCTGCAAAAAGAAAAATCCAAATATTTTGCTCAGTTTCACTTTTCTTTTTCGTTTTTTAAATACCATATTTTAGCTTTCGATTGAACAGACTTGCTTCAATGTATATTTGATAATTAATTGCTGTCAAGTTTATGAACTGTTTATGAATGATGACACAGGCGACGACGACTACTTGATGTTATTTCAATGCCAACATATGGATAGACAACACTATTCTACATATATATCGTATATATATATCGTGTATACATATCGTATATATATAGCTAAGCTGGCAAGCATTGCTGGGCTACTTTCCTTAAGTTTTTCATATTTGTAACGAAATGCAACTTTCCCAAAATTCATAAGAATTATTAAAAAATCAAAAATAAATCTTCCACAAATTTTCCAAGTAATTTCTCATAAAACCCCATTCAATTTTTCATTTAGAGTCCAAAATGATGTGTTTTTTGTTATTTATAAAACAAAAACTTTCTCAAAATTTTGTAAAATAAAAATAAAAATGTTTATTCAAGATTTCTTGAATATTTTTAATAATATCCAGCATTTCGGATGAAAGTCTTAAACTAATATGAAATTTGTATTAATGAAACTTAAAGAAAAAAAAGTTTGTAAGACTTCGGGAAAAAATTTTTAGAAAAATCTATCAACATTTTTCAACAATTTTTGGGAATTGTTTTCATTAAAAACTTTAATTTGTATGCAAAAAGGAAAATATTTCCCAATATTTCTAAATTTTCTATCAAACATATTCCACACAGTCAAATAATTCCAATATCTGAAGCATACCAAAGGTAGCTAGTTAACTATCTTCAATTTAGGCCATGTGCGTCAATCATGAATCAGTCAATCATAGCTTTATACACTTTTCTATATATGTTCCACAGTCATGACAATTATATCTATAAGAAAAACTATTTGCAATTATAATACAATGCGCGTTTCCATACCTCCTCAACGAAACCATAAAAAGAAACAAAAGAGAACAATAAAAATGTTTAGAGGCAAATATGTCGAAACATTCAGTCGAGAAGATACGTCAAGGAAAAAGTGGGTTTTGAATAATTTCGCATATTGTTTGCACTCAACAAAAAAGGCGCCAGATATACAAATATATACATATATACATCATACATATATGTATATGTATATAGAGATACAGTTGTTCTCATATCTCGGCGATGGTATCTAGAAAAAAAGGTGTTGGGTTCCGCTGACGTCAATTTACTTTTATTTTTTAAGGGGTTTAAGCTTTTGTATTTATATATACATATATATATATGCCCAACTGTAGCATACTCAAGGTTTTTTCGGATATATTACATTATTGCAGAGGTATTGCTTCTAGTATTTCCCTGACATTAAAAAAAACTAAAGCTCGTTGGCAATCGAAGCGTTTCCGACTCTAATTTGTTTTGACAGACATCAATTCAAATAATATTATATATATATAAAGCAAAGCGATAAGGTCGGCGCCCCTATAAATATATATATATAAATATAATAGAGCTACGACTCGCATATCAATAATATTTATGATTATTTTTATAGCCTACGTCAGCAGCAAATTGTTTCAAAATAATTTTTATATTTATTTTTATTCTATTCTCATCATATATTTTTTATTATTATATATTTGGCATTGATTGATTTCGGAAACTAAGCTCGTAATGCTGGTAATGCTTATAACTACCCTTTTTAGATAAAATGCAAAAACGTAATACTTTTCTAGGTCTATTAAAATCACTCGCATTTCAAAAATAAAGTGTGATCATATATAGGCTAATCGATGAGCTAATCTAAAGATAATCTGAATTCATTTAAATATTATGAAAATACAAATTATTTAGGAATTTATATTGATATTTTCTTAGTATATTATTATTATATTTTTATAATACATTATTAAAATAGTTATTCATGCTTTATATATAGGCAACTCATATCGACTACCCACTGAAATCGTTCAAATTTAGCAAAAATACATTTTCATAACATTTTCGATGACGAAACCCTATAAAAATTAGTAATATTTGTATCTAGAAATATATAGAATTTTAACTGCTATGAGCTCAGTGCTCATTGCTCATTGTGACTCAATAGAAATGCAATTTTAGATGAAAACAATTTTAAAATGCTAATTGCAGAGCAATTTAATGTAGATTAAAGCATTTCTTAGATTGCAGATAAGATTCGTTATATAAGACTGTATCAAATGACATATCGCAACATTGTTATACAGTTACCCGCAGTATCTCAAGTGCAAAGTGCTCTTGGCTTGGGCAGGTTCAATCTATCAATAAACCTAAATATTTACTATCTAATCAATTTTCGGTATAAGTAGACTCACTTCCAATTCAAGGCGTACAAGTTCGAGTATTATATAAGCAATAGGCTAAAATGTTTGCTGACTATATATAAACGTATATCTGTATTATAGGTACAACTGTATATGAAAAACTTCCGCTCAGCTAAGCCAATAAGCTAACGATTGAAACTTTATCTAATCGTTGTCGATTACCATTTAAGAGCGTCAGGTCCATATAAATTTATGTATATATATAATCTTTAACAATCAGAAATTAAAATTCTTTTAACTGATTGATAAGCAACTTTTATGGAATTTTTAGTGTTTAGGAATTGATTTAGATTTTATAGAAAATTGTCATAGAAAATGTTTTTCCTTCTTTTCTATTTAATTATTTAGCTATACCTAATATTTTTCTGATATTTTTTCAATATTATTTATCTAATTTTTCAATTGACCTTGCACCACTGTACCTACTGTTATATAGATGGTAGCGTTGGGCGTCAATTGAATTTGGGCTTATCGCGCTGTACCAGATAAAACACTTTTTTCTACTTGATTTTTACATATAGATTTTAGTTTTTGTTTGCCCAGCAGTAGGTGTTGTTATTGTTGTTGATTATGTCATAAAAATGTGAGTCAAAGTGCCAAAGCCAGATCAAAGCTCAGCATGTTGACGCCTTATAAGCAATATGGCAACGCCACCCACGCGTGCAGCGTAACCAGATCGCGGGCGCGCAGCCTAATTGTCAAGCCTTAAATTGCGCGTCCAGCTGACGCCCACCTAACGGCACCTGGCTGTGTGTATGTGTGGGTGCACTTGTGTTTGTGTGTATGTGTGCTTTGCAGGCATTGCACATGTGATACAAATGAAGCATAAACAATACTTTTAATAGCTTTCTCTAGCTAGCCATCTCGCTCGCACACTATACGTCTAACTGTTTGTTTCGCCCGCTTGCATTTGGCTGCGCCGAAAAACCGGCAAATTGCGGTTTTTTTTATTAATGAGTTTTAGCAACAATTTTTTTTCGTTTTGCTACTTCTTTTAAGGCGAATTGACAAGTCGAAAAAGAGAGTTGCCGGTTAGCCGGTGCGAACCGGTTAACAGTGGTATACAACCATATGTGCCTATGCATGTGTGTGTGTGTGTGTGTTTTTTCAGCGAAAAGAATTGCTGTGCTAATGTGTTGTCAATGTTTTTTTTTTTTTTTGTTAGCGCTTTTGATGAACTCAGCCAAATGTGACTCATAAACATAAAAGAAAAGAACAGAAAACAACAACCGAGAGCTCAACTTTATCCAAGACCCAGAGAAAATGAAATTACAACAAACAAACTTCAGAGATCAAACTCCCCCTTCCCACACCCTCCCACAATGAATCACATTTAATGCAAAACAAAATATTGAGCACGTAAAACGATTTGTTTTAATTAAAAGCTGTTTGCATTGTAAAGCAGAAAAAGAAGGCAACGCTAATTAAATTAGCCGAGGGGCGGGGGTGTTGACTGCGTGTGTCTTTTCTTATCAGAAAGCAAACGCAGCAAGCGCTAAAACCAAATAAAATAAAAAACAGTAAAAAATGGGATTATGTGCGGTTAATATGGCGACGTCGCCACCTTTGGCGTCTGCGGCGAAAAGAAAATAAAAAAAAGTGGAAGAAAGGAAAATAATTCTTTTTTCTCTTCATTATGCTGCACGCTGCACACGTTTGGCCCGTTACAATGAAATTCTTGTGCGAATGGCAAAGTAGAACAAGCAGCAACAGCAACAACAACAGCAACATGGCCATACAGCAGCAGCGGCAGCCAAAGCAGAAAGCGAAACAGCAAAATAACCGCAATGCGGCAAATGAAACGGTTATGGAAGAAAACAACAAAACGTAGGCGCCGCAACCGACCTACCGAAAGCGAGCACCAGAGAGTGTCAGAGAGCGAGAGCGTGAGCCAGTGCGAAAAAGCAAAAGAAAGCGCACGCAGATAAAAGTGCGCGGCCAGAGAGCCAAAAGCGACGCAGTGCGAAATACGATTGATAACAGAGACCCGAAACAAAACGACACGAAACGAAGCGCAACGCAGCCAGGCGCAAAACTGTGTGAAACGGTTATTGCTGAGCGAGAGAGAGTGTGGGAGAGCAAGCTAGCTGCTGCGCGCGTACGAAACGGTTAAATTGAGCAAGCCAACGAAACGCGACACAAAGCAACGACCAGTAAGAATTCCAAAAGCCCAAGAATTTTCGCCGTTTGCCTTTGAATATATTTTTGCTTATTTTTTTTTTTGTTGCTGCTACACGTCAAGCGTGTCTAACCTCAATTTTTGCGGTAAATAAAGCGAAACGAAATACAATAAGAGAAGTAAAGCAAAAAATGCCGGTGGCGCTGCTCTGCTGGAAGCGTTGCTGCAGCTACTCTTGTTTGTTGTTGTTTTTGCTGATGATGATCAGTGCGCTCTCTCTCTCTCGCTCTCGCTCTCGCAGACTAATTTGTCTGAGTAGTGCAAATAAATGCTGATAAAGTGCCGATTGGCAACACACTTTTTTTTTGCGGCTGCTGCACAAGGCAATGCACACATCTACATACATATATGTATGTAAGTACTTGTGTACTCTTGTGTGTGTGTGGATGTGTGTGTGATACAGCTGGAAGCGGAGCCGCTGCGACGCCTTTTGACTGGCGCAAGGGGCGCGCCGCAAAGCGTTACTGATAACGGGTTTTTTTTGTGTTGCGTTGCTTTACTTATTTTTTTTCTGCCTGCCTTAAAGTTTGATTAATATGGGGTGGGGCGGCACTAAGTGAGCGAAACTTGTTTGTTCAGTTGCACCCTTTGAATAATACTGGAATAAGTGCTAGGGTGGACCTTTAGTTGCGTGTTAATAATTAGCCTTGAATATTATATAGTTGTATATGAATTTCCCATTATTCAGACATATTTCACAGTATTTGTTGAACAAATCACAAGAAATAAAATGATTTATCTATATTTTCTTTCAAATATGCCATAAGCATTAATTTGATGTTTTTTAGTCGATCAATTTGAATTAGGCAATAAAAATGATTTGAATAAGAAATAATTGACAATATTTTTGACTATTTCAATTTTTACATATTTTACTTTATATAAATAAATTTTTCTTTTAATAAATAACAAACAGAAAAACAAATGTAAACATAAACAAAGATTATACTTCTTTATTTTATTTATTTAAATAGTTTTTGAATTGTAAATAATAAAAATATTTAAATAAGAAATAAATGACCTTATTTTCTTCTAGATAATTATTTATGATGGATATTTTATTTTTAATATATTTTACTTTCAATAAATAATTTACAGAAAAATGTAAACAAAGAAATATTTCTTTTACATTTTTGATATTACATTTTTTTCTCTTACTTTTTTTATAACGATAACAATAAAATTTATAGTAAATAATAATAAATATAAATTTAAACAAACAAATATACTTTTTTGATTTTTATATATTTTTATAAAATTGTAAACAATTTTTTTTTTACTTTTTTATAACAAAAAAATAATACATACAATAATAATCAAAATAATATATAATGTTTTAGATATTTCATTTTTTTTTTTTATATAGCAAAATAGAAATATTCCGGAATTATTTGTTTGCTATAAACATATACAAATTCAGCTGTTTACGCGAAATTGAGTAGCAGATAATGTTTATCTAGCTTATTTAGATAATTTAAAGTTAAAAACCGTTATCTATCTAAATATGATAAAGAAAATTATTTTCTCTGCTGACGCTATGCAAAAGTGAGTCATTTAAAAAACTAACCCCCAGTCTCTTTTTTTTTTTAAATTAAAAATAAAAAATTTTTGGGTGGGCATAAAACAAGTTTCAGACATTTCAAGCAAAGGGGATGCATTTAAGCACGACAGCTGCTGCAGGGCTAAGGACAAAATGTAATCCAATTGGACAAGCGCAAGTAATTCGCGCTGGCACACACACACACACAACACACACATGCAGAGGCAAACGAGAACACATGTTCAATCTTAACCTTTGTGTCTTTGAGATTTCGCCAATTTGTTGAAATTTCAATGGAAATATTTGTGTAAACAATGCGAAAGAGTGAAAGAGAAAGGTGGAGAGAAAGAGAGAAGGGGTAAATTTATGAACTTACCATTTTTGTTGTTGGGTTTTTGTTGTTGTGTTTGGAAAGAAATGTAGCTAAAGGTTAATCCGCTGCTGCTGCTGCTGGCGGCGACTTTTTTGCTGTTTGTTGGTATGTGTGAGTGGAATTTACGTGGACGACGCGCGTTCAACGTTTAACTATGTAAATTGATTTGCGTTTTAAGCAAATTTACTTTAATAACACACTGCAAAAGTGAAGAGAAGAAGAAGATGGATGTTGAGAATAATGCACATGAAACGCTAACGGAGCAACAAGAGTAGCAAAAAAGATTTACACACACACACACACGCACACTCGAAGAACAGCAAAAGCAGCGTCGTTGCCGGCGGCGAACACAAATGAAATGAAGGAAATCAAAGAGGCAAAAAAAAAAACTCTAAGAGGCGACAAAAATGTTAACGTCGACGTCGCCGCTAGCAGCGACGCTGCTTATGTTCTTTTTCTTTTTTTTTTATGTTCTTTTGCCGTGGCAAATTTCTTGTTGCTATTTGTTGCTCTGCCGAATTTTTGTACAAATTTTTCTTGCGTATTTTTTTTGGTTTTGGTTTTTCTATTGTGCGATATAATTGGCGAAACACACGCGCACGTTAATACATATGTATGCAAATTGCTCGATTTCGGTTTATACAAATATTTATATTTGTTTAATACATTTGATTTTGCGTTAATTTTGTGTGGGCTTTGGTTATTTTTTTTTTTGGCCTGACTAGAAGTTCCCTTTTTTATTTTATTTATTTATTTTATAATTTATATTTTTAAAATTTTTTTTTTGATAATTTTTTGTATATTGTGGGTAACTCACGATCTTAATCAGAACTTGCGTCCGTAACGGTTGACAACTCAATTGTAACTGTACCGTTTAAAAACCGTTAGCGTACTACAATAAATTCGTGGTGTTCAGCTGTTGTTCGGCTGCAAAGACAATGTTAAATGCTGGCTGTTAGCTGCTCAAATGAGCTGCATTCGCTCTCGGGACTGCTCAAGTGAGCTGCTAGCCCGCTGTTGTGCTCATTGGCGCTGCTAACTAACATAACTGCTGTTAATTTACGCTCGCACTGCTGCAAAGCAAGCAGTTGAGCGAAACGGTTGTGGAGCGAAACGGTTTAGCTTTGCTCTTCATTGCGTTTTCTCGTCTTCGTCTTGCTGCGTTTGCTGCTTTGCGTAAACGCAATAAACATAATAAAAAAGGGGCAATGCGAAAAGAAATTTTGAGGACAATTTTTGCAAAACAGTCGCGCCGGCGCCTTTGTGTGTGAACAAAATTAAGTTCATGCCAATTAGAATTGTTTATAAAATGTTGCGGGTTTTATATGGTAACAGAGTAGCAGTAAATGTTTTTAACATAGCCATTACAGCTATGTTGAGTATGTGATCTTCGCTCCACGCACACTAACATACATATGTATATGTGTGTGAATGTTAGCTTAGCTTTTGATCTTAGATTTATGTTAAGATTTGCGCACATACATATGTATGCATGTTTCTATGTTATGTTATGCCACTCACACACATGCATTCACATGCATGTATTAGTTTTTTGCATTGGTTCGATTTTTGGGCTGTGCTTTTGGTCAATTTCTACCCCTCGTTTTTGCACTCGCCTTGCTCGCTTGCTTTTTTTTTGCCGCAGCAAATTGTCGCAATGTGTTTTTTCTTGCTTTTGGCGCAGTTGTCGTCCAATTCAACGCATGCCAACAAGTTAAGTATGTTAACCTCTGTAAATTAGACGAGGAGGAGGTGGAGGAGCAAGGGAGATGGCAAGCGGGCAAGGGCACAGAAATGAAGTAACAATGCAGCAACTGCGACGGCGATGGCGATGGTGACTGCGACGCTGACGTCGTCATTGGCGTTGGCGACGGCGACGGCGACGACAGCAATGCGCCATTTTTCGCCATGAAATTCGGTTAGGGACGTCTTTCGCTCTACGTCCGTCAGTCAGCGCATACATATATATGTATGTGTGTGTGTGTTGGGTAAACATTTTGCAAGCCAGCGAAGCCCCACAAGCCGCAGCCAGAGCCCAAACCCAACCAAAGCCAAAAACCATTTTCTCTGCCTCCTTTCGGAGACTTGTCAAAGCTTTCGTCGCAATGCGTTCAAACTTGCTGAAAATTCATTTGTTTCCCTCTTCATTTACAGTTGTTTGTTTTTTTTTCTGCGTGGAGGTTAAGCATAAAAGCATAAATCCGTTATAATTTCATAAGCTCAAAGAACTTTGGAGTGTAAATTGGGTTTATATGGAAATGAATCTATTTGAATAATATTTTCTTCAAATATATATTCGTAGAGGACAATAGGAGAGTTTTCTGCTTCATACACCCATTAAACTTGGCTCTTATAAGGTTTACAGACTTCTAGTTTGGTGTAAATGTCTATATCTTGATAACAAACGTAAATTTACTTAGTTCACCTGCCAACTTTATAGAGTTCTGGAGATTATTGGAATTATTTAGTTAAGCTGATGATTTAATGTCAATTAATCTATTATCTTAGCTTACTATATCATAACTTTGAGAGGTTATAAATTGCCTATTCCCAGTGCCCAACTTCTTAAGCCATTAAATTGCACCCCAGAGCATTAAACATTAACATTTTACTTCCATTTCATTCTCTTTCTTCTTATTTTTGCAAGTAAAATAAAAGCTAATTACGAGGGCACATTTAGCCATAAAACAGCCAGAAAATTCTCTGTGTGAGCTCGCTAATTGTCAGCGAAATAAACGTTTGCAATTACGTTGGGCATATGATGGTCTTTTAATAGAGCCACTAAAAGGTGATTTCTTCAGTGCGTTTCGGGGCCTTCAATAAGTACCACTAGAAGCTGACAAAAAAGGCCATTAAAGCTATTTTTATGGAAAGCTAAGCGTTTAATACAACGCTTTTTATACGCCTCGAGTGAAAAATGAGCGAAATAATGTGAGGAATGCGGGTAAAAGTACGGAAAATAAAAAGAAATTTGTGGATAGATGTGACGAAGAAGATATATTTTACATACATATATGATATTTTACAGCTATTAAAAAAGATGATACTTCAGATCTATAAATCAAACTTAATATATAAGGAAATTACATGACTTATGAAGTATCTAATGATACTTCAGATTCTTAAACCTAACATAATATATAAATAAATTTCCTAACTTCTTTCCTATCTAAGACTTTCTTCAATTTTCAATAGGGAAATGATGATGATCTGACTATAAGATCTTTCAACCTAACCTAATACATCAAGAAATATGTTTCATTAATTAATCAGTTCATTTTTCCTCGGAAATTAAAATAAAAGTTTAGAATATATTTTCATTGTTTCTCCTGATATTTGATCTCAAAATATCATTGAGATTCGTTTATTATGTTGTTAGAAAAGTGAAAAACTAATTTGTTTACTTCTTCTTGCTTTTCCTGCCCTTGCGGGCCTTCTTCGCTTGATCCTTGCGCCATTTCTGCCAATATCTTTGGATCTTGCGAGCGGCGCGATTCATCATGTAGAGCATAATACGTTGTTGCTGCTTGCGCTGTTCCTCCTTTTCGTATTTGACAACAATATTCTTATAGACGGCCTCTTCTTTGCGATATTGTACCATAAAATCATCGAGTTCCTTCTTCGCCACTTTATACTGATCTTCCAGTTCGAGATTTTCGCGTAATTTCTCAGTCACACTTGAATCGTATTTGTGAAGGATATTTTCAAGCTGGATCAGCAGTTTGCTTCTGCGTGGGGGGAGAGAATGATGAAAGGTATTAGATATATAAGAAATTTGGATATATTATACAATGGGATATTTGAAATCTTAGGAATTACTCTTTTCAAATTGCAAAAATCCTTCACTGACTTATCTCCTCTTTGATTTTCCACTGTAAAGTTTCTCGCTTTTACTTACTTTTCTCCGCGTATTTCTTTCTCCTTAGCCGCACTGTTTTTGACCAACAATTCGAATTGGGCTTTAGCTTGCTCCAGCTCCTCCTCCAAATCCTTCTGCCTTTGCAGGCTGAGTTTGTGATTCTCGCGTAAAATGCGACTGCGCTTCTCACTGCGTGGCGTGGGAAAAGAGTGGAAAGTGAGGTGAGAGATCTGAAGATGACATTGTGGATCGTCTGACTCACATTTCGTTTTGGATCCGCACATTGTTCTTCCACTTTCTGTTGGCCAGATCGCTCTCATGTTTCTCCAGTATTACGAATTGGGCGCCCTGACGCCAGCGCAAAGCCGCATACTTCGACTTGAGCTTCTTCCTGAACTTCTCGTTGCGTGCCTTGGTCTCCTCGCGCTCCTGGTACATAACATAGAGTTGTCGTTCCATATTTATCTCGGCCTTCGATGTGCGCTCGAGATGTCGCCGAGCGACAGACAGTATCTTTTCGAAGGCAAACAATATGGTCTTATCGTAGACCGATAGATTGTTAAGAAAACGTGGAAACATTTCATTCATTTTGAAATTTCGATGGAAATAATCGATTGTCCGAAGTATATCGTTATTGAACATCTGCATCTGAACCATATCCAATTTCTTCACACTCCTCAAATGCTCAATCGCCGGCTGATAGAGAGTGCCGCGCAATTGCCGCTCCACAATATCCAGATCGGCGACCATTCGTGGCAAGATCAGCGATATTTTGATCCTCCCAAGCGAATCCTCCAGAATACGCAGAATATTATCAATCTGTACCTCACGTATACGCGCGAAATCTGCGTGGAATTCAAATTGAAATGGAAATGTAAATTCCTTAACTCCTTTCTCCCAACTCACCTTCGGCGTCAGATGGCTCAAGATGTTGCATCTTTCTGTCTTAGATTTCACCTGTTTGTATAATATATATATATATATATTTGTCTTTCTATTTGTATTCCTATTTGTATATATTTATGTATATTTCTTGTGTATTATTTTATATTGTGTATGTCTGTATTTCTTTCTGAGTACTAAATAATTTTTCTTCATTTTTGATTTTAGGAAAACAAACTTTGTTACCTGGCTAACTTGATGGATGTTGCTAGGTAACGGGAAATATTACGATTTGTTGTTTTATTCGAGAGAAAACTATTGGAATTTAAAGTATATGGTAGGAAAGAGAGGCGAGAGAGAAAATGAGAGAGAGGGAAAGAGAGAGAGAGCGAGAAGGAGAGATAAAGATAAAGAACAAGCTAAAGCGAACAAGAACGAGAGATAGAGCGATAAAGTGAGAGAGAAAGAGTGAAGAAGAAACCTCTTACTGAGAGATAAATAGAGAAAAAGAGTGAGCAAGAGAGACAGAGAAAGGAGGTGATTATTTTGACAGACTGAAGATATGATCACTGAGTTGTCTAATTCTAGAAACAGTCTACCACACACATACACACTATTTGAGCATACCCTATGTCAGACTCTTAGTTCGCATAGAGTATAAATCGCAGTTTGTGAGCTAAATATAGCATTGCGTATGCCGCCTTTGGGCGTAGGTGTGGCACACTTGCGTGGGCGTTTGACTCTGCTATGCAAAATTGTGCAAAGAGGCGTGGCATGGAGTGTGTGTGTGTTTGGCAGTTGGCTTCAGTTGTATTTGGGACCTTGGCTCGAGCTGGCTGCCTGCCTGCAAAAAAGTTGTTGCAAAGGGATCACGCAGAGTAGGGGGCCAGAGGGGGGAGGGTTGGTTGTCTAGGGTGTGGAGGGTGTGTGTTCGGGGGGTTTGGCGTGTGTCGCATTATGTCAACTGGCGTGGCATGAATGATAGCTGCGACAGGCAGCAACAACGCAGCAACTACAGCTACAACTGCAAAGCGTTGCGGAGGGGCATTTCCGTTTGCCTGAATGTTTGTTTGCCAGGCGAACAGGCCTTTCAAGAAATGGAAATGGAAATGGAAAATGGAATCGAGGCAGCAGCAGCAGGAGCAGGGCGTATCCTGACAAAAGGCAAAGCGTAAACTTTTATACAAAGCGCTGACAACAAACAAAATTACTAGAAAAGAGGTGTACGGAATTATAGGCCTCAGGTGCGAAAAGTTTTCTTAGCTTGTGTGTGTGTGTGTGGGAAAGTTGAGAAAATGTGGAGAAAACTTAAAGAATGGATTGGCATAGTGAGTGTGGTGTTAGCTTTATTGCAAAAAGCGAGTGAGGGTAGTGAAGAGAAGGATAGTCTAGAAAAAACCACCGATTTGACAAGCTAATACTAATGCTAATACTTATACTTAAAATAATACTAAAACTAATATTAATATTTTGACTAATACTATTAGTTTTATGAACAATTATACCTAAAGTTATACTTATACTCATTCTAATATTTATGCTAACACTAATACTAATGCTGTTAATGCTAATTCTAATATTAATACTAATACTTATTGTAATAAAAAGACAAAGACTAAGACTAAATACTTACATTATACATAAACTAATATAAATACTTACGTATATGAATATACCGATACAAATAATCATAATATCCTTTACATATACTTATTTAATTTTATCATAAGCACTCATTCTAATACTTACACTCATCACGCAGCTCAACGACTCAACAAATATGCCCAGAAATACCCTATTCATACACACATTTGCAGCTTTGATGTTTCCATTTAAAGGTAAAGTCCTCTCTTCTATTTGTCAGTTTATAGTTATTTTCCAAATGATATGTTACCCAAATAGCTGCAATCCAGCCCACTATCCCCTTTTCTCTTTTGTTCTTTTCTTTTTCCATTTAAACGTACGCCTATTTCCCCTGCTATGTGACGCACAATTTGCAGGTAACATGAAAGACCTCCAAAAAGCACACATACGCACGCACACACATGCAAGCTTGCACACTAACACACACACATGCACACATACAGACTTACAGTGTTCAAACATAGCGCAGCAATAGCTGCTAAAAGTCAACTCGCATAGAATGAGAGAGACAGAGAGAGAGAAAGCGCGCGAGTGTGAGTGTGGGAGCTGGCGAGGACAGGCAACCGCAGTGTCAGCTGCGTCAGCGTCAGCGCAACAAGTAAGAAGAAGCAATAGGTGAAGAGGTTGAAGCAAAACGTCCAATAATATGGCAGCCAAAGAAAGAGCAAGAACAACAACAGCGTCGTAGGCCAAGCAAAAGTCGAAATAACATTTTTTTTCTGTGTAAAATGCTGCAATGCTGACGAACAACAAGAACAACGAGGTTGTTGTTGTTGTTGTTGTTGTTGTTGTTGCTGGCAGCGAAAGCGAATGCGTGATAAAGATGGTAAGAAAAGGCGATAGCAATGGGGCAAGCATGAAAAAATGACGCATAAGCAGCAGTAGGAGCAGCACGCAGAGAGAGAGAGAGAGACTAACAGACAGAGAGAGAGAGGGTCAGCTTTTGAGAGAGAGAGCGAGAGCAAGAGCTCGCGCCCAGATGTATGCAGCTGTAGTTGTTGCTGGCCTCGCCTCGCCTAACGTCCGTCTGCGTGTGTGTGTAGCAAATGGCCATGTAAAGCGGCACCGCAGAAAAACGTTAACGGTACTGCAAAGAACGTGCAGCGCAAAGCAAAAGCTAACCAATAGCAACGACTCGCTCTCGCTCTCGCTCTCGCTCTCGCTCTGGCTCTCGCTCTCTCAGTTTCTAACATAGCTCTCGGCTGTTGCTGCTGCCGCTTGGCCCACATTTGCCAGGCTCAGCTGTGGCTGATTTTTACCGTTTCGGCTGCTCATTATGTCGCTGGCGTCGACGTCGCCATCGCCGTTGGCGTCGGCGTCGCCTTGGCAGCATTCCTGCTTAATGTTATATATTTTTATTGTCTTTACTTTATTTTCACGACTAGCTAAAAATTTTTGTTCTGCTACGCTTCGCCTGGCCGCATTGCAGTTATAAATCTGTGGTTTTTGCCCTTCTTCTCTTCCTCTTTTTTTTTTTGTATTTTGCATTCGCCTTGGCGAATTACTTCAGGGGACAATGAGTGCCTGCGGCCAGGGTTGCCAGCGCATAAAAAAAGGTTAGCTTTGCGTCTTCCAAAGGGCATGAACAGTTAATTTTTAATATGCTTTCTCTTTCCCCATGAATAATTCCTTCTCTTTGTGTGGGTTTGCTGTCGTAAATTTATGCATTAGACAACTCTTAAATTCTTTTCCTTTTTAATTGAAGACTATCTAATAAGATTATTATTATTTTTATATTTTAAGTAAGTTTTTTTATTAATATTTTTTATTTAATATTTTTTTTTAAGAATATCAATCTCTTTTTGCATTAGTTTTTTTTTTTAATATTTTTTATTTAATTTTTATTTTAAGTTTATAAATTTCTTTATGTCATAAGTTATTTTTTTCTTAATATTTTTTCTTATATATTTTTTGGTGTTTATTTTTTCAGCTTCTACATTTATTTTTTTCTCACTTCTGCGATTGTCTTTTTCTTATTCAGTTATATATATATATATATATATATTTTTATACAGTACAGATCCCACATACTTGATAATTCAGCTCGAGTATAAAACTTAACGACAATTTTCAACATTTCTATTTCCACTTGCTTGACTTTCTTCGCCCCCTTCTCCTCTCCTACATAAAAGTTTTCATTTGAAAGCGTTCGCTTTGCAATTCTCTCATAGGTTCCACTTGGGTTTTCTTTCAGGACTCGAACTTTTGGTCTTTTGCTCTTTTGGCCTTTGGCAGCTGCTCAGTCATTTTGTTGTTGCCGCTTTTTATTTTATTTTTTGTCTCAACCTTTTGGCTTGTAATTTGAATTTTTTCAACTGTGAAGCTACGGCCCCGCCTCCACCACTTGGGCTTGATTATGGGCCAAAAACTTTGCAGAGTAGAAGAGTTTCTGTTATCTAATAAACTGCTTGCAAGGCAATTTGTGTGTTGAGTCAATGTGTGTATGTGTGTGTGTGTATGTGAGTGAGAATCTTAGATTTGATTGTATTATAAAAGTTTTGTGCTCTTTGTGCTTTCGGTAAAGCTGTTATAGTTACATTATGTTACCTAACATGCGGGCAAAGCAGGCATAACAGTAGGGGGTAGGGATTTGCTATAACTGTTTGTTGTAATAGTAATAGTATAAGATGATATTGTATATCTTCCTAAAGTGAGGAATGTTCCATAACATTCAGTCATGCTTACAGTGATTATATTCATTAGCTTATATAACTTATATGTAGTTTAGGTATACTTAATATTTATATAAAAAGTCTGTGGATAGTGCAGTTCAAGTCTTATACATATATATTATATTAACATTGTGTGCTAACCGATGCTATCTATGTTAGCTGTGACTCTCACACCCCAAGCGGTTAAAGCTGCACAGCTTACAGAGTTGCTGTGGCGGCTAACATGACCAATAAAAACAAATTTCGCTCATCTGTATGAAGACACAAGTCTCTAATTTTTCAGCATAATCTTAACTGTAGCGCCAACTCTCTCTTAGACTCCGTATCGCTTATCAGCGCATTTACCAGTGCTAAATTATGTATATCAAACACTAACATTAGCCTTCAACGCTGTTAACTAACATTACACGCTTGCCTCTTCGATCTAGCCATGGATTTGTTGCCGTAACATAAGCATAACGCTTAAGCGCTGTTAACTAACATTTCGAACTTGTCTCTTAGATCTACGAAACGTTCTGTTACTCTAGCATAAGCACAGCCCTTCAACGCTGTTAACTAACATTTCACGCTCACCTCTTCGATCTACATTTTCTGCTGCTATGCTAATCACGCTCACTAAACTCTCTCACGATCCGATAGCTTGCACTGCTTTGACACGTTCGCTCTCTCTCTTCCCCTCTCTTTTGATGCTGCACTCTGTCGTCTTTTGCTTTTTCGCCGCGCTTAACTTTTGCTGCTATTAAAAAAGTTTTCGCTTTGTCGTCTTCTCGTTCCCTCGCTCTGTTTCTCTTTTGTGGATAATTTAATAAGCTCGCAGAGAGAAAGCAAAAAAAACTTGGCCCAGATTTAATTTATGAAAACGTGAAAAACTTTTTTCTCTCACAATTAAATTGAGTTTTTCGCCCGCGCAAAATAAAT
Organism: Drosophila nigricruria; assembly: GCA_037075265.1. Taxonomy (NCBI): domain Eukaryota; kingdom Metazoa; phylum Arthropoda; class Insecta; order Diptera; family Drosophilidae; genus Drosophila; species Drosophila nigricruria. The sequence continues at coordinate 4,914,440 of JBAMCI010000131.1, read as the reverse complement.
GAAAAATGTTCTTTGATTGACAAACGGCACAAAATGAAACGAAACGAAAAATGGCGAAAACTTTGATGTGCGAGCGAGACGGCGCGCTGTCATATGCGCCATCTGCTCGCTTATTGAGCAGCTCGTTAATTTATTTTTGTCCGTTTAACACATGTTTCGGGCAGGGTGGGGGCAACGCGTAGGTGCGTAGCGACGCAATTGAAGAGGAGCATAAAAAAAACAGAAAGGAAACAGTAATAAAATTCCTTTTGTGTTGTATTTTCGTTACGATTTTTCGGGGCACTTCGGCACGCGCCGAAAAGTATGCAATAAAAATTGAAGTCGCCTTTATTTTTTAGTTTTATCAATAAACGCATTTGGCATGACCTTTTTTTCCTGGCTGGCTTTTATAGGCCCGTAAAAACTAGTTGGGATAATAGTGGATAGTGGTTGATAGTTGGTGAGGGACTTCGAAAAGGTTCGATTAATGCGTGAATCATTTATAGACTATTTTTGGGATATATATGTTGGCTTAATGGTATATTTAAATAGAAAATCCTGATGGCTATCGGTATGGTATCGATATAAATAGAAGCGTAGAAGTAATACTATCAGTTCATAACGGATCGTTCCGTTTATAACTTATGTTATAAATTTAGATTTTCACTCTCTATGTTCATGGTAAATGTGGATAATCTTGCTGTTATGTCAGCTTTAACATAGTTATGTTAAAGTGTTGTACGGAGAACATGTAATGAAATTATAGGCACTAGTATTGCAGCTGCAGCTGCTGTTAACAACAACATTTCTGTTAACTTAACTTTAAGAAACTCTTAAAAGAGTTCTGTAAATATTACAGCTGTAGTTGTTGCTGATCTTTTGTTACTCTTCTTGTATGCTAACATATTCTACTACTGTTAACATTAACATCACTGTGAAATAGCCCTTAGCATAAAGTCTTATACTTATGTATTATGTTTGAGCCTTAAAACGCTTTTTTTTTTTGCCCACATTTGTTTGCCCTTGCTGATGATTGCCTGATATAATGTTTGGGCATAAGTAGACGGATCTATTTGGTAAGCCAAAATCAACAGTAAAATGACCAAAATGCTGGCACGTGCAATGCCTGAGGACGAGGTCAGCTAATATATATATATTTATACATACATACATACATATGTATGTATGTCTCTGCAAGTGATTGATGAGCTTAAATATATAAAAAGTGAAGAGAAATTCAGTTGTCAACACGTTGCAAATGCCTAAACCACAAAGTCTATTAGAAAGTCGTAACTCTTGGGCGTTTGTCAGGCTGTTTTATAAAGAAATTGCAAAAGTCCTATACAAATCCTGTACGTAAACATATCCCATGTAAATGAAGTTGGTGGAAAGCGTGTGGAAAACCTTCGGTTGGCTTTTCTTTTCACCCGGACTGCTTGTGCATGCGCGGCACGCAAATTTGTTGCCAATAAGCAACCGAAAACAATTTTTATATGTGTGGACTGAATATAAGTCGGCCGAAAGGACAGGACAGGGAGAGGAGAAGAGAGAGAGAGAGAGGGAGAGTGTAAGAGGGGCTTGGAGTTGGGGGCAAAGCGGGGGTTGCTGGCATACTTGCCTATGCGTGCCGCGTGCTCTGGTCTGGTTTTCTTTATATTTCATTTTTGTGGATACCCTGTATATTTCCTTAGGTATAGGGTATGATGGTGTTACGCATAAGAGATTATATATATATTTATATAATTATTTAGACATTATTAAATACATAAATGAATAATTGACATAAATGACATGATTTATTTATATGTACAGGGTATATGCCAGTCGGTCACTTAATATTCCTTGAATTTTTTTGTGTTCCTTGTTGGGGTGTTGCTGCCAGGCCCTCAAACTGGGGTTGCTTAGCTACGCGGCCCAGGCCAAAATGTAGGTCATGTTGGGCTGGGCAAAAGTCGAGCTAAAGCAGCAGCAGCAGCAGGAGCAGAAGCAAAAACAAAAGCAGGAGTTGAAGTAGGAGTAGAAGCAGATGGAGTAGGAGTTGCAGATGGAGCTGCGTTCCATTTCAGCTCTGCACAAAGAGAGAGAGAGAGAGCAAGCAAGAGGCAGAGAGTGGGAGCAAAGGGGCGCTGCTGTCATGAATACTTTACGGTATTCTGCAAGGGGCGTGGCAGCGTGGCACCTAAAATACAAAGCCAGACTCCAATGCTTGTCGTATTTCTTCTCTCATTCTCATCTCCCATCGCCCATCGCCCATTCTCATTCTCATTCAGATTCTCACTCCGTTTCACATTCTCAATCGCGTTCATCAACTGCCTGATGCTTATTATAATGAAAATTTCATTACAAAATTGAATGTTGACGTGTCGCATATGTTGAGCACTCGAGTGGCTCTTAAAACACCCCTGTCAAAAAATGTAGTAGGCGGGGTTGCTTGTTTCGTGCGCCTACATAAGCTGAACGTACTTGTATTTGAAGTCTAAGAGCAACGTGGCTAATTTTACGACTTGTCACATTTTTATAGCATACTTCTTAGCGCATAGCTAAAAGCGTTCAGGTTTGTGCAGTCTGTTAAATGTAAAAAGTTAACAGTGATGTAGTTAACAGGTACTCAAAATGACTGCGCTCTGTTAAGAATCTGTTCTTTAACTTTGATATAATAAACAGAGAGCCCTAAGAGCTGACGGAACTTGTTAGCACGAAAGTAGATAGAGCAGCAATTAAAGTTTGTACAGTTCTGTTATGGATCAGAACAGTTAACAGGCAAGCTGTAAGAGCAGAAATTGCTCTTTACTAAAAGTTGGTTTGATTTAAGCTGTTTTCTGCTTAATGATTCTATATTTTTGTTATGTTAAGTCTTTCTTTCATATAACTTGAATAATCTCTAAGTTAACACACTGTTAAGTATCTTTGTCGCAATCCTGTTAGTTCTAGTATTAAGTGAACCTCTCGCTATGTCGTTATGCTAACCTAACATAACTTTCGTTTACATTTTTAATTAATCTACACTCTGTTAAATCACTTTTACTCTTTTGTGAATTGCATTCTATTACTTAAACATTTATAAGTTTATGTTGATGTACGCTCTGTAACTTCTCCTTATACTTATGTATGTTAACATAATGTGCTGCTAAAAAACAGGGTACCGTTATAGTCTTAGTACTCTCTCTCTCTCGATATCTCTCTCTCTCGCTTTCTCCATCTCCTCTCTCTCAAAACATACTACCCCAAAAACGTGACTCAAGTTCCAGTTGAGTGGGCTTTTTAGTGCACTTAGTCAAAGCATTTTATGTTGACCCAATTCGATAAAGAAAAAAAAACTGTGCAGAAAATAGATAAAAGTAAATTTCTAGCTGCATTTCGTTGTTGACCAGTGGACTTTATTTATTTGGCATGTCTCAAATATAACTCAAAGTACATTTGCCCCAACGGAGCTAGCATCAGCTACATGGAAACGTCTTTTGCCAGCCTTCAGCTTCCAGCTTCTAGTCTCCGGCCCATTGACAATAATTCGCAATCAAGCTAAGTGACATTGCACATTCTGAACTGGCGTACTACAACTGGCTAACCAGACGGAACTTAAGTGCCTGCTGCTGATGCTGCTGATGCTGCCCTTTGCTGCCAAAAAAGAAAAAAATAAAATAAAGAAACAAATAGAAAGGTTGAAGTAGGGCATAACTGACTGCATAATACATGTTTAGGGTTTTGAAAAACATATTTTATAGGCTTAACTATGGAGGAGGTGAACAGGAAGCCAATACTTGAAAGATCATGATTCTGATACTGTGAAAGATATAGCCCTTACCGATATGGCATATCTTCTCATTTTTATACAAATATATATATCTGAAACCAATATACTCCTTTTCCCCAATCAACCCGAACGAGCATCGAAATACTTTTGAATTGTCTCTGCCAATTTGCCAGCTCACAGCGAACGAAGTCTTAAATGAGTTGAACACTTCACAAAGTTTCACAAAGTTGGCTGATGCGTTCCAAACTTGGCTAGCTATTAAGTTTCTTAATTAAAATAAAGCTTGTTATTTTAATGAAATTCAATTCGGAGTCATAATTTAGCTCAATGTAAGTTTTTGATTAGACAAACAAAGTTTACAAAAGATTATTAGCAGTAAAAATATTGAATATATGAAATATATAATATAAATATAGGTATATAACAATTTATGTAAGCTTAAACATGAGTAACATAACATATGCAAGCTATAACTGTAGCTGTCAAAACTAACATTGCTATAATGCAAACTTTTACATAGTTATGTTAAAATGCTGTATATCTAACACATACTGTAAAGGCTAACAGTGAGTGTAGCTTAAAAACAGTAACAGCTGTTAACTATTCACACTTACTATTAGCATTTATGTAATGCCTTAACATACATTTAAATAGCTAACATTTGCTCTTACTGTTAACAATGGTATAAGCATTAACATACTTACAGGCAAGTTCTTTATATTGATTACCTCTATTAATGCTCTGCCTTGTTACGAACTACTCATGTTAACTGTAAGAGCTAACATTATATGCAACTTAAGAATCACTTTTATATAGTGTGTGTAAACATTTTTATGAACAAACACTTCTAGCTAGCTTCTCAGCTATGGCAACTACTTTTCGCGTAATACATTGCGTATGCGCAATATATGGTAGAAAAACGCCTTGGAGTCTAGACAAATGTTTATTGATGTTGGGTAGATGTTGTTTGTTGGTCTCCCACACTCTCCCGCTCTATATATATATATACTATGTACTAGAGTCGTAAAGCACATGTCAAAATGACTAATAGCTCATCAAAGTTTCATTTCAAGTATTTTGTTCGCATCGAGCCATTTTTCCAGCTTTGGCTGCGAACAACTTTCGACAGGCATTTATGAAGAAAAACGTTTTTGGGGCCAATTGACTAGCTGCTGTGGGTGTGTGTGTGCGAGTGTGTGTGCGAGTGTGTGTGTGTGTTAGGTTTGATATTTTTGCCATTTATCGCAGTTTTTCCATTTCTAGTTTTAGCTTTTAGCACCCGGCCAAATTGGAATTGGTGGCACATGCAATAATTTGATTTCGCAAACAAAACAACCCAGAAACATATTTGCGAGTGTAAACAAAATGTTGACGTTTACGTTTACGTTTTCTGTTGTTGTTGTTTTTTCTTTGGTTTTCAATTTCCTGGCCTCCAAAACACACTTTTGTCGTGGGCGTAATGAGACGCTTAACGCTGCCTAGGCGCATGTTTTATCGATAAATCGTGAGCTACAAACGATATATATATGTATATATATATATACGATATATATAACAAACAACGAAATTTTATAACTGGCAGGCGCCGCATTTTCCATTCCATGCCATTCCATTCATTCGCTTTGTATAGTCAAGCATACCCTGTAGCTATAAAGCGAAAGTGCGGGTATATCTTATATGTTGTATGGAGAGGAAGTCTTTTCTTTTTAGCTAATTATTTCTTTATTTATCTATATGTAGTCTCAAAAATTTCAGTTCAATATTTAGTTGTAATAATTATAAAAAAAATAATTAAAAAAACAAATATAACTTTTAAATTCAAATTTTATTATGCAGCTTCATATATCATCATATCGTATCAACATATCATATCTTGATCTTAAGGATCTATATGAACTCAGAGACTGTCAGAGCTAGAGCTGTGTTCAAAATTGATTTTAGATATATAGTACATAATATATAATAAAGGTATGTAATATAAATATTATCATATTATTATAGATATATTTCATATGCAATATTTGCAATATTTCCTTAATTTCCATATATTTAAATTTTTTTTCAGTATTTTTTATTATTTTTTTAGCTGCATCTTAAAGTGGGAAATATATATATCAAACTAACTTTCTCTATATTTTTGCCTTAAATAATATCTTTAAAAATTTACCCAAAACTTAGCTAGAGTATTCACAAGTCAGTCATACTCTCCCACACATTGACATGTTCTCAATTTTCTTTTGTTTGCTATCCAAAAATCGTTTTTTTTTTCCTTTCCCAACACGAAACACTGCTCAGAACAGGAGGCATATCTATGCTGTTGTGTGTGGGAGGGAGGCCAACGTTTATGAGTATTGACAGGAAATTGGGACCGGCAGACAGACAGACATTAGTTTTGTCAACTCGGCTACAAACCACAAACTTTTGATTGCCGTTGACGCGCCGCGTGTTGAGTCGCCAAAAAATAATGAAGAAGCAGAAGAAGAAGAGAAGAGCACACAATAGCAATAGAAAAGGGCAAAGCAAAGGCTGGAAAAAATAGTTGTGTCGTGTTATTAACAAATATTGTGCATGATATTGTATCGGATCTAAATATATATATATATATATATATATACCTAACATATTCCCTTTCAGGTTGGCTTGCGTGCGCCTAGCCTCTGAGGTTCTAGTCCGAAGTAAAGCTAAAAATAATTTGAATTTTATTGCCGCGAATGACAAAAACTTGATTTATTTGTTTAACTGGCAAACGGTTTTGGGTTTCTGCTTAAGGAACTTTCTGGTTAGAGGTGTTATAGAGTAGGTGCAAGATTATGATAGACGCATGGAAACGCTTATCGATCAAAAAGGCCATAAATAATATCAAATTTGGAATGGATTTGATTTATTAAAAAAAATATAAATGTATATAAAATATTTATTTTGTTAAGCCTTATTTAATGGTAATAAAAATATATATATGTGTATTTTACTAATATGTATAAAACATAATTTTAAGAATCCCTTTTAAAAATTTAATGTAAATATCTCCAATATATTAATTAAATTTTTTCATATTTTTATACCCTGAGCTCATTAAAAATGAGAAATCTGGCGTGGCAGACCCCCTCAGCCTAAGTTGAGTCAGAGCAGAGCCATAGGCAGAGCCATAGCCAGAGCCTTAAGCAGAGCCAGAGACAGAGGTATAGGAAGACCCTGAGTTGAGCCAGAGCAGAGCCATAGGCGGAGCCTAAGCAGAACCGGAGCAGCGCCTGAGCTGAGTCAGAGCAGAGCCATAGGCAGGGCCTAAGCAGAGCTAGACCAGAGTCATAGGCAAAGTATGCCTTGAGTCAGAGCACAGCCGTAGGCAGAGCCATCCCATAGGCAGAGGTATAGGCAGAGCCTGAGTTGAGTCCAGAGCAGCTCCAAAGCAGAGCCTCAGTTTAGCCATAGGCAGAAGTATAGGCAGAGGTATAGGCAGAGGCTGAGTTAAGCCAGAGCAGAGCCTAAGTTGAGCCTGAGCACAGCCATAGGCAGAGATATGGCTTGGGTTAAGCCAGAAGCAGAGGCATGGGCAGAGCCTGAGCTGAGTCAGAGCAGAGCCATAGTCAGAGCCATAGACAGAGCCATAGGTCAATCCTAAGCAGAGCCATAGGCAGAGCCATAGGCAGAACCATAGGCAGAGCCATAGGCAGAGGTATAGGCAGACCCTGAGTTGAGTCAGAGCATCGCCTAGGCAGAGCCAGAACAGAGCCACGGGCAGCGCCTTAGGCAGAGTCTGAGTTGAGTCAACTTATGTTGTTTCTCAAAGGAAATTAAATTTATATTTTTATTTTTATATCATATATAAAATATTTTATAACAGTATTCCAATATTACTGTTTGTAGTCTCTAATACTATTTATTTTTTTCAATCAAATAAATTACAGATAAAAATCAAATTGAAATTACTTTAAATCAACAATAACAAAAAAAAAATTGATCGATGTAATATACTAGAGCTATTACAAGTACAGTCGACAGTTGTGTGTGTGTGAGTATGTGAACGCATAAAACGAAGGGCTATTATTCAATTAGTGTCTCATGCATAATGCACAGTTCAAAGAGAAACAGAGAGAGAGAGAGAGAGAGGGAGAGGTAGAACGGCATAGAGGCAAACAGAGAAAGCCACAGAATGCAGGCAAATTTACAGTTGAGGTTTTTGCTGTAAATGGCCTAACCAAAAGCTAAAAGTGAAGTGAATTAGAAAATAATTAAACGGGTGACATATGAATACCCTTCAAAATGCTAAAGTGCCTGGAAAAGTAAATGGAAAACAAGCTCAATAAAGGAAATACAATAGATACGTGATATAATTGATATTCTATGTTTTTTTTCGATTCTTTTAGCTCAAATATTCGTAAGTTTAAAGTAATTTTAAAACATTTTCTCTTAGAATAATCGAAACATTATGTAATCTCTAGAAATGACACAAGTGCTGAAATGCTCATTATCTTTTCTTTTCTTTTTTTCTGTGTTGTTAGAGCACAACTGAAAACAGAAAAAGTGCATTTAAGCCTATTAATAAAAAAAGCAAGCAAATGTCAATGGAATGCTGGAAAGCGCATTACAAAGAGAAAAAGAAAAGGAGAAAGGGAGAAAGAGAAAGAGAGAGGGCAAGCAAGGAGAGAGAAAGCCAAGTAGAGTCCAGCAAAACCAAAGAATTAAAATGAAAATGAAAAATAATTAGCCTTGTTGACAATGCAAACAAGTTAGTTAGCGAAACAAGCATGAAATTTGGTATAGACGACTTGCTAAATACTCTATACTGAAAAAATCAGTTGCTATAAGAAGTGCAGATATATAATATGCATGTATTATTAGATGCCTGGTTGAGCTATGAGATCTATAAGTTACTTAAGTGAATAATCTTGAATATCTTAAATTAAAAACTATTTGGTAAAGATGGTCAGGAAAAGTTTACATAAGAAATGATGTCAAAGATGAGAGCTTTGTTTTATTATTTATTATTATTTATATTATTTATTTTTATAAAACTAAAAACCTTTTAAATACCAAGAAAAGTTTACAGGGCATAGGAATTTCCCTGCATTGCTTGTTTTAATTATATTCTTTTTTTAATATTTTGTTTTAATCCTTATGACATTTTTGTATTACTCGCAGCTTTTCTGCCAACAGCTTGACCTTGCCAACAAGCTGTAAGAACTGCAAAAGAACTTTATATATAAAAATATAAAAAAATACTAAAAAACAAAAAGTAAAACAGCGATAAGCCATTTGCAATTTATATGACATGCAATTGTGCAACCGTGCGACTAATTAAAGCCAAGTTGTTATTATTTTTTGCTTTTTCCTTTTTCTTTTTTCCTTTTCATTTATTATTTATTATTTATGATTGCTGTACGAAAATACTTTGCTGGCTGAGCCTGTCGCTCGGCGTTGTGGGCATTGTTAATCATTTGCTGCATTGCATGCAAGTGCGCGTGGCTCAAGGGAAAAGTGTGGCGAAAAACGAACGCGAAAATGTTGAAAAACATAAGAAAAGCCACAATTTTATCGAGTCTCTCTGGCTGGGGCTGGAACTGACTCTGCTCGGCTCTGTCGAGCCCTGGAGGTGCGATAAAATAAAAACATTAAGCCCCAAAAAGCCTTAACAACAAATGCAACACAAATAACAGCAGCAAGGGAAATTGGATAAAAGAAAGGAAAATGGGAGAAAAATAACTAGCAATCCGACTTATTGTATGCCCTTTGAAACCAGAGTGAACCTTGGAAATGGAAATATATTATATAATTCAGTTTTGAAAGTGCTGTAAAGTACACTAGGCAGTGTTGTAAATCACACTGAGCAGTGTTGTTAAATGCTGTTAGCTAAAGTTTACAGTGAATTCACGATGAACACTCAAGCATTTTGGAGATTGTTTGATTTATAAAAATGTTATTATTTAAGACCTACTTGGCGGTATTGTGAAAATCACTAAACAGTGTTGTAAAACACTTTAAGATAAGTTGTAAAGACTCTTTTAATACATATGAACGTTGTTCTTACTATAAATAAGGTGTTCTACAAAGAAGTGTTGTGAAATTCTGCGAAGATGAGCTTTTAATGGATATTTAAGTATTTACAACACTTAACGCTTAAGAGTTATTATACTTAAACATAATTTTGGATATTGCTGACTATGCTTTGTTTTTTTCTAATCTAAGTTGTCAGGTTTCATTTATAACAATCTTTAATTGACTCCATCTCCAAGCTTTTACTTTAATCAGAAAGCTTGCTCCTTGATTAGTATCTGAAAGCATTTTAAGCTAAGTTCCTTGAAATTTGTAAATAAGCATAGCTTCGGCTTAAGATAAACTTTATTTTAATTTATACAACTGTTACTAACCAAGAGCTTATAGCACCGCAAGTTTCTTAAAGCTCATGAATAAGCTTCGCCAAGTTATTTGAAAGTATTCCCTTTTTGCTTGTTGGTTGTAAGCTGCTTATTTATATATAAGAGTATAGAAAGTATATCAGAGTATACTAAGACGCATTTAGGTAACACACACACGCCCAGTGGCTAGGCAGGTAGACAACTGGGCTACTGGGCAGGTGGGCAGGTGGGCGGTGTACATTTACAGTTGAACATGCAACGAAATGAGCGCCTGACATGACATGCCAACGGTTCTGACATGAAATGTGCAAAGCTCTCAGGAGAATGCGAGTGAGTAGAGGTGTGTGCAGGTGTGAGTGTGATGTGTGTAAATTTGCATGATGAAAAAATAAAAACTGTTGGCTACGAGTGAGTGAGTGAGTGACATAGCCACGAAAAACCCTTCCGAGCTGTACTTGAGCTTGTATACAGCTCGCTAATTACTGGTACGGGGGCATAGTAATTATTATTATACACGGTATTTTACTACTATATACACATGTGGTATACGTTTATATATGAACAGTTGATATGTGAAAAGTAGAGTTATTTCGTTAGCGGTCGACACTTTTTGAATTTATAATAAGCCTAAAAGCTAAATAATTATGAGAACCCAACAACGGGGACAAACAGTTATGAACACTTAAATATATCCATGTAATAACTGGGCGTTTCCACGGAATGTTTAAACATTGAGTAAATTTATAAAAATATATGGGTTTTTGTATAATCAATAAAGGGATATTTTAGAGCTAGATAATCGAGTTTAAAAGTAAAGTTAAGTTAGAGATTTTTGATAGACAGATTGATAGATACTACTAATGAAATATAATACTATATTAAAAGTAGTACTGAATAATAATAAAAAAGTAGTAAAAAAAAGTAGTAGAGATACTAATATTTAAATATATAAAATACTACTATTCCACAGATACTACTACTAGTTTACTCTACTCTTTTATCATAAATTCTACTTAGTACAACTACTATATATACTATATAATATAATACTTTATCTTATATAGCATAGTAATAATACGAGTATACTACTATTTTAAAGCACTACAAAATAAAACTAATATACTATACTACTATATATACTCCACATATTTTATCTATCTATCTATATGTTACCTAACATTTTTAGCTTCAAGTCTAATAAATTTTACCTACATATATGTCAAACTAAATTGTTTGCCATACATAAATCTCTATATATACATATCAGTAATAATTTCGGTCTATTTAAAGCCATTAAGTACCAGCTCTGTTTGCACAGTCTCAGCTATTGACATTTTCGCTTTTACTCTCTCAAGATTTGGCAAACAATTTAGTTTGAATCGCTTTCGGTTGACAAATATTTACAGTCGAAACTCTCGAGATGAGATTTACCGTTTCGAGTATAAAATGTGGCAAAATATTTGGTCTTTGGATCAGTCGAAATTCAATTAGCTCAAGATGCAGACACTCACTCGACTAATTGTCTTTGGCTGTGTGTTGCTCCATCTGTTTGGGTCAATTCAGGCTGGACTTTTTCTCAGCCGAAACGGATATCTCTACTGCAAATGGTCGAATCGGCGATTATGTGATAAATTCGTTCCCATCTGTGTGCAATATACTGACAATGCGATCAACTATTGCAAACATTACAAAAACGAATGTCAATTCCTAATTGATAATTGTCTGTCGAAAACAGGTAAGCTGAAGAATACATAAAGAATTCTTTAAGGACTATATATAAAATATAAACTGTTTGCTTTCTTTAGAGTTTGGTCGCCAGGGTGCCATTGTGAATTACTCTCCAGGCTGCAGGAATATTGGTCTCAATCAAATGGGCGTGTGTGGAACATAATTTATTTTTTACAAATAACAATTTTATTTTTCACTATACAATTATTGCTAAATAATAATATTTATTGAAAATTATATTATTTATTGAAATAATATTATTTATTGATTTTAAAAGAAACATATTCAAGCAAAATTTTGTAAAGTATCTTAAAATATTTTTGTTTACTCTTAATATAAATTTGAAAATTCAATAAAAATGTTTTTAATTGAGCTTAAATAATTTTTATAAATTTTATAAATTTTTCTTTAATTTTTGCTTAAAACTTTAATAGATAAATATAATAAATATATTTCTAAAAGCAAATTTAAATGTGAAATATTTAAAACTATATTTTTATATAGAATTTTTTGTAGTAAAATTTTGTTTTATTTAAATTTGTGATTTTTGTAGTGCTGCAAATGGCGCACAAGTGTTGCATAACGCGTTCAACTAAGCGTTCGATGGGCGTTTGTCAAACCGGAAACAGCAGTTCGTCCATTTTGATGATTGCATTTCCGTTGTTGCCAGCGAAAAGCTGAACAATTATTCATTTTATCATTTGGCGCTGTGTGTGTATGAATGTGTTCCATTGCCACACACACACACACACACACACTGTAATGCACACATCGCGCCATGATATATGCTGCAGTTTTTGTGTGCTCTGCTTTTTAATTGCTATCGCATAACATGAAAGCGAATTTACCATAAATTGCACATTTTCAAGGCAAAACAACAGCAAAACGAGCAAAGAAAATTATAGTTATGGCTAAAGCACTCACACACTCACTCACACACACACTCATAAACGCAATTTATATAAGCACGTTTTTCGTTTTTCGTTTTGCTTTTTGCTGTTATATTTTTTGTGTTGCGGATTACAAAAACCGCCTGCGGATGCAATTAAAAATTTCAGCAATAAAACCAAATCTTATACATATATAATTGTCACAATATATAGCGATTAGAGAGAGAGAGAGAGAATGAAATATGGGGAGACTGCCTTTGCTTTAAGCTTATATAACAATTTTAACATTTTCATATATAATATTTCGTAACATTTTAAATTAAATACAATTTACTATATTTTTTTGGAGTTTTTAATACATTTTTATCAGTTGAGTGTTAAAAAGTTGAGAATATTTATATATTTTTATTTATTATTTATTTATTATTTAACTTTTTTCATTTATATCAACTTTGCTATCGAAATCGCTTTACTTAGCATGCCTTCTGTTAAATAACATTTACATAGTCAATACTGAAATGTTATTAACATATCATATGTTATCTCAAGCAATGCTACATACTGTTAACTTAACATAGCTCCAGTTGAATGTTAATATAATGCATGTTAAACAAAGGCCAACTCTCTTACTAAGAGTATCAAGAATCTTATATTTCTTATACTTGATAGCATAAATTATTCAAGATGCGAGTCAATCAACTTTGCCACATGCAAATGAGAAACATATAGAATATGAAATTCCCCTCTGCACACATTTCATGCATATATTATTGGAGTATTCGTGTTGCTGTTGTTGTTGTTGGTGCTGGCACAGGGCAAACTTTGATTGATTTGGTTGCTGGAGCACAGTTTTCTATTGACTCTTTGATATACTGGAAAAGGGGGCACGAGGGTTAACAATTGTGAGAGTGTTATATATATATAGAGAGAGAGGGCATAACTCACATGCTTGGGACAGCGTATTATTATTGTTTGCTGCTGCTCTGCAGTTGGCCAGCCTTTGTTTGCAGCTGTAACTCCTCAGTTGACACAGATTGCTGCGTGAGATGCGCACACATATTTGGGCATTCGGCTTACAATTGGCTCGAACTTTGCGCTGACAACGTTGCAATTTGTTGGCGTTTGCTTTCGGCTCAGCGGAGCTGCTTAGGTATAGCAAAGCGAGCAGCACGACTAACAATAGAACAGCTTTCATTGTGCCAGAAATCGAAAATAATATTGTTAAATAACTTTTGGCATTTATATTGTGTTTCAGCCAAATGCTATGCCAATTAACTGTCGTCTGTCTGTGTTTGTTTGTTTAACCAAAGAAGGTTAGCCAAGATGCTAGACGAAATGTGAGACTTTCCAGCACTCAAACACTTGCTTAAATATTTACTTAAATTTGTTTACAATCAAAGGCAAGCTCTCTAGTTAAACCTATATTAACATAATAATATAATATTTATGATTATAAATTATTTAATCTAATAGCTTTTAGTCTTAAGTAAGCTTAACTTAATAAGAGCACTAGAAAAAGAAATTGCTATAAATAAAATATGGTTTGCACTTTTACTGTTTTCATTTTAAAGTTTTATCTATGCCATGGTTCAATCTTCTATGAATATGCTGGCTAGATTCTCTGACCTTGCCCAATTCAGCTGATCGCTGTTGACTCAACTGCTCTGGGTTTTCTACTCTACTGATAGCTATGGTAGTTATCTTTGCTTCACATCATAACAATCTCCATTTGAATCTTGGCTTTAGAGCCAAGAGAGTGCTAACTTATCAAACTTTTGTGTTTTGAAATGCTTTGATGACGACAAGTAAAGCTTATCTTTGGCATAGTTTTTTAATCCTTTTTATATCTTCTATATGTATAGGCAGATCTATTTTTTTTATAATGGCAAATCTGATTAAATATTTTTATAGCTGCATATAATAAATAACCAAATCAACAATTAAAATATAGTTAACAGAAATATTATCACTCTTGTTTGGACACTCTTCATATTCAATAATTTCCCAAATTTTTTAACGTTTGTCAATTTCAACTTCTCCCACTTTTCTTCACTTTATACAAGTATTTAGTCTACATATTTATTTGCAATTCCATAACAAAATTTAAACGAAACTTGACTTAACCGCGACGTCTCCTTATGTATATGGGCTGTATGTTCGATGTGGAGCCTGTGGAGCCAGTGGAGCCAGTGCCGGCACACTGTCTACGTGAGCCCACTGGAATGCCCGAGCACATGGAAATGGAGACAGGTGTGTAGGCCACGGAATTGACGCAAGCCTCATAGCGCAGCATGCAATTGTTGTTGAAACGTTTGCAAAGATTCGAGCTTCCATAGCGACCGCAGACAGGTCTCGTGGTAAAGTAATTGCAATTGGAGAGGACACAGATCCTTGGAGTATTGCTGCTGACGCTGCCGCTGCTGCCGGTGCCCAAAAGATTGCTGCCGCTGCCGCTGCCCAAAAGATTGCTGCCAGTTCCGAGTAGCCCATTGACCAACGCGGCGCTGGACAGGATTGCCAAGAGCGAACAGACGAGAACTAATGTAGCTTTCATCTTATTGAGTTGAATTTGGTTTTCGCAAGCTGCTCGACAGTATTTATAGCTAATTCTAAGGCTATTCAATGCCAATTTGCTTTTGGTTTTATGTTGAACGACATTGAACAGTTTCTTAACAAACAATTTTAATTATTTTGGCAAAAAAGTTGCGCAAACAAATATTTTTTTTGCAATGTTGATTTTTAGGTATATTTATTTTGAAAGCCTAAAATAACACAAAGTGCGCTTTAAATATTTTAAATAAATTTAAATTGATTTATGCCTTATATATTTAATGTGGGGCGCTTAAAAGTAGGCAACAGTTTTTTTAAATATAATTAGTTTAGGTGTTGCGGCTTGGTAACAAAGAGCTTTAAGACGCTTTATTTTTGGTGTAATCCATTTATATATTTCGTCCCGTTATCGACTTAATAATCAAATCAAATAAATTCAATTAAATCAAATAAAATCTTTCCAATAAGTGTAAACCTTTAGTATTGTGTATTTCTTATATATATGTTTAGCTTTCTTATTCTAAAATCCTTAAAGGATGCTATTTTTGAATAAACATTATAGAAGAATTATTATTCAGTGCTCTAGTGAATTATGCCCTATATAAGTCTGTTGTTATAGGGCTGAATCACTAAATAAATCTCTGAGCATTTTACTACAAGTATTATTAAGTCATGCCTAAAAGTATGCAACATAAATTTGCATTTGAAAGAAATAAAGTCTCTAGCAGTTTTGAGTTATCTATGCTCTTGAGTAGTTTCCTCTAAAGGCAAAGTCATTTATGTATACCACATATGAAACTCACAAGCTCACAATAAACAGCTTGAGTAGTTGCTCGTGCTGTCTAAAGATCATCTGAGAACATGATGCATATTTTAAAGGTATTCCTCTCCACTTTTAACTAAAAATATATATAAACAACTGTCATGTAAGAACTGGCATCTATTTCAAATTCAATTCTACAACACTCAAAGCAATTACAAATAACAAAAACAAATAGAATCAAGCTCAATTCACTTATTGCCCTATGGCTATAGCATTACATAATCCAATATTATTGTATTACAATTTATAATGATCTTAAGATGGGCTAAGCAGCTTTTTTGGAATTCCAATTCGGTTGCTGATCGGAAAATCAGATAAGAAGGTTATTTGCTAATGGCCTTTCAATAATCAACTTCGGCCACTTAAGGTCCGATCCACACTTGACTATCTAGTGCACTCGCTTGAGTATTTACATCAACACACACGGCTCAAGTCAAATAACAACAACAACAATTACACTCACACACACACACACTCACACACACACACGTGCGCGCAGTTGAAATTATTTGACTGACAACGTCATTTGCGCTACTCGACCCTGTCAGCGTTTCGGCCACACATCAAATTAAATTTCATAGCGATGCGTTCAAATGAACATAAAACAAACAAGAAGATAAAAAAAAAACAGAGAAATAAATAAAACAGTAAGGCGCAAAAAATAAATAAATAAATGCGCAAAGCAAACAGCGCATAAACATTTGAACGCGTAAAGTTTTTTTTTTATTATTTTTTTGTATTTTTTTGTTGATTGCACTTCTTGTAGATATACCCTAAACTTGAGGGTGTAATGATGTTGTTGGGAAATGGGTATTATAAGAAAACTTACTTAATGGGCACAAAACCAAATTAACTTTTGGTATTACAACCTTCTGAAAAGCTTCCTAAATATAGAATAAATATTAAAAAATTTATATATATATAATAATTAATTTATTAATTTGCTTCAAATAGTTTTTAAATATTTTTTATCTCTTATTTTTAGGTCGAACAACTTTAAATATTATGCTGAATAGTAATAAAAATTAGAAATACATTTAATATCTTAAATTATTTTATATATTTATATTTATTAAATTTTTTACCAAATTTTATTATTATTCTTTATATATATATATATATTATAATAAAGAGTATTCCAACTCCGACTTAAACCAAAATATTTTCCTTTTTGCATTGTGTTTTTTTATGTATTTTGTTTAAACATTCCATAAACGCACTACAATCAAATGCCGTTGCGCATTGGTCAAGGCTGCAAAATCTGCTGTGTTAATTGGCCTTAAATAGTTTGGCTCAAATCCATGTTGATATATTGTTAAACTGATGCATTGGCCCAGTGCATTGGCCAAATCAGAACAGAATATCAACGCCAAATGTGCGTGCGTTTTAATTACTCTTTTGTGCTGTATAAATTTGCATTGATTTAAAAAAATGTTTAGAAACTGGGTCACAAATGGGCGCGTAGGTGCGTGTGGGTGTGGCAGTTTGCACCTGCAGGCAAAAGCCTCATCAATAACAGCCAGTTTAGTTCAGTTGAGTGCGCAACTTTCAAAAGTCACGCAGTTTAATCAATATCAATTTTTACAGCGTGAATATGAAATGAGTAGTTAGACTATATAGTTTCTATATGCTTGATCAGAGTAACTAGCTAGTCGTGCACTCCCATGTCCACAAAAATCTGGCCGAAACACTCCAACAATCTTGAGCACTTGTAGAACCAATTTAATCGCCAATAAAAACTAATTGCCGGCCATTAAATATTTAACAAGAGCAATTTAATTGTCATAAGCGACAAAGTTGAATAAATATGCAAGAAACTCATGAATTTCATAGCGAGCACATGCAACATGCAACACGCTTATGTCAATTTTGTCGCCACAAATCGATGGGGAATTTTCTCTTGCCACAAAATTGTTCAAAGAAATTTTAATTAATTTCGATTACAAGCAAATGTATCCATTAGATACGAATATATATATATTAAATATTCATATTAAATTTGTTAATTAGTTATTCTAGTAGAGAGAGGACTTTAATATGCATTGAAAGAGTTTTGAGTGTATTAAAAGTTCTACAATGAAGTTTATTAGACTAGTAGATACTCTTTATGATTATTTGACAACTACAACTTTACTTTATGTAGCTTATAAACAAGGCATCATTAGTGTTATCTTCGTTTTTGACATTTTCGTAACTTTTAGCATTAATTAGTGTCTCGACTGCTGCTTAAGATTAATTAATTAAAAAACAATCATTTATTATATTTAACTTTATTTTTTTCTTTATGAGCAAAACAATAAAGCTTAAACGATTGCCTAATCTAATAAAAATGGTCCTGATCAATATTATAAAACTATTTAGCTTTGGGAAATCTCATTGATTTCTAATGTAAATTAGTTCGCTGAGAGTTGAAAGCCGCAACAAAAGGTGAGAAAAGTGTAGAAATTGGCGATAAAAACAAAAAAAAAAGAAAACAAAAACAAATGCGAATGAGAAAGTAAAACAAAATATAGGAAAAACAAATAAAAACCGAATGTGGTTAAACTTGAAAACAGGCGCGTGGATGCAGAAGAAGAAGCAGCAGCAGCAGCAACGGGCAGCCAGTCAGCCAGGTAACCACGCAGGTAACCACGCAGGCAGATGCCTGCCTCATTTGCTGGCCTTAACTGCAAAACATTTAACGGGTTTTTTTCGGTAGCAGGAAGCTCGGACCAAAGTTGATCTTATCAACTGGTTTATTGCATCTTACTTTGGTCAACGCAATGCAATTGATTGCAGCGCTCCATTTTTACTGTCTGTGTAATAAAATTGTTTAATTTACTCGCTGGATGCGGCTTGTTCATTTGCCAATTGAATTTCGCGTGATGCTGCGAATGCGGCAGCTCCCCCTAGTTCAGACAAGCCCAAAGATGGGTCCATGACTGCATAATACACTGTTTATGGTGTTAGAATAGCTGAGAGTTGATTGAAGAGGATTTTTTGTAGAGATTCTAATTTGGCATAGGAGAGCTCTTCAGCTGGAAGAGGGGGAGAGCAGGAGACTGACTGCACAATACTCTGACAACAGGCAAACCTCCTCAGACTTACTCTCTACTGAACACATTGTCTAAATCCAATATCCAAAAGTATATTTCTACAGTTACATGTAGCATATATATATATATATACCCTTCTCGCATTACAAACAGTGTATATCAACAACAACAAGAGACTTTCACTTTCGTTTGATTCAGTCTCTTTGTTTTTCTATTTTCTTAGTTGTTGTTTTTTTGGGCAGGTCAGTTGTAGTTGGCTTGTAGACGTGGCTTAAAGCACAAATCGCCGCCTGCAAAAGAGTTTGCAATGCTTGAGCGCATTTGCGATTTGGGCCGCTTTAGATATCGGACTCATATAATTATTGTGTTTTATATATACCCTGCACTTAAGAAATCAAACTAAAAATGGGCATTATCAAACACATTGCATTTAGAGAGCTTATATAATGTAGACTAGGCAGAGCCAAAGTTGGCTTAGCAATTTCTTTTGAGATTAGCTTGATAAGAATTTCAATTTAAGATTACATATAAGAAAGAGTTATTTATATGAAATATTTTTACATTTATTAAAAAAATAATTTAGAAATATTTAAGAAGCTTTGACTAAATAAATACAAAAGTTATTTTTAATGCATTTTTTATTAAAAATATTAAGAGAAAGAAATATTCTAAAATATTTTTGAGAGCTCTTATTATATTTGTTCTTCATTAAAAATATTTAAATATTTAAAAAAATTATTGAAATATTTTTAAAAAATTATTTAAATATTTAAAAGAAACTATTATTATTATTTTAAATAATTAATTATCTAAGTCTTTAACTTAATTTATTCACACTCCAATAACCAATTCCAGGTTATCTCTTCGTCAATCACTTTCAATCACAACATTCTTGCTTGTTTGTTATTGGGTTAGTTGACTGATATACGCGTCTAATGCCCAGGCCAAGTAGCTCTGGTTGCATTGTGCTCGGACTCTGGCCTAAGAGAATGTTGTAATATAATTTTAATTTGTACCAGAAATGATTGCCAATTGCCGCCGCTTTTTTGTTGATTATACAATTTTTTTTCAGCCTCATTGTTGTTGTTGTCTTCGATGTTGTTTTACCCCTTTTTTTGTTGTTGTTGTGTCGAGGCGTTCGCCGTCGTTTTAGCTTTCAATGAAAGTGCTTGGAGCACTTAAAGTTTTGAGTGCTAGTTTAACTAAAATTGAACACACAATTTGTATAATTATTTTGCTGGCCTCTTGGCCTATGGGTGGGGGGCAGCTAAGTTAAAGACCCGAAGCTGATGGAGCTTAAAACTATAAATTATATACAAGGGGAATTGAATAAATCAGATGACAGAATATAGGCAGAAGCGTGGAGTATTTAACTGACAATTATATAGGCTGTAAAATGGATGAGGAAGCTGTTAGGGTATATAATATATAGAGAGACTTTGCTTGTATAGTCTTGCTCTATAGTTGAAACTTAAGAGCCTATACTTTCAATTGTTGCGACACCTGTTGTTATCGATACACTTTTAACACCTAACTTCTTCATAGCACTTAGTTTTAAGGTCATATTTAAACATTCCCTAAGCCTAAGGTAGCTGTCCTAGGCTAGCTTTACCATATCGTCTATTACCTGTTATCGATTATCACTGTAGCCAAAAGCATTAAACTTTTAATGAGCAGAAGCCCAAATGCGAGAAGTCGAAGGTCTTAAGGTCTGACACTTCAGTCGATAACCATATATTGCCCATAAGATAGGCCTGCAGATAGCCGCCAGTTGAAGCTTTTAGGGCCGCCAGGCCATATGAGGCGCATGCGTGAGGTCGTCGCACTAAAAATGTCAAATGGTTCAGTGCACTAATGAGAGTGGCTATAATCAGCTGCGGCCCCTTCTCGTTAACTTGGCCAGCGGAGCTCTGCAGATTGGGCAATGGTTAACGTAGCCAATCTTTAATTGTCCAGTGAGCGCTTGTTCAGTGGCTGCTTGGCCAAAAAGCTGAGTGTATGTCGCCTTTGTCGCAATCGCTGCGAATGCCAATTGGTAATCTGTGGGGCATGTGGCAAGAATGACCATAAAACAATTTGAGCCTGTCTAATTTATACAAACAACAACAACAACATCTCCGTCTGCGTCGCCAGTTGGTTAATTAATGTTATTTTCGGTTTGGCGCTAATTAAAGTTATGGCCAACTAAAAATGACCAGACTTACAGTTGCTTGTGTGCGCAGGCGTGGCATTTGTGCTACAACTGCTGCAGCTGCCAACCGCAACATGTTCGCCTCGAACATGTTCGAGCGCACGTACATGACGGCCTTAGTGTCGTCTGCTCAGCGTCTGCTGTCCATGCAAATGAGCCCGAACTGTTAATGTGTACCCTGTGTGCAGAGGAAGTGTACGAGAGCCGGGCATATTAGTTTTGAGTGCAGTTATTAAAGACTTAGTCAAACTGTTGGTTTAAGTGTAGTCCCATCTTTAAGCTCGAACTTGAACAGTCAATATTTGCCGAAGAAAATGTTTGAGCTGATAGCGGCTAATGTTAATTGAGCACATCACCAGATCAGTAATAGCTCAACTCCATATAATACCTTAAAGTTCCCTCTTCTTGATCTTTTCCATTTGCACAGGGTATTTTACAGTCTCTTCCTTATGCCTCTTGCATTGCCAATTGTTTATTTTTTCCAACTGCCACTGCCACTGCCAAAATTGTGTATGTGCTTAACGGTTTCTCCCCCCTCTTCCAACGATTTGACCGACAAATATCGCCATATATAGCCTCTAAATGCCATTGCGGCTGGGCCCCAAGAACCTCAAACAAAACGTTGAATTGTTTTTGTGCGTCGACGTGCCGCGTTTGCTAATTATCATAGCAATTTTTTTAAAGGCCTCTCTTTAGCTGCTTCTTCTTCTTTTTTTTTTGCTGAGGCTTAAGTTAGTATTGCGAAATACTCGATGTTTTATGCTGTTGTTGTTGATTATATGTAAATATATAAATATATATATATAAATATATATTTGCTCTGACAATACACAGAATACTAATATTCAGCTGTAAATAACAGACGTCATTGGACAGTTATTTAAGAAATACAACAGTACAGTTATTTTGTTTGTTTTTCTCTTTTTTTCTTGGACATTTGAATTGAAAGCAGCTTTGAGTTATGCTCAAAATTTATTATAGCTGTTCATAATTATATCATTTTAATGTATAAAGTTGGCTCGAAAATGTGTTTTGAATATAAAATATTTGTTTATTTTTGACCAAAAAGAAAGCAGACCAACTTTTATAGATATAAATCAATAAATTGCTTTGATTCTATGAAAGTTTTTTCTATATGATTGAAGTTCTAAAAATATATATTATATAAGCAAATTTTCCTATACTATTATCTCATAATTTTATATTTAAGGTATTCCTATTAAAGCAAGTCTAGAGTTAACTTCCTTGCATATACCTTGTAAACAGCTAGACAAGCAAACAAACAACTCAACTTCTTCTGCTTATCCTCCGCTTTATTTAATATTCAATTAAGAGATTAAATTACTTTGAAATTGCCAGAGCTTAAAGATGACATTCAAATGTGTTTAAATATTAAATATAATTTATTTGCTACCAAGTCTTTTGGCTTTTAATTGTGCTAAAATGTGATTTTTAAGCAATTATATTATGCAATCTTCTTGAAGCTTCACTTATCGCGCTGCAGAATAAATTGACTTAATATTTTCATGTAGTTAAACAATTTGTCGCTTGTTAAAAGTTGCAATCGCACTCGAGTGGCGAATGGCGAGTGGCGAGTGGCTCACATTTTGGCGTCATAATTAACACAGGAAAAAAAAAAACTGACGATGCTTAAAATTCGCACAAGGCCAACGGATTTGGTAATCGACACGACGAGAGATGCCTCTACAGAGCCCGATAATAAGCTGTAATCATTACAATCATAAAGATTATTATAACATAAAGAAAAAAAAAAACAAGTTAATTGCCAAGTGTGGAACGATAGCAATTGGGTTGATTCATTGATTTATATATATATTTATACGAGTATATCCATGTATATATATCACTCTTTAGTCGCCGCCACAGCCCGCTGTAATGAGCGTTTTTAATACGATTTTATTTGCTTTGCCGCGAGACCATGAAAATCACATAGATAAATAGCCAAAAATAAAAAACAAAAACAAAAAATAATAATAAACAACAAAATGTTTGTCAAAGTTTCGAGCTAAACTTTTTGCAGTATCATCATCATTATTGGCTATATCATTATCAATATCATTATCATCATCATGAGTTTGATCTTGACGCAAAACATTTGCGACAATTTTAACACCTTTTGCTGATTTATAGCTTCAACATCAATTTTCGATTTTATGGTTTTTTTTTTAGCCAAGGGACAGAGTGAGACAGAGAGGGAAAGAGATAGAGAGTGAGGGAAGCAGGTAATTGCTGCTATAAGGAAATCGTTCGTTTGAATTTTTTTATACCAACTATTTATGCAAATTTTTGATTTGGTTTTTGCTACTCTCGAGTGTATTTCGACAGGTGCGTGTGCTACCTGAACGATTAGATTAATCGGTCGTCATTTATACTGTTTGGACTTGCAGAGAATCTGAAATTCGCTTGACTTGATATGATTATAGATAAGGTGAACCACTTCCGTGGTTTTTAAGACTTAAATGATCTAAAATGTTGAAATAGTATAGAAATTACAAAATAAATTTTTATTATCATAGAAAAAATTAGAATTTAAGCTAAATTTACTTTAAATAATTATAGATTTCTTTAAAGTTTGTTAAAGAAAATGTTTGATATTAATAAATAATTATATATATATGAAATTCTGAGATAGACATATTGCTTGATAAAACAATTGTTGAATGTATTTATATATCTATATATATATAAATATGAATAGGAATTTAAATATACTACGTTTCATACAGTCTGTGTGTAGATAACATTGAACATTGATAAGTTGTTTCATTGCTGAAGAACAACTCTCTCTCCCTTACTTCTCAGTTGGATACTATGCACAAAAAGTTGTTTAAATAATATAAAATAAATAACTATTGGAATGAGTTTTTTTTCCAGTTAACCCATTTAGACTGAAGCTCACAAATTAGCAAACTAATATCAATTTTCAACCACTATATTCGCCAGCAAATGAAATTGAAACACTTAATTAAATGCATGTTGATCGATAATATTCAACTAACCGAAGCATCACAATCAATTTAATTGTAAAACTTTCCAACAGTGGCTCTACAAACTGTTTCGACAGCAGCAACAGCAGCAGCAAACTGCCAATTAAACAACTTAATTAAGTTAATCTTAATTATATGTGCAGATATGTGTGGCATGTATGTGTTTGTATTGATACTGACAGGTGCAGCGTGGCGTATGCGTAATTATTGCCACTAATTAAAAGCACAATGCAAATTGCGCATACGCCGCGTGGAGCGCAGCAACAGCCATTGAACTTGTCAACAACAACTGATGTGGATTTCTCCCATTTACACGACTTTTTGCTTTAATCAATAATTAAAGGAATTTGCGTGTAGCCGTTCATGCAACTCGCCCGCAAAGCTGCCTTATCGATTGGTATTTCCACATGCATTTTGCACTGAATTCATATTTCATATTTTGATATTAATTATTTCCGTATAACGAGCTGAATTATGTGCGCTATTCGTGCCGTTACAAGCCGATCGGATGTAGATGTTAAACGGAACATGACTTAAATCGACTGTAAATAATAAAGAAAAATTTTAAAATATTTTATTGTTTATATATTTATTTATTTAATTATTTATTGTATTAATCTCTTCTTGGTTTTAAAGTGTGAACTGTACTTGATATATGATAAGAGTAAATTTATATATATAAATATATATTATTTATTTGTAGAAACTGAGAATTATATTATCTTATAGAGATAACAATCAAAAATAATTATAATTATAATTAATCCATGAAAATCTGTCTACATTTCTTGCTAAAGAACTACAAAGATATGAATATCTACTTCTTAATTCTGCTCTACGTGGATATATTTTATGGTTTTTAAAGAAAAGTTTCTCGATAACAATGTATTAATTATATAATTAATGCCTTATTAATATATCTTTATGATATGACATCAGAACTGAAATTATTACTATGCGAAAATATGACTCAGATATAAAATTCATCTCTAAAATATAATAGAAATTCTTTGACCATAAAAATAAATTAAAATCTTAATAAAATTAAAAAAATTCTTCAAATTCAGCAGCTGCAAAAATAATTATTTTTACTTTGTTGTCTATGCTTAATGAAGATATATTTTGTGAAAAAAAAAATAGAGATGCTTAACTGGCTTGAAAATTATCGTCTAATTGTTGGAGTGCCTCAAGTACTATTCTTGAAACAAAAAGTAAACAAAGACTTGACATACGACTAACAACACACGCCTCAACAACACACAAAACTACTCATGTTGGCTAACCCATGTACAACATGACACCCACCCACACACTCGCACACACACACACATTGCTCAATGATGCCTCAAGTTCAAGATACAAATGTGTACAAACAATTTGGTGCTGTCTGTTGTCTGTACAATGTGCATTGTCTTAGATATAAAATTTTTGCTTCTCTTGGATTTTTTTCAACTTCCGCGTGCCGCACACAAAAATATCTCAGCGAGATGCAAAGCTAAAGATACTCGTTAATCAACAACAACAACAACAACAACTGCAAATTGTGGTACTTTTTGTGCATTGTTGTGGCTGCTGCTGCGTGCGTCTGTGTGTATGTGTGTGTGTGGGAGTGTGTGGTTGTGTGGGTTGCGTTTTTCACAGCGCTTATCACACACTTCATTAATTTTGTTTCGCTTTTCATTTTGCATGCCGCACTGAGCCGTAATTATGGCTGCAGCAACATGTTCGTGTATCTGTCAGATACACACCACCACATCAGGTTTCACTTTTTTTCTCTTTTTTTTTTTTTAAATTTTCTTCTACTTCTTTCGATTGCAACACATTGCATGCTGCACTTGAAACTGAAACTGAAACTGAAATTGAAAATTTGCCACGCGTGAAGCGGCGCAACTGCTGCTCACATTTTGTATCTGCAAGATACATTTAGTATCTGTGCGCTACAATATTTGGCATGTGTTAAACAGGCAACAGTTTGTTGCCATTTAGCTACTGCCATTGCTGCTGCCTTTAACGCTTCGTTAACACTAAATAACAAAAGTTATTAAACATCAACAACAACAAAAAATATAACCTTTGTTTTTATTTCTTTGATATCATTAATTCAATTAATGTACCACGACTCGAAGCTTAGTAAATTAACTGATTTCTAAACTAGATTCAACGGATATCACAATTTAGTTTATGGCTTTAACTGGCCATAACTTATTATTAACTAGAACGTGCTAATGAGTATTAGTTTGGCAATTTTATGGTAGTTTAAAATCATATTTAGAGATGGGTAAAAAGAGATATTTAAGATTTCTAAAAATGAAGCTAAAAATTTTGTATCAAATTCTAGATTTTGATTTACTTTTGCCTTTTTCAATGTCATATTCAATATTTTTTTATATAAAATAAATTTATATATAAGATTTTATACAAGTCTCATATTAGCTCTTCTGAGCACCTTTAATATATTAAAAAAAATATATATATAAATAAAATATATTTAATGAAAGCTAAAAACCTCGCTTGACTACAGATTATGTTTCCCATTAACTAACTAGTTATTTATATAAAACATATTAAAGCTTTTCAATGTCTTGCTTTTAGCAGCTAACTAGAAATTGGAAAACTTTCCTTTTATACATATATTCATCTTTTTATATAAATATATTTATTGTATATTTTCTGTCTAACTATTTGCAGTACAATTATTGCTTTAAGTGGAGCTTGATGCTAGTTTAGAAAACTCAAGTATTAGTTATTATATTATCAAATCAAACACATATTTCTATCATATCCTCATCATATCCTTGCTCTCACTCCTTCCAAACTATTGCAGATCTCTTAATGATTCACAGCCAAAAAGTATTGACATTATATTTCAATTTGGGCAAATCCTAAAGCTTGCACAATGCAATTTATTTATTTTCTTTTTTTTTGACTGTTTGTCAAAGGCTTTGCATTAATGAAATGAATGAAAAACAAATGAACATTTCCGCACCACACCCCAAATAAAGGCAAAACTTG
The DNA here is from genome assembly GCA_037075265.1 of Drosophila nigricruria. NCBI lineage: Eukaryota > Metazoa > Arthropoda > Insecta > Diptera > Drosophilidae > Drosophila > Drosophila nigricruria. Next base: position 4,887,120 of record JBAMCI010000131.1, on the reverse strand, counting down.
TGATTTACAACGGCAAAGCGACGATTAAGCAACAACAACAACAACAACAACAACAACAACAGCGATGAGACGCACTAAGACAAACAGCAATCAACAGAAAAGAAAAAAAAAAAACAAATTAAAACTCGTCAAAGATAAACAAAAACAAAAACAAAAAAAAAGACGACCTCCTAAACGAAAACTAAAGAAAAAACAAATAAGTTGGCTGGAGTGGCATGGTGATTGACTAGTAGATACCCTGTGAAACTGTACACTAAATCAGTAGTTTTTATACAAACTAAATTTGAGCTAGATCATTAAAGATTTTAACTGAACTTCATCATCACATTCTATAAGAGCAGCTAAGTATAAGAGTTCTAGTCGCCTATTGATCTTATACTTTTCGAGATGGAGCAGTTCTTGTAGTTAGGCACATAGATGATTCTGGCTAAATCAATTAGGCTATTGATACTATTTACTGTTTACAAATATATCATGGCATTGTCCTCTTCTTCCACAGCCCACTACCAAACTGTTTAACCTAGCCAATATGCCTTCTCTACCCTGTTTTCGCATCAAAAACCCAAGCATAGCTTGAAAGATCTGACCAAATTATGCCAAAGTTGGAGTTTGGCGTTGCAGTTTTCATTGTTGTTGCTGTTGTTGTTGTTGTTGTTGTATTTGTGATGCTGATGATTTGTGCCAGTGCCACTTGAACTCTCAGCATCATCTTTAGCTCGCTGTGGACTTAAGATTTGCGCTGGCGATTTGTTGGCCCTCAGCAAGTTGTTCAAGTTGTTCAAGTCGTTGTTGTTGTTGTTGTTGTCTGTTGTCTGTTGTCTGTTGTCTTGTAATACAGCTTACTTACAAGCATATTATATTGTTGTTGCTATCTGGTTGCATCATCTGCGTTCAATTGTGCAATAAATGGTTTAAAATATGATTGTGAATACTTACGCCCATTAAATATGTAAACCATCGATCAGCAGTGCGAAAGTTTAGATTTCATTTTGATGTTGCTGATTGTAATTGTGAAATTAAAGCTTATATTATATAAAACAAAGTGATCTTTAAAGTTAGTTGAAGTTTTAAGGGAATATATAATTAAAGGTATATATTATATATATTTTTTATATTTCTTCTTCTTCAAACTTCAATTTTATATTTATGAATTCTTATATCAATCTTATCCTAGCAGTTTATAGACTTAAACGAAACAAGTTTTTGCTTTAAATAAATAAAATAAAATAAATAAGCAATAAAATCGCATATTTTACTTTATTTACTTTCCAGGTTCCAAAATCATTGTAAGTCTCTGCCTAAAACATTTTTGCTTTGAAGCCAAATTTAGGCAGAAACAAATAAAGATTTAAGTTGATTTTATTTGAGAACGAAAAGTTTCCTTAATTTAATTACTAAATAAAATATGTGTGTTTTTCTACTTTTTCCTTATTTTATTTATTTGATTTTCTTCCTTTTTCTTTTCATAAAAAAAAACTCTCGCCTCCTTTGCAGCATATAGAGCTAATGTATTGTTTCCTTGTTGGACCAACCCACTTGGCAGTGGTGGGCATTGCAAAAGTTTTTGCTGACGCGGCACAATAAATGGGAAGCACACACACAATACACACACACACACACACTCACATACATACACAATAAGCAGACAAATTTCTTAGCCATTTCTTTAGCTGGTTTTTGTATATGTGTGTGTGAGGCACACGTGCAAAGCGAACAATGAGTGCAGAAGGTGGGCTCGAGGGGAACTTGCCATGAGGAAAAGGAAAAGGCCATAAAGGTGCAGGTCCAATTCCAACAGCTATAAGAGGAAGAAAAAAAAAATATATATATAATCGAAACGTGTTGCAATCAAACGCATAAAGCGATAAATACGACTATAAAACGACACATGGAAAATCGAAAGGTGAGGCAAAGGCAGCAAAACAACAACAACAGCAACAGCAAAAGGTGAGCAAGGCATGGAGAGGCGGAGAGGGAGAGTGGGGCAGGGAATTTGGCAAATCTGCATCAGCTGCCTTGCAGCTGGCTCTAACAACGCGTGGCAGCAAGCATATGTAGTGCTGCCCGCATGTTGCACAATGCCAAAGTTGCCGCGCATAAAAATTGGAGCAGAGATCAACGAGCCGCCGAGTCGACACTTTAAAGGCAACCCAGCAGCTGCCTCCAGGCTGAATAAGGGGCGGGGCGCATGAGGGGCAAGGAGTGTGCAGTGAGGGAGCATACTGGAGCAGGTTTTACTTTTTTGCCATACTCATAAATGCATACAATAAGCCCCGTTGGCCATATGCGCCGTTTACCTGGTTCTTTTATGTTAGACTCGTTTATGAAACGAAAGGAGTTTATTAGTTTTGTCTCTCTCTGGAAACTTTTAAGTTTTAATAAATATAAAATTACATAAAGTTCAGCTATTTGTTGCACCATAAACGAGCATTGTGCAGTCGGCTGTGCTCAGTTGTAGTTTGCCTTTTATTACTTGTGCAGGTATTTGGCACACGAGCATTGAGTTTCGGCACAATTTAGTTCTCTAAATGGGTGCAAATATTTATTGAATTAGCAGAGAGTAGAACAATTTTTATGGGTTATAAGGAATTCTTTTCTTTTTTGTGCAATTGCTGAGGTTTTTATTTATAAAATCTGGATCTGTAGCTTCGGAATGTTGAATATTTAAGTGCTTAAAAGGCTCAACTTATATTGTATTTTAGATTTATATATATATTTATATATTATATAGTTTATTCAGGATGTGTTTAAAAGAGACCATTTCTATATTTAAATTCTATAAATTTGTATAACATATTGTTTCAAAATACTTTTCAATAGCAGCAAATCAAACTGAATAGAATTAAATGTTAATAGCCTCTGATCTTCTTTACTGTATAAAATACAAATAATTTATTTTATATAATTTTTTTAATGATTACAATTAAGATAACTGATCAGATCTTAGCACAACATTCAAAATCTTATATAAATTTTTTCTTACCATATAATATTTTTAATTATTCTTAAAAGCTATAAATTATAATCATATATTTATAGCAAATAGCTCAAAATACATTCGATTTTTTAAAATATCTTTTATGCTTACACAATTCAAGTATTAAAACTCAAAATCGATATTAAACTAGTTTCACTCACTTTTATAGCCACTTCAATTACTAAAATCAAAAAAGTAAATTCAAATTTCATTTTCATTTTCATTTTGGCCCACCACAAAGCAACCTCAAAACCCCTCTAAATGTTAATTAAATTGTTTGCCATGATTAATTGACATCAATAGCTGTTTCAGTTTTTTATTGGCACTCAACGAGGCTCCGACCATATAAACCGCAAACGAAATTACTGACCTGCCCCATGAAAACGATATGTGAGCAACTCAATGACAACGCCAACGCCAACGCACTGAAAGTGAAAGTTTTTTTTTTTTGTTTTATTTTATATTTTTTCAACATTTTTCTGTGGCTTGGCAATTATTTGTTTTTGTTTTTATAAATAAACGAAAAGTTTTCAAACCAAAACCCACAAATAGAAAAAAAAAATAAGTAAATACTGTGCATAAATTTAATATTTACATTTGAAAAAGTCAACTCACTGAGTAAAGAGAAAGAGAGAGGGAGAGAGAGAGATAGTGAGAGTGAGACAGATTGCATTACAAACCTCAAATGCCAACGAAGTGTTGAAGCTGACCACGTTCAGCTCGGCGGGCGGTGACAGCCGACTCAACTCTGATATTTTTCCAACAACAACAACAACAACTTGAAAGCCGGTTCAAGTTTAAAGGCTACACGTTGTTATGCAATTGCTAGCCATTTCTTCTCTTTGAACTTGGCAACTAGTTTAACGGCATGCCAGCGTTACGAATTCAGCAAGAAAAACAAATTTACATATCAATGCGCATTCAAAGCTTAGCTCTGGCTGTGATATAATCAGTTCACAGTGGCTTAAATAGGTTGTTAATTAATTATAGCCTGAGCACTGGGTGGGGGTTCAAAGTTGTTAAATTGGGGCTTAAGCAAGATCGAACCAACAGCAACAACAGTTCAAGTTCGAGAGCGAACAGCGAGCAACTGCAACATGTGCGTCAAGCCAGGTTTGATGAGATCAAGTTTGATAGGAGAAGAAGACAGTTGAAGAAAGAAGTAGTAGAACTATAACAGATCAGTTGATCTTAAAAAATCTATAGTATAAGGGTATCTTATGATCACTAATGTTTCAAGTTTTAACGTTCACAGATAAGACAAAGATATTTGCATTGAACAAGTTTTATTGCCTGAGGTCTGGCATTTATATGTCTGTCAAAGCTCATGTTAGTTGACATGTTGCTGCTGTCAACATGTTGTTAAACTTGTCATTTACTGCGACAAAGCTACGTATTTTAATTGGCAACAGTTCAGTGACAAGTTGACAGAGAGAAAGAAGAAATTGTTCAATTGCTGCTGTCAATTGTAAGCTATTGACAATCAAGTGAAAAGCTAGCCAAGTAATTAGCTTTTATTAACAAGCAACAACATTTTGGCAGGCAGATATAAGCAGAACAAGATCAGCGATAATGTATGTAGTTGGGCATATGCTTAAGAGACTCAAGAGAGTCGATTAGCTTGCAGCTGTCAATTGCATATCAAACCTGGTTGCCAGTTGGCTCTGCACGCAGACTCTGTGTTCGAGCATGCAGCCGCAACATACAGTTCGAACCTTTTTGTTAGTCGCATACTCCAGCTTCACTGTTAAAAGATCGTGCAATCGTGCTCCAGCTTGGATGTCTGTGTGTTGGCTCTGCACTCTGCTTTTGTGTAAGTTCGATCGGCATACAGCCGCAACATACTGTTCGAACCTAGTTGGCTGTCATTGCCCACAAAAGACTAAGCTGTCTGTCAGAGTCTGTCCGTTAGCTTACATGTTCGATCGGCGGCTAGCATGCAGCCGCAACATACAGTTCGAACATTTTTGTTAGTCGCATACTCCAGCTTGGGATGTCTGTGTGGTTGGCTCCGCAATCAGAGTCTATGCAACATACAGTTCGAACCTAGTTGTAAGTCGATGCATACAAAAGCCTAAGCTGACACGCAGAGTTTGTGTTCGATCGGCGTTTGACTTGCAACCCCTTTTCGAACTTGGTTGTAACTCCGCACTCTGCGAACAAGCGCAATTGTCTCGTTTCGAGTCGCGACCGTCGCACGAAGTTCGATCGGAGCTCGAACTTTCTTGTGCGTTGCAGCCTTCGGTTCGTAAGTCTGCGCAGAAGTGAAGACAAATCATGTTGTCAGTCAAGACGCGAGTGTCTCATGCAGCGCATGTTTTGGTGTGAGATCTTTTATGTTCGGCGAACTTCTATAAGATTTGTGGCTTGCCATGCCAGCCAAGCGCATTAATGGATTCTATGTGCCGCGACTGAAACGTGTTTGAAATTCGCAAACAAAAAAGCAAATTCGAAAACAAAAAAGAAAAGAACTGTGAAAACTGTTTTTGGCCTCAGCCAAATAGTGTGAACAAATAAAGAATAAAAGGTCCAAAAATCAATACAATAAAAGGTGAATGAATATCCACAAATGGCAAACTATGTCAAATGCAAAGAAAGTTACTAAGCTAAACGTGGGCAACTCAACAGCATATAGAATGATATATGATTTACGATATATGATTATAGCTATGGGAACGACAGCTGGTAGTAGGTTGTCTGAGGCTTGTCTCGGGCACTGCTGTTATTGGCGTGGGCCACAGTGCAATTCCAATGTAAAGAAGACCATTTTGGGATAACTCATTGCTGATGATCATCATCATCAAGTGTTGTTGGCAATTGTCATACGCCCAGGCATGCGAGTTCCGAAAGCAGAAGAATTATTGAGAAGATTTTTGTATTTTTGTTTCTGTTTGCTGAGTCATTTCGTTAAACACTTGTTGCTGGGTGTTTATATGAGGGCGCGGTTGCTGCGTGATGCGAATGTGATAAGTAAATACAAAAGATTCTTTGGTAGAACACATTCCAGAAGAAAGCATTTCGAAGAGCCCAAAGTGGAGCCATAAATTGAAATGGCAAATATCTTTAATCTGTGCTCAAAAAGGAAAGAACTCTTTGATTTGAAATGAAATCACGTTGAGCTTGGGCAGGTAAAGGAAAGTATTCTAAAACTGCCAAAGACAATGAATAACTTATCAAGCAATAGACGTGAGATCTTTCTTTTTAGATAAATTATAGAGCTTTATAGATCTTAGAGTTCTTTGACATTGATCATTTGGATTCTGTTCAAACTCTCCACTTGAAATGTTTCCTATATGAAATTTTAAATCGTTTTAGCGATTCTAGTTCTAGTAGAGTATTCAATGTCATATCTATCATTCGACAATTATCCAACTAACTCTCTCATCTTCTTCGATGATATCACAGCTATTTAAACTATTTATTTATAGAAATTTGTATTTCATTTAAGCTAATCATTTCGCATAACTCGCAAGGTCGTCGAACATAAAAAAAAAGAAAACCTGTTATTTCTTAACTACCAAAAAGTTTGACGCACTGCCAAAATATGCCAAAAGAAGATTTCATTCAGCTTAAATAAAATCATTGGCATAACAATCAATTTGTCGCTTTAAAACTTTAATTTAAATATTGAACAAATATTTTACTGATAATTCAGGAAATAATTTTGATGCTCTGCATTTTTTAAGCTATTTCAGCAGTCAAAATACAATACAGATTATTATGGTTTATGATGGTTTAAAATCAAAAACATGAGAAGAAACTGAAATTCATTTTATGGATTTTTGGATTTTATTGATAATTTTTTATAGATTATTATTGATATGCTTAAATACTTGTTTATGGATTAAAAGAGTTCGAATATGGAGTTCTTAGTTCTTGTTTTACTTAGGCGAAAGGAGGTTTTAGTTTAGTTAAAGTTAGTTTTACAAATTGAATGATAACAAATCAGAAAATAATATAAAAAGCTGCAAAACTGCAATTTATTCACCTCAGTTAGCTCAAGAGATGAAATGTTTCTGATAAAAATTGAAATCTATTTCACACAACTCGAAAGCTGCCTTGTTTTATGGCGCTTGCCTCACTTTATGTTGGCTCGTTTTTAATCAATTTATGCGTTGAGTTGGCCATAAAAATGCACTTAAAAATGATTACACAAATTTCACTTGGTTTATCTTAGTCGCGTACTTGTGGCTTTAACAGTCATATTAAAAACTCATAATAAGTTTCAAATGTGTTTTTTTTTTCTGCTTTGTTTTTATAATGCCAAATGAAATGAAGTTTATTAAGCCAGAGCATTTGAATATTGATCAGATTAAGAGACAGATTAGCGAGAAGCACCAACTATATAAAGTCTTTATAAAAGGAAAATTAATTATAGCATGAACTTCACACATTTCGTATGCAAATAGCCAATTGATGGCTTCTAGCGCCCAGTCCAATCAAACAAATGGCCAACTAACCTCGGACCAAGACCACATATCTGCATAGCGGGCAATTAATTAAACGGCGACCAGTACAAACAGATAAATACAGATACATATATAGATATATATGTGTATATCTTGTGGCTAATGCTAATTGCATTGTCTTGCGGGAGTTGCTTGACGTATACGTAATATGCATTTATGCAACTACACAGTTGCATGCCAAAGGGTGTATGTGTGTGTGTGTGTGTAAGTCAGTTTGTATGCGTGTGCATTCCATGGCTCACTAAGCGTTGCAAAAACTGTAATAAATCAAAATATTGTAACCATCGCTCGATTTATTTGCGTGCATAGGAATATGGTAAAAATATAGGCAGACAACTCAACATAGCAACCTATGGGCATTGCCATAATACCCTGTATATGTTTAGTGGAGTGGGGTATATTGTATATGGCAGAAGTGCAAAATAAAAGAAATTTCATTAATTTAATGTGATTTTATTTTAGCCAGAAGATAATGTGGAAATTGTGTATAGAGTGAAGTGAAAAATCTCTTTTCATTTTCTATAGAATCTAATTTCATGACTCTCATTGTGCATAGTTTTATTTCTTAAGACTCTTTTGACAACTAAAATATCAGCTTTTATTTGTAAACTACATTCATATATGATCATATATGATGAGGAGAATATATATATATACAATATGGCTTAGATAGAAGAGATTTGAGCTTGGATTGAGCATAGGACTTGGGTTGTTCTCTGAGCAGAGGAGCAGAAGAATGAAGCTGCATATTAGCAGCGCTGCTGTTGGAGCTCGCTCTTCATGCTTCTGGTAATTCTTATAGATACAGATATCAATATTCAAGTAAACCTACAAAGACATCCGTAGGAGAATACAAAACAAACTCAGACAACCCAATTAATGATTGGCATCTTGATATAGTAGCTCCAAGTCCAACTTGCCTACTGAGTATTTGTTTAGTCGTGCATAGCCACCTGCTTTGTTATTTTATTTAAAAATATATATGCGCCCAGGCAAATAGTTGCTGGCAGCCAATTTGATTTGCGTGCCAAAGCAAAGTCACGTTGCATTGTTTATATTGCAATTTATTTTGTGTATTTTATAAATTTTTTTGTTTTGTTTTTTTTGTTTTCTCTAAGAAAACAAAAGAAACGCAAAATAAAATATTGGATAGAGGCGCGCGACATTGTCTCAATGTCTTGTGAGAGCGGGAGGAATTAAGTGAAAGAGTGACAGGGCGAGGGACAGGAGGGCGAGGCGGGCAACCCATAGAAATGTAAATCGATCGCCCAAGAAATTAAAACAAAAAACTATGCAAATTAGCAAATTGTAAATGCCTGCAAAATAGTTGCATAAGCCGCAGCGACTTGAAAACTGGGCGTAAAACGAAATGTGGTTAACAAAAGAGAAAAAACCCAAATAATCAATAGTCAATATATGGCCAATATCTCAAACAACATATTGCCAAACAAAAACAGATGAATGCGCGGGTTATAATGGATCGTTGCACTTGCTGCGACTGAGGCAATGCTGGCTAAATATGCGAAATATATTTTTTTGAAATATATATGAGTATAATGTGAGGATGATGGGTGGGGTCTAGACGCTCTAATCAGATAGCAAAATATATACTTTAGGATAATGACATCATGCAAATAGTAATTGAGAAATGTTTAGATAAGATGTTAGGGATGACAGCTTTTCGAACTAAACTAACTCTTGATTATATATTTATGATATAGTTGCCTGATACCTCTGATTTATATATAATTCTATATATTTTAAATATTATTCATAAATTATCTTAGGCACTTATCTTACTATAAATTTATAACTTAACCTTCAAGTCTTAGGCTTTGAGGCTGCAAAGCAACTCTTGCCACATCACAAAGTGTTTAGCTTCGACTCATCATTTGCCTCATTTCGAACTAAAATTTGTTATTTATAAGCCAAAAGTCTTTTGTTATACTTAAATCACTTTAATTTGTAGACCTTTGAATGCAAATAAATAATTTATGATGGGGAATTTTGTTTTGTATATAAAAAATAAATAAAATAAATTGATTTTGACTATGAACAAACATGCAAATAAATGCAAATATATATTTAATTATATTATGTGAATCACAATTCCTGTTAATTTCAATTAAGCAGCTGTCACACACTACAAAATGTTATTAAATGAGCATCATGAAAAGTCAATTGCAACATCCTGCCCCCCCCTAAGGGGAGCTTATCAACTATTTGATTTTCCAACTCAGCGAATTGGATTTTATCTCAATTAATTTTTCGCCTTGCTATGCTAAATTTTTAGTGTCAGTTGCATTTCATTTAATTTATATAATATATATTTATTCATTATACACATAAGCATTTTCCACTGCGGAAGAGCTAACAGATTTTTAATTAAAAACTTTGCGACTTTGTCAGGCAGGCAGCTAACCGAACAAGCCAATTATATTTGATGGTCAGTTTATGCAGATACAAATAAAAAATAAATAGAAACTGGTTAAAGTTCGGAAAATGACTTTTTTTTTACAGAAAAAAAGAAAATTATGGGCTGAGAGATATTATGTAAATTCATTTAAGAATTGCAGGAGAAAATTTTATATAAAAAATGCATAAAATATATATTTAATATGTAATAATAATATAGAAGGTTGTGGGATATGCTATATTGCAATAATCATATTGTTCTATATAATACATTCTTAAGATTAAATATTCCAGTTCTTTGAAGGAGAGTTCTATAAGATTACTTGGATCAATACAGACAATAACAGAGCTTTACTTAATAGCTCTCTTATAATCTCTAATATCACATATATAGTCTTAAGAACTTTATCTAATAGATCTACTTTTGCTTTCCAAGTTAAGCTGATGGGAATTTCCATAAATGTTAAAATGTTGTTAAAACATATAAAAGCCAACTAGTTTGACCGCAAAAAAAAATCGTTGCAGATGTTAAAATATGCCATTAATTGTAACACCTGTTCGATGAAGGTGAGCTAGTGGCTTTTAAGCGAACCTAATGGCCGCGACAATTTATGAATGTGTGGCATATTGATGGGGCATGCAACAGATTTGCTGCTGGTTGGCGGAAGAGTTTTTGTTGTCGCATAATGTGTAGCTAGCCGATTGCATAATCGAGCCATTGAAAACTCAACCAGCTACGCACTCTCACTCACTCACTCTCTCTCTCTCTCTTTCTCTCTCTCTCTCTCTCTCTCTCTCACACTCTCTCAGCAGCATGCGGGAACGCAGTCAAACAACGCCGCGTCGTCGTCGCAATGGTCCCAAGCAGGCGCTGCCCGTGGAGTCCAACTACCAGTTAGAGCAGACCGAGGCCATTTATGGCTCGACTCTGTTGCCATCGCAGCGCCGCTTTATGGATCCGTGGGATCTGGAGAATTACGATTATGTGCGCAAGAAAATGGACATAGACAACATATTGCCAGACTATGAAACGGCGTTGGACTACGAACTGGAACCTTCGCAGTCGCCCAGTCCAGTCTATGGCCAGGGCAATCGCTTGGTCATGGCCTCTACCATGCCACGCCCACACACCAGACGCCTGTCGCGCAGCCAGTGCCAGCTGGAGTGCTGTCGCCTGCCCAATCTCAATGGCAGTCGCAATCGCAGTCGCAGTCGCAAAGAGCTTTTCTATGCAGCACGCAGCGAAGTCTATGGCCCAGCACCGATATCTAGTCGATATGATGACTATATGGCCACCATGACCAGGCAGCTGCATCTGGATGACGATGACATTGAGCAGCAGGAGCAGGAGCAGCTCTATGGCGAGCAGCGACAGATATACAATGGCTATGGAGGTATGTGTGGTAAAGTTTCTTACTGATCACTCTCTCTCATTCTCCTTCTCTCTCTTTTCTGGTCAGGTTTCTCCAGTGCCAGCTCCTCGGAGCCACACTCTTCCATTGGTGATGAGTTACCCTCGATGACGACGCTGCCCCGCCGAGCAGCCACGCTGCAGCGTCATGCCCAGCCGAGTCAGAGCAGGGAGCGCACGAGCTACAACAACTCCAACTATAGTTCGGGCTATGGCACTGCGCCGCATCCGCGACGCAAGCGTAGCTCGGCCACGCCCATTGGCAAATCGTTGGCCCTGGCACAGGCCAAGGCTATGCCACAGATTGATTTTCCAGCGCCGCCTCCGCTCTCGCCCGCGTACGACTATTGCAATCCGTATGCTACAATGCCGTATTGCAGCCTACCGGATTGCGCCGAGTGCCAGCAGCAGGCGACGTCCCTCATCTATGCGGCGCCATCCACACTTTACGGACGGACGGGTGGGACGCACAGCGATTCGCCTAGCGACTCATCGCTCTACGCCGGAATTTATTCGCGTAAATTTGGCTTGAGCAAGAAGGGTCTGCTGCAGATCGATTATTCCTGCAGTTGGAATGATTTGGATCGTGTTATGGGTCGTCAGTACTGAGTGTCCACAGTACGGCACTTGGGTCATGGGTGTTTGGTCTTAGTCTCTAGTTAAACTATTTACAATAAGAAACATCGATAAAAAAAAGCAAAAACCATTTGTACGTAACTCATTCCACATGCTTATATATATTTACTGGAAAAGAAAAAGATGAATCAACCCGTACCAAATAATTTAAATTGTGTTTAGCATCGTTCTTAGTCGCTCTACAAGTCACGCATCTATCGTGCAATAAGTCTTTGAGATCTAACGAATAAAATTGATATTAAAAATATTAAAAATCTTTTCTTTTCACTTTCTTTGTCATTATTGAATTTACAATATAAAATATTAAATAATATCTATTTTATATTTTAAGCCTGAGCACAGCAGTCTGAGCAGCAGCCTCAGCTTCAGCCTGAGCAGCAGCCTCAGCGTAAGCAGCAGCCTGAGCATCAGCCAGAGCAGCAGCCAGAGCAGCAGCCAGAGCAGCCTGAGCATCAGCCAGAGCAGCAGCCACAGCAGCCAGAGCAGCAGCCTGAGCATCAGCCTGAGCAGCAGCCTGAGAAGCAGCCTGAGCATCAGCCAGAGCAGCAGCCTGAGCATCAGCCAGAGCAGGCTGAGCATCAGCCAGAGCAGCAGCCTGAGCAGCAGCCAGAGCAGCCTGAGCATCAGCCTGAGCATCAGCCAGAGCAGCAGCCTGAGCAGCAGCCAGAGCAGCCTGAGCATCAGCCAGAGCAGCAGCCTGAGCAGCAGCCTGAGCATCAGCCAGAGCAGCAGCCTGAGCAGCAGCCAGAGCAGCCTGAGCATCAGCCAGAGCAGCAGCCTGAGCAGCAGCCAGAGCAGCAGCCAGAGCAGCAGCCAGAGCAGCAGCCAGAGCAGCAGCCAGAGCAGCAGCCAGAGCAGCAGCCAGAGCAGCAGCCAGAGCAGCAGCCAGAGCAGCAGCCAGAGCAGCAGCCAGAGCAGCAGCCAGAGCAGCCTGAGCATCAGCCTGAGCAGCCTGCGCATCAGCCAGAGCAGCAGCCTGAGCATCAGCCTGAGCATCAGCCAGAGCAGCAGCCTGAGCAGCAGCCAGAGCAGCAGCCTGAGCATCAGCCTGAGCAGCAGCCTGAGAAGCAGCCTGGGCAGCAGCCAGAGCAGCAGCCTGAGCAGCAGCCTGAGCATCAGCCAGAGCAGCAGCCTGAGCAGCAGCCAGAGCAGCAGCCTGAGCAGCAGCAAGAGCAGCAGCCAGAGCAGCAGCCAGAGCAACAGCCTGAGCATCAGCCAGAGCAGCAGCCTGAGCATCAGCCAGAGCAGCCACCTGAGCAGCAGCCAGAGCAGCAGCCTGAGCAGCAGCAAGAGCAGCAGCCAGAGCAGCAGCCAGAGCAGCAGCCAGAGCAGCAGCCTGAGCATCAGCCAGAGCAGCAGCCTGAGCATCAGCCAAAGCAGCAGCCTGAGCAGCAGCCAGAGCAGCAGCCAGAGCAGCAGCCAGAGCAGCAGCCAGAGCAGCAGCCAGAGCAGCAGCCAGAGCAGCAGCCAGAGCAGCAGCCAGAGCAGCAGCCAGAGCAGCAGCCAGAGCAGCAGCCAGAGCAGCAGCCAGAGCAGCAGCTTGAGCAGCTGCCTCATCAGCAGCCTCAGCAGCAGCCTGAGCATCAGCCAGAGCAGCAGCCAGAGCAGCAGCCAGAGCATCAGCCAGAGCAGCCGGCTGAGCAGCAGCCTGAGCATCAGCCAGAGCAGCAGCCTGAGCATCAGCCAGAGCAGCAGCCAGAGCAGCAGCCAGAGCAGCTGCCTGAGCATCAGCCAGAGCAGCAGCCTGAGCAGCAGCCAGAGAAGCAGCCAGAGAAGCAGCCTGAGCATCAGCCAGAGCAGCAGCCTGAGCATCAGCTAGAGCAGCTGCCTGAGCATCAGCCAGAGCATCAGCCAGAGCAGCATCCAGAGCAGCAGCCAGAGCAGCAGCCTGAGCATCAGCCAGAGCAGCAGCCAGAGCAGCAGCCGGAGCAGCAGCCTGAGCAGCAGCCTGAGCAGCAGCCAGAGCAGCAGGCTGAGCATCAGCCAGAGCAGCAGCCAGAGCAGCAGCCAGAGCAGCTGCCTGAGCATCAGCCAGAGCATCAGCCAGAGCAGCCGCCTGAGCAGCAGCCAGAGAAGCAGCCTGGGCAGCAGCCAGAGCAGCAGCCTGAGCAGCAGCCAGAGAAGCAGCCAGAGAAGCAGCCTGAGCATCAGCCAGAGCAGCAGCCTGAGCATCAGCTAGAGCAGCTGCCTGAGCATCAGCCAGAGCATCAGCCAGAGCAGCATCCAGAGCAGCAGCCAGAGCAGCAGCCTAAGCATCAGCCAGAGCAGCCTGAGCATCAGCCAGAGCAGCAGCCTGAGCAGCAGCCAGAGCAGCAGCCTGAGCAGCAGCCAGAGCAGCAGCCTGAGCATCAGCCAGAGCATCAGCCAGAGCAGCAGCCAGAGCAGCAGCCAGAGCAGCAGCCAGAGCAGTAGCCTGAGCATCAGCTAGAGCATCAGCCAGAGCAGCAGCCAGAGCAGCAGCCTAAGCATCAGCCAGAGCAGTAGCCTGAGCATCAGCCAGAGCGTCAGCCAGAGCAGCAGCCTGAGCATCAGCCAGAGCAGAAGCCAGAGCATCAGCCAGAGCAGCAGCCAGAGCATCAGCCAGAGCAGCAGCCAGAGCAGCTGACAGAGCAGCAGCCAGAGCAGATGGTTGGTGATGATCTGGCTGCTGCTTTGGCTGCTGCTCTGGCTGCTGCCCAGGCTGCTGCTCAGGCGGCTGCTCTGGCTGATGCTCTAGCTGATGCTCAGGCTACTGCTCTGGCTGATGCTCAGGCTGCTGCTCTGGCTGATGCTCAGGCTGCTGCTCTGGCTGCTGCTCTGGCTGCTGCTCTGGCTGCTGCTTTGGCTGCTGCTCTGGCTGCTGCCCAGGCTGCTGCTCAGGCGGCTGCTCTGGCTGATGCTCTGGCTGCTGCTCTGGCTGATGCTCTGGCTTCTGCTCTGGCTGATGCTCAGGCGGCTGCTCTGGCTGCTGCTCTGGCTGATGCTCAGGCTGATGCTCAGGCGGCTGCTCTGGCTTCTGCTCTGGCTGATGCTCAGCCTGCTGCTCTGGCTGCTGCTCAGGCTGCTGCTCAGGCTGCTGCTCCGGCTGCTGCTCAGGCGGCTGCTCTGGCTGATGCTCAGGCTGCTGCTCAGGCGGCTGCTCTGGCTGATGCTCTGGCTGCTGCTCAGGCGGCTGCTCTGGCTGATGCTCTGGCTGCTGCTCTGGCTGATGCTCTGGCTTCTGCTCTGGCTGATGCTCAGGCGGCTGCTCTGGCTGCTGCTCTGGCTGATGCTCAGGCTGATGCTCAGGCGGCTGCTCTGGCTTCTGCTCTGGCTGATGCTCAGCCTGCTGCTCTGGCTGCTGCTCAGGCTGCTGCTCAGGCTGCTGCTCCGGCTGCTGCTCAGGCGGCTGCTCTGGCTGATGCTCAGGCTGCTGCTCAGGCGGCTGCTCTGGCTGATGCTCTGGCTGCTGCTCAGGCTGCTGCTCTGGCTGATGCTTAGGCTGCTGCTCAGGCTGCTGCTCTGGCTGCTGCTCTGGCTGCTGCTCTGGCTGCTGCTCTGGCTGCTTCTCTGGCTGATACTCAGGCTGCTGCTCTGGCTGATGCTCAGGCTGCTGCTCTGGCTGATGCTCAGGCAGCTGCTCAGCCTGCTTCTCTGGCTGCTGCTCAGGCTGCTTCTCTGGCTGCTGCTCAGGCTGCTGCTCAGGCTGCTGCTCTGGCTGCTGCTCAGGCTGCTTCTCTGGCTGCTGCTCAGGCTGCTTCTCTGGCTGCTGCTCAGGCTGCTGCTCAGGCTGCTGCTCTGGCTGCTTCTCAGGCTGCTTCTCTGGCTGCTGCCCTGGCTGATGCTCAGGCTGCTGTTCTGGCTGATGCTCAGGTGGCTGCTCTGGCTGATGCTCTGGCTGCTGCTCAGGCTGCTGCTCTGGCTGATGCTCAGGCTGATGCTCAAGCTGGTGCTCAGGCAGCTGCTCTGGCTGCTGCTCTGGCTGATGCTCAGGCTGCTGCTCTGGCTGATGCTTAGGCTGCTGCTCGGGCTGCTGCTCTGGCTGATGCTCAGGCTGCTGCTCTGGCTGACGCTCAGGCAGCTGCTCTGGCTGCTGCTCAGGCTGCTGCTCTGGCTGCTGCTCAGGCAGCTGCTCTGGCTGCTGCTCAGGCTGCTGCTCTGGCTGCTGCTCAGGCAGCTGCTCTGGCTGATGCTCAGGCTGTTGCTCAGGCAGCTGCTCTAGCTGATGCTCAGGCAGCTGCTCTGGCTGATGCTCAGGCTGCTGCTCTGGCTGATGCTTAGGCAGCTGCTCTGGCTGCTGCTCAGGCTGCTGCTCTGGCTGCTGCTCAGGCAGCTGCTCTGGCTGATGCTCAGGCTGATGCTCAGGCTGGTGCTCAAGCTGCTGCTCTGGCTGATGCTCTGGCTGATGCTCAGGCTGATGCTCAGGCTGCTGCTCTGGCTGCTGCTCAGGCTGCTGCTCTGGCTGACGCTCAGGCAGCTGCTCTAGCTGATGCTCAGGCAGCTGCTCTGGCTGATGCTCAGGCTGCTGCTCTGGCTGATGCTTAGGCAGCTGCTCTGGCTGATGCTCAGGCTGATGCTCAGGCGGCTGCTCTGGCTGATGCTCTGGCTGATGCTCAGGCTGCTGCTCTGGCTGACGCTCAAGCAGCTGCTCTGGCTGCTGCTCAGGCTGCTGCTCTGGCTGCTGCTCAGGCAGCTGCTCTGGCTGATGCTCAGGCTGTTGCTCAGGCAGCTGCTCTAGCTGATGCTCAGGCAGCTGCTCTGGCTGATGCTCAGGCTGCTGCTCTGGCTGATGCTTAGGCAGCTGCTCTGGCTGCTGCTCAGGCTGCTGCTCTGGCTGCTGCTCAGGCAGCTGCTCTGGCTGCTGCTCTGGCTGATGCTCAGGCTGCTGCTCTGGCTGATGCTTAGGCTGCTGCTCGGGCTGCTGCTCTGGCTGATGCTCAGGCTGCTGCTCTGGCTGACGCTCAGGCAGCTGCTCTGGCTGCTGCTCAGGCTGCTGCTCTGGCTGCTGCTCAGGCAGCTGCTCTGGCTGATGCTCAGGCTGTTGCTCAGGCAGCTGCTCTAGCTGATGCTCAGGCAGCTGCTCTGGCTGATGCTCAGGCTGCTGCTCTGGCTGATGCTTAGGCAGCTGCTCTGGCTGCTGCTCAGGCTGCTGCTCTGGCTGCTGCTCAGGCAGCTGCTCTGGCTGATGCTCAGGCTGATGCTCAGGCTGGTGCTCAAGCTGCTGCTCTGGCTGATGCTCTGGCTGATGCTCAGGCTGATGCTCAGGCTGCTGCTCTGGCTGCTGCTCAGGCTGCTGCTCTGGCTGACGCTCAGGCAGCTGCTCTAGCTGATGCTCAGGCAGCTGCTCTGGCTGATGCTCAGGCTGCTGCTCTGGCTGATGCTTAGGCAGCTGCTCTGGCTGATGCTCAGGCTGATGCTCAGGCGGCTGCTCTGGCTGATGCTCTGGCTGATGCTCAGGCTGCTGCTCTGGCTGACGCTCAAGCAGCTGCTCTGGCTGCTGCTCAGGCTGCTGCTGAGGCTGCTGCTCAGGCTGAGGCTGCTGCTCAGGCTGAGGCTGTTGCTCACTCTGAGGCTGCTGCTCAGGCTGAGGCTGCTGCTCAGGCTGAGGCTGTTGCTCAGGCTGAGGCTGCTGCTCACGCTGAGGCTGCTGCTCACGCTGAGGCTGCTGCTCACTCTGAGGCTGCTGCTCAGGCTGAGGCTGCTGCTCAGGCTGAGGCTGCTGCTCAGGCTGAGGCTGCCGCTCAGACTGCTGCTGAGGTTGCTGCTGAAAAATACACTAATAAATAAAAGGTTTTGCAGCCATCGTCAATAATTCATGCGCTCGAAAGTATGCTGCATATTTTAGTTAATTGTGAATTTATGATCAGCGCAAAAGTAGGCAATGATTTGTTGACCACAGCGAATGAAGAGCAAAAATTTGTTTTAAAAATTGTTATTGGCTGCAGTTGTGGCCAGGCTGCGCTACCTTTACTTCTGTGCATTCTTGATCAGCTATATTGAATTGCATTAAATATTCCAGTTGACAGAGGTACTAACTTTATATTTACCTAGCTTGCTGATCATCTGCATAGCTGAAGCACTTTGACAGGTCAAACTATTTGTTTGTCTCTCTGCAAAAAGACTAAAAAATGTAGATTCAAGTGTATAAATGGATTCATGGACTTGCCGGAATAAGTCAATTGAAAACAGATAAAGCTTTTTTCAATTTAATTATGTTTACATCTTTTTTATACAAAATGTAAAGTCAACAAACCTTAATCGATTCTACAAAATAGAAACTGAAATGGATTACTTTCCATTTAAGTTATTTGCTTTATTTCCATTTGAGCACACTCACAAGTCATTACGAAATAATTCGAAATGAGTTTAGAACGATATACGTAGCCAACTCAAAACACACCCTAAGCTGACATTTGGAAATTGATTGCAGGCATTAGGCAACGCCCAATTGCCAAAATTCCAAATTTCCATATTGCACTTAATTTTCTGTTGTATTCCATGCCCCAAGCTAACTATTAGTTAGAAAATGTGCTTTGGGGTTAAATGCTATCCGAAATGTTGAAGAAATTCATCAAAGTCAGCGCAAACATGTTTTCCATGTTATTTGAAAATTGTCAAAGCCAATGATGTCGTCAGCCAAGCGATGACTTTGCCTAATTGACCACCACGTGAGCAAAAAAAAAAAAAAATGAAAAAGAAAATTGTGGAAATGGAAAAACAGAACAGAACCTTGATGACGTCATAATTAATTAAAGTGAAACGATGGAAATTCTGCTGAAAGGACTTCTGATACCCTGAATGACAGGGTATTATGCGATGTTGGCTAAGGTTGTGAGGGAGTTGAGTGCTTAAGAGATTTTTAAACGTGGATATGGTCTATATGAACTGGCTGCCAGTTTTGGCTAATTGAAAGTTTTGAATTGTAAAAATTAGTTAGAAAATTATTTATTTAAATATTTTATATAAAATTGCAAAACAATGATCTATTTGTCATCGATTTAAGAAATATATATATATATATATATATATATATATATATATATATATATAGATATAGTAAATAATATAGTAATAATAGAAATATTATTCGATGCCTCTAAAGAGTATTGAAATTTCGCTTTGGACTTTAGTCTTCTATTCCATTTTTTTGCTCCTATGTTGCAGTGGGCGCATAAATTAGTCAGAAGCGAAGCTCTGGGCCCATGAACGTTGTAATTTGTTAAAAAGCAGCTGCAAATTGGACACATCTTACGAAGTTAATTAGCTGCTACCGGGCAGCAACTGAATAATGTATGAAGAGCCTGAAACGAACGTTAAGTGAATAAATTCACAATGGTGAATATTAAATTTAATGGTTGGCTAGATGACACAAGAGAATGCCTAGAATCGAGGCTCTACATCAGAAGTATAAGGATAACTAGGCTATAGGCGTTGCCACTTCAATTAGAGTTAAAATAGTTAACAGGAAAAGGAGTGTTGGCTTTAGCAGAGGCCTTTAATAACTCTCTCTCTCTCTGCCAGAAACTTCCTTTCTCAAGCTGAATTTAAAGCAGTCAGTTTCCACTTCATAAAGAGTTGTCCATAATCTAATGAAAACAATTTCTTTGGGTTTTATCTCTTCAAGAGTGTTCAACATAAACTTTAAGTGTTCTTTATAAAATCAATTTCTCAACTATTTTTCTTACCCATAATCCAAAGTTTTCCAATTCATTTTTGGCAAACAAACAAACAAACAAAGTACAAAGTAAAGTCATTCAGGTACTTTAGCTACAGTGATATTTTCCTTTCAATCTAATATTACATGTTTATATCTAGGGTCAAAGCTGTGCTTCAGACATCTTTTGAGCATTGCCTTTTGGGCAAACTCATTAAAGTTTATGGCTCGAATATAACTTTGGCTTGATTATCTGCTACATCAGTTAGACAAACAGAAGACACACACACACACAAGCAGACATGCTCTATTTAGTCTACATAGATATATATTTATTTGTATATATATAAAATCGATAAGACAAATAAGACAAGAAAATTTCAATTGCTGGCGAACTGTTTTACAGTTGCTGGTATTTTTTTTCTTCTTATTTTCCCTACGCTTTTCCAATGCTGTGAATGCGATTTCAATTTCTCAATCCAATTTACCTTTGCAATACCCAATACTCAATACCAATACCAATCCGTATACCCTATATATATATAGATGTATATATACGTCGTATACCCTATTCAACAGCAAGCACAAAACAAATACACATACAAATACCAATACGAATGAGAAGACAAACACAAAGCGCAAGTAAATCGTACAAAAAAAAAAAAAAACATAAAGGAAATCAGCATGCATAAAAAGCAAGAATATAATATGCATAAAGCATGACTAGCAGGTACCCTGTAGTCAAGAGAGAAGGAGAGAATATTGAAAATAAAGTTAACTTTTTATTTATTTATAAAAAAATGTAAGAGGTATGTTTAATGTTTCAAAATACCCTATAATATTTTACATATATATTTATTTAAAAAAAAAAAATTATATACCCTACACATTCACTAGCTTTTTATTAGGCAATAAGCTCAAAAATACTTTGAAATATCAGAGAAATCTGCTTAAACTTCAAAACATATATGTATATAACTGCCTAGTATTCTGACTATATAGTATACCCTATAAAAATTATTAACTTGAACATTTGACACAATTTCTTCATTTTACCTATGTGAAATGTCTCTAGATATACTCTAGAAAGCTAGTTATGTTAGCTAATGTCTTAGCTAAACAGTTTATAAGTCAGTTGAATATATCATAGATCTCGTAATACCCCTTTATTGTCAAAGTAATTTGTCTAAACCATTTATCTACTACCTATCTACAGGGTATCTACAGTAAAAGAAATATTCAGTTCGCTGAAGCAGTGAAAGCATTAGATGAGTGAGATTGTGCTGGGGATGGGCGGGGGTAGGGCTGGGGTCCCTGGTACCTTCGTTTGGAGAATGCACATAAAAGCGCAAATATTTGCGCAACAATTTCAAATATCGTCGCAGACGTTGCGATAAAAATCGAACATGCTATACAAAAATATGCAAAATGAAACGCATAAAAAAATATAAAAGGGAAAAAATACACGCAAACTGAAATAAAGAAAGATGAAAATATCTTTTTGCTTGCTTTATATGTACATATAGACGAGTACAAATATATACTCTTTTTTTCTTCTTCTTTTGCATTTGCTGTTTACTTTGTGTGCTCGGATTTGCTTTTATTATCGCATAACGTCAAACATTTGCATGCGGCGGCGCCTAAATGTATGCCACAGTTTCTGCTCGAATGCGCCTAAGCAGTTGCTGCCCTTCTCCACTCGCCACTCAGCGCTTACCGATCTCCGCTCTGCCCTCTTTCTTTTGGCACCCAGAACCCATTAGCATTTGCATTTATGTGCGGCGCCAACACGAAGCTACCCACCCCGCCCTCCGCTTTTTCCCTTTTCAAACTTTATGTGGACATGCAAATCGAGGCGCGAATATTTCGCACTTCACTGAATCGAACCGAACGAAAGGTCCTGGACGCGCAACGTGTGCTACATTTTTGTGTCCTGCCTGCCTGCCTGCCAGCCATCGAAAAAGGTGTTCAATTGCCACAGCCAGGTGGACAAGTCGTAAAAAATGTAAAAGCAAAATGCATTCCAAGTAACAATTTCAGCTCAATTTAGCCTATTCAGAATTAATTGAAGTTTCAAATACTTCACCGTTTTTTAAACTAACAAAAGTATCTTACTATCCATTAAAGCTTATTTACATATTTAATTTAATTGAATACCCTCAGCAAACAAATTGAATTTCTAACAAAAGAGTTTACCAGAATATCATGCAATATTTCTGCTTGCACATTGTAACCGGATTTGTCACAGCAGCTCTTGATTGCAGCGGAAAACTTAAAATGCGAGCTGGTTTTTCACATTTTTCTTTCTTCTTTGGACTATGGTCCTTTTTTTTAAAGAAATTTCTGTAGAGAAGTGGAAAAATGTCAATTCTTTTGCGCAAATTGCATTTTAAGTGTTGCTTACAGCTGTCCATTCGTTCGCTAAAGTTTTCAAATAAATGCATTTGAAATGAAGACAAACGAGCTAAAATGCAAATTTATATCAGCTAAATAAACTTAAATTTAGTTTTAAGCGAACAATAATGGGAAGGTTAATGACAATGGCAATGACAATGACAATGACAATGAAAATGACAATGACATTGACAATGACAATGACAATGATAATGATAGTGATAATGATAATGATAATGATAATGATAATGATAATGATAATGATAATGATAATGATAATGATAATGATAATGATAATGATAATGATAATGATAATGATAATGATAATGATAATGATAATGATAATGATAATGATAATGATAATGATAATGATAATGATAATGATAATGATAATGATAATGATAATGATAATGATAATGATAATGATAATGATAATGATAATGATAATGATAATGATAATGATAATGATAATGATAATGATAATGATAATGATAATGATAATGATAGTGATAATGATAATGATAATGATAATGATAATGATAATGATAATCATAATGACAATGATAATGACAATGACAATGACAATGACAATGACAATGACAATGACAATGACAATGACAATGACAATGACAATGACAATGACAATGACAATGACAATGACAATGACAATGACAATGACAATGACAATGACAATGACAATGACAATGACAATGACAATGACAATGACAATGACAATGACAATGACAATGACAATGACAATGACAATGACAATGACAATGAGAATGATAATGTCAATAAAAATTATATTCGAAATTGGTAATGATAATGATAATAATAACAATAATATTAATGATAATAATAATAACTTACAATATTAATATTAATGAAAGAGAAAAGAAAATGATGGCAATTATAAATTTATGAAAGCAATTCTTTGTAAACTTTCAATCATGATAAGCTTCACATTTTTCTTTTGTTGCCAGATACTAAATTTTTATGATGAGCATTTCAGTTTGGAAGCTATGCATATATACAGATATATATATGTATATATATGTAGCAGCATTATGTTGGGCCATTGTGTGTGGGCTGTTCATTGTTTTAAATGCCCGTCATATATCACGGTGTAAAAGTTTTTGGTTTAAGCCACATGGAACAATTTTGATGGCGCTCGCTGCAGCATGTCAAAAATCTGCAACTAAATGCCGTCATAAATTACAGCCAGCTGTCAAAAATCATAATTGTTGTTGTTGTTGTTAGCCTGGCAACGCATGCAAACAATGAGAGTGAGAGAATGCTAAAAATAAACTTGAAAACTTAATTAAACTTTTCTTCTTCTCTTTTTTTGTTGTTATACAGAACAATAACGTCAGAGCGAGATGCCAGGCAGAGCTAACGGTAAACATATATATGCACAGATATATGTATAAGGCAGCCACGTAGTTAGGGCTGGAGCTGGGGTTGGTGTTGGTGTTGAGGCTTAGGACTCGGCATTTACCGTCTATGCAATTTGCCAGCTATTTTGCACCTTGCAATGTGAGAATGTTTTTTAATTAACACACAGCTTGAAGCGTAGCTATGTCTATATACCTATATATATATATACATATATATGTATAGAGTATGCCCACCACCCCTTTGCCATTTGCTAATGAATAAGTTAATTTTATCCTGCCCCCACAAGTGTTGTTTATGTGGCCAATGCCTGTCACGCATTTTAAACCCTCAAAGTGGTCATTAGAGACTTTGCTTCACTTTGTACATACTGTAATTTAAAAACACGCACACACACACACTCACACACACAACAGCCAGTGTGTGCTGCACTGCGTATACTTAATATTTATATATAGGCAAAAGCTTCTCAGTCACGTACCACAATAGTTGAGCGCTAACTATATACACCTATATATAAACACACACACACACAGACACACATATAGAGCGTAGTGTAAATGCAAATTAAGTACAAAAAAAGGCAAGGGGGCGTGGCAGGGGGCGTAACTGGGGCAAAGTGTTGGAAGTTACGTAAGCCCCAAATCCATTAGTTGAAGCAGCTAAATTAAAATAAAAAGCCAGCCATGCAGCTAAGCCAGAAGCGCGAAGGAGCAGGGGCAGGGGCAGGGGCAGGGACAGGAGGACAGGACTGAAAGTTAGACGACGCGACGTAGGAGAAGCTCTGTGGCAACGTCGCTGTTGCGTCAACAAGTGCTGTGGTTGCTGCAACTTTGCAACTGCTGCGGTATTTGCATTTCACTTTTACCATCTCACTTACAACTAAGCAAATATTTAGCCAAAGAATTTCACCGGACACGACAACAAAATAAATCGAGCTGGGCAAAAAGTGTGGTACTTTGTGGAATAAGCATCAGCTTAAGTTAAATATATATATATATATATATATCTATGAAACAGCGACAGTTTTATTAGGTTTGCATTAAGTGTGTTTGAATATATAGATCCAAGGGGACTTTTATTTATTTATATCATGAATACATTGAAAATTCAGTTTAAATTGGGTTTTCAACAAAGTTTATGTAACAGACAGAAAAGGGCGAAGGCTGACAGCTAAGAGCTTATTTATGACTTTAATAGATATATCTAAAATATTTATTTATTATTAGTATATGTATATAATAACTAAATATTTTCTAAGTTTACTTTATTTATATTTTAATTACATTAAAAAAATACCTCAGATATTTTCTGTAATATTTTCCTTTCATATATTTGCATTTAAAACAAATGCGAAGCGATAAAAACGAAAAGGTTTCCTTTTAAATCCCTTTGAACAAATTGCCGAGCCATCAATAAATTAAGTCAGGTTTTTGCATCTCAAGCATGACAAATGCCTTTTCGTATTTTATTTGACAAATGTCAACCCAGGGCCTAGGCCACAAATTGGGATTATGCAGAGCGCATGAGAGAAGACAACCCAAAGAGAGAAAGAGAGAGAGATAGAGAGAGAGAAAAAATATGTAAATAAAGTAACAAAACCCTCACAAAATTGATGTCAGAAAATAAACGAAATGAAATGAAAAGAAAAGAAATTTATTTATATTTATTATAGTTCACTTTGCCTTTATGCTGGCTTAAGCCAACTGATAAGCTGTCAGGCCAAAAATGAAATGCAAACTGCAATGGAAATCAACAGAAACAACAACAACTTTGAGCAGCTGACAGCTGAAATGTGTCTTCAGCTACCACTAATTGGCATACATATTTACTGTACTGTAAAGCAATCAAGCAAACATCAAGCATGAAATCTCTGAGAAATCTCTCTCGCTTAATAGCATTTTGTATGCGCTGGCAAGAGAATCTGTAAAAGGGTAGAAGTTTAATTAAAATTGTTGGGGTTTTTCCTTTAAATGTGCATTTATTTCTGAATTTCCGAAAGTCAGAATTCTATACATATATATTCTATACTATATATAGCTGAAATATATTATATAATACGTTTAAAATTTGTATTTTGCATCATTACATTAAGTTTTTAGCATACTGGAAAAGTTAACATACTACTGTTAACATTCTGTCTATAACATAACATTAAATAATTCACTGTTGAGTTAACCTACTGTACTACTGTTCTGTTAACATTATATACTCTGCTATACTCCTGTTAACAGCTTTCTTGTAACATACAAAAAATAACAGATATCTCTTAATATTATATACTCAATAGACTACTGATTACATTCTCAGCTTTACTTCTAATTCAACTCACATATATTTATCTAACAGTCGCCTAGTGCTGCCTTTCTCTGTTTTTAATTAATAAATATCCTTTTTCTTTTCCTAGTTCTACAATCGTCACATCACATTTCAAATACCCTTTGAAAAGGGCAATTTGAATGTCGCTCGCGTAAACATTTTCATTTTTGCTCTGGCAAATGCTAAATTGTATGCAACACATACGTGGCAAATGGGAAATGGCAACGTGACGAGAACGAACAGCTATAGCTGCTGGCAGCAAATAAATTTCACACCCAGCCTGGCCACCATCCACCTGTCCTACACCTGTTCTACCCAGTTGCTACGGGCTTTAGCTACCCTGCTCACTCGCCTTCCGTTTCAGTGTCAGTGTGTCAAGCAGCGTGCGATGTGGAATAATTTGCAAAATGTCATTATTAGTTTGGATTTTGCGCAACAGCAGCTGCCAAGTGGAAGTGGAAGAGGATGAGAGGATACAGGCGTCCAGAGGACATTCGGGCACGTTTCCTTGCTCCTGCTGGTGCCGCTGTTGCTATTGGTCCTGTATTCAGTCTCTCTGATAAGCAACCCGAGGCACCACCCACTCGTATATCATCATCAAGGCTGTGGCAAAAGCTTATTTTGTGGCCCATTGTTGCTTTTTTATTGTCTACCTGCAGGACACGTAATTCGCTTCTTCCTCGTCCTGCGTCGGCTCTGTCTTCGTCTCTTGCATAAGCAAACAGAAAGATTGCCTTTTGCTTAACCCCCAGATGCTATAACAACTAAAGCGAAATATTAAGCAGTCAATGTTCTAAATGAAATTAACATATATCTACCATATACACAGCCACACTCACACACATACATACACATATATATATGTATATCTATATAGAGCCTAATAAAATCGGCCGACAGGTGGGCTAAGCCACATGATGGATTGAAGCTCAAACAGTTGGAAAAAAAGATGTAAACGAAAAGCTAAAATGAAATAAAAAGAAAAAGATAACAGAAAATTGTATTTTAAGACGACTAAAGTTAATTCCCAAGCTTTGCGAGGTCTTTACGATGGCTTAACTCCCGAATATACCAATAATATAATATTGCTATAAGAGTGAAGTAAGCTTTATTGAGGCTGAGCTAAGGTGATTGAGATCTTAGTAGATGATTTAAGCATAAATAAATAGAATTTAGTTTAAGTCTTATATTTTGCAAATTAAATCTAAATAAACTTTTGAAACTTATCTACTTGATAAATAGATATAGTTAAATGTCTTTTCTTAGATTTCTAGTTTTCATATATGCTTTCAATTCCAGTCACCAAACTGATTACCCAAGTTGAAGTCGTCGACAACATTTGCCATTTAATCGTTTTTGTCTGAATCAGAAAATTAGATCTAAGAATCTGAGAATCACGTTTCCAACTTATAATAAAAACTCAAATATCGCTGAGCCAAGAACACATACGACAAAGGCTGCGGCTCGTAAAGCCAACGCGTATGTGTATAGAGGAAAAACTGTTTATTGCTATACAACACTGGCAATAACTCATAATGTGGCAAACGTGCTGCGGCTTATGCGGTTGTCTGTTGTTATTATTGTCGTAGCAAAAGGCACGTCTTAACGGCCACCTGGTCAATCGAGCAGATGATTGACTGCAAGAAAATTAAATTACACAAGATACTTAATGCCAGGCTGAGCTAGATAACAGCCAGTCAGTGAGTCAGTTAGTCAAGCAGTCAAGCAGTCAATCAACTAGAAGTTTGTCATTAAATGAAGAAAGGTAGTTGGAGAGCTGTGTCAACTTTGGCATCTAATAAAGCTTATGGAGCGCAAAATTGGATTTGCATACATTATTGGTTAACACAAGTGGAAAGCGAGGAAATAAGCCCAAGTCATATAGAAAATGGAACACACACAGAGGCGCTAGCTCAGCAGCAGCAGTTCAGTAATGCGTTAATGGAAAATGCTTTTCCATTTGCCTCTCAAGTTACAGTGGTCGAAAAGCTTTGAAACAGCTGAGCTTCAATCAATTTTTTATTGGATTTGTTGATAAAGAGTAATTTAAATGTCAATTAATAATAATTAATACGAAATATATATAAATTATAATTTAAAATTGCATAAACTAACTTAATTTTAACTAATTTTCCTTACGCTCTTCAACCACTGTGCTTGGGAGGAACATTTTGCAAGCGGGCTGTATTTTGGGTGTGTGTTTATATTTGATTGCCGTAAATGCGATTAAGTTGAGCTTCGACTTCAAAAAGCAACTAAATTTGATTGCCAACTGTTAAGCAACAGCAACAGCAACAGCAGCAGCAGTAGCACAGCTGCCACGCCCAGTCCTTTAATAAGACACCACCCAAACGCCCACGCTCACGGCTCAAACATAAATCTCCAAGGTGCAGTTCCATGGTTCATGGGGGCGTCATAAATTAAATGAAACGCTGCAACACGAATAAAAATGAGAAATGCACACACACACACACTCACACACACACAAACACACACACACATACACACATACACACACACACACACACACATGTGCTGCATTTTAATGTTCTGCGTGCGGTTTGTGGGCCTAGTAGACCATGCGAAAAGGTCAACGCGACGCGTTCTGCGGCTTCTGGTTGCATGTGATCCTGCGGTCAGCGCAGCTGCTTGTTAGCGACACTGAGCCCACAATTTGTTGCAGTCAGCCAGCCAACCAGCCAACCAGGCAGGATAACCATAATAAAAAGCATATAATATATATAAGGATATTATCTTTAAACATATAAATTATGCGTTGGCATACCAAAAACTGACTCTTCTAATATATTATAGTTGGCTTTGCAGGCAACTGGGCTGCTCTATAGTAGTATATACTGCGTAAATAAAGAAATATTTGTATAAACATGCAATATACATTGTGTGACACATTAAGCTTTAATGCATGAAATAATATAATCTGTATAGTCAATTGCCCTAAACAAATGTTTGCTAAGAAGTTAAATATGTGAATCATTACGATTTACATAGGACAACAGCAAGTGGTGCTATTATATATTTCCTTATGGGATTTAATACATAGACAAATATTAATATTATAATATGATTATTAACAAATACCAGAAATTGAAAAAGTCAAATTTAATTCATGTTCAACTAGTCATACCACATTTAACAGCTTTTCTATACGGATTTTCTGCATTTTCATTGATTAAACAGTCGCCAAATTGATAAATTAGATGCAAATATCATTAAAGAAGTTTAGTTAGACTTTTCTTTTATCTAGAAAGAGAAGATAGATACTCGTATACAATCTAAACTCAAATATATACCACTTAAACTAGAACAGTTTTCTATTCAACAAATTTATATAAGAATCTTGTGGCTTGCGTAAGTATTTGCAACAGAGAGAAATCTATAAGTAAATTTGTTTATGTCCTTTGCAGAACTGTTTTACCCCCACAGAACTGTCATCAAACTAATTAAATGCCTGGACAATTACAAGGCAATTGAATTATGCAATTTGCATAAATAAAACAGACAGCAATGAAAGAGAGAGAGGGAGAGGGGGCGAGGAAGAGGCAGCCTCCATTAGGGTACACTTCTGTGGAAATGTCACTGATCCAATTAAGGCTGAGATGAAATCTGCGCCACGTGGCGTATGAGCAACGCCTTATTAAATGCGCCAGAAACACGCATTCAAATATAAAAGATTTCTTTCTTTTTAGTTAACAACAAATTCACATATATAAAGAAATATGTAAATGAAATTCACTAAACGAATTTTCTTGTAAAACGGTCACACCCAGTGGGTGGGCGTGTCAGTTTGAAACGAAATGCCAATGCGAACTGTGGGCGGTCAACGACAACGACACATTTTTTATATATATATATATATATATCCATATATATGTATTTTTGCATACAATGGCGCCCAGCACTTGACAGCCTCAGGCGACAGGCGCAATATATATTTCAGAGAGTACAACGCGTTCACTTGGCTTTTCTTTTTGTGTTTAGCCAACAAAAGCACGGGGCGTGGGCGTAGCGAGGCGGGCTGGACTGTTTGAGCCATAAATCAATTGGTAGTGCAGAAAAAAATTGCACAAAATTACTTGGTATTTACAAAGCCAAAGTCGAGAGCAGGGGGGCAACGGGTTGAACTGCCGGACTGTCGTCCAACTGTCCG
Source organism: Drosophila nigricruria (assembly GCA_037075265.1). NCBI lineage: Eukaryota > Metazoa > Arthropoda > Insecta > Diptera > Drosophilidae > Drosophila > Drosophila nigricruria. The sequence goes on along the minus strand of JBAMCI010000131.1, from coordinate 4,857,324 downwards.
ACTGTCCGAGTGGGCCACGCCCATTGTCCAATAGCCGTCACAAGTGCAACAAGTTTTCTCGGTTTAGTTTTTTTTTTCTCGTTTTAGTTCCATCTAACATCAATGACACTCAAGGACAGCCACATTGTTGGCCATAATTACATGTGTACCATCTTTGAGTGGGTGACTGTGTGTGTGTGTGTGTGCCGCATGTCGTATGAGTAATAAGTGCCAGAGTCACACATACGCACTGTGGAACAATTATTATATGATAAAAAAAAGTAAGTAAATAATTATTAATTTTTATAATAATATTAAATTTTTGATACCTCAACCCGCACTAAAACTAAAACCAAAAAAGCATACTATACTTTTTTAAATGTAAGATTTACTTAAAATTTAAAACAAAAGTTCATAATATCACTAAAAAAGTTAGTTTTACTATAAGCAAAACTTTTACTGCAAACTTCTTATACAAAGTCTTAAAAAAAAAATTTTGTAATATTATTATATCCAAAATGAATCTTATACCAAACACTTCCGTAAGTAATTTCATTACACTACTTTGTATTTAATTTAATCTTATTTAATTAAATTAAATTAAATTTAAAATAGCTTTTAAAGTTTATAATTTGTCACACATAATTCTAACGAAATCCAATTACATTGCTTCTAGGCTGGCTTTAGTGTAAACGGTGTCATGTTGCCTTGCATTTACGTTGTCATGCCAATTAAGTTTCATCCCACTGTGCCACATCAATCGCACCACGTGGGTTCAAACTGTCAACAGCAAACAGGCAAAATGCTTTTATATGAACTAAGAGCCTGACTGCCTGACTGCCTGTCCCACAATTGCGTCAAGCTGTGCGCTTTGAAGGGACGGGACTGTTGGAGGGAGAGAGAGAGAGAGAGAGAGAGAGTGCTCTATGCATGTAATTATTGTGTCAACTGAGGTGTATGTGTGTGTGTAGCAAAAGCCGAAAGGCCTTGTGCAGGTCCTGTGCTACAGCCACAGCCAGAGCCACAGCCAGAACCAGAGCCAAAGACAGTTGTTTATGGCTCGAACTAGACTCATAATTGCATTGTTGCCAGTGTAATTACTGACAAACATGCAGTTAATTAAAATCATTAAAATGCCTTTGAGCCAAAAACATCGGAGGACAGAGAACAGACGGCAGCAGCTGCTGTCAACTAGCTGAACGGGCCAATAGACCTCGGGGCCTCGGCATGGAATGTGAGCCCAGCCCGAAGGTCTTTTGACTGCTTTAATTTCCGACACACGCCAGCCAATCCTTAAACATATATATACATACAATAGTCTTATATATACATATATTTGAAAGGCTTCTGTGCACTCTATATATGCATACGTATAAGAGGGAGCTAATTCAGACGAAGCTCGAATACCCTTACAGTAGTATGAATCAGTATTAACATTTGCATGGGCACGAGTATTAGCAGTTGCATTAGTAAGACTGTTATTATTTTCATTCTGATTCTCAATCTCATTATCATTAGCATTGTTATTGTCATTGTCATTATGCTTGTCATTGTTACTGTCATTGTCATTGTTACTGTCATTGCCATTGTCATTGCTACTGTCATTGTTATTGTCATTGTCATTGCTATCATCATTCTTCTAAAGACATAAGAAGTCTAGCATATCATCTTGAAATTCAATCTATTAATAGGTATATACTATATCCACATAAGTAACCCGATACCTTAAAAACTTTTAAATTAAATAGTAAATACTTTCATCATAAACAATTTGGTTAAACTTAATGTAAAACTGTTATACCATTAATATAAATCAGTGTCAGGCAGTGGCTCTGAGAGGTTGAGCACCTAATCTAATCTACCCGCAGCAACATCTGCTCTTTTGCCCTTTTTTCTCGACTTGATGACTGTGTCTGGGACGTTTTGTAGTTGCTACGATTGCCATATTAGCGAGCTAATAGAATTGTTTTGATTAATGCTTTCCCACTGCAAATGCCCGGGGTGGACAAATGATTGAAGTTCGCCTGTTAAAGCGACATTTGCAGTCGACACGGCAGAATCATGTAAATGTCATTCAAACATATACAATAAATCAATTCCGAGAACTTGTTAGCGCAAACAATTGACATGAAAAGCCAGTTAGAGAGCATAATGTCGCTTTTTTCCATTGATTAATATTAAATCAAACACAAACGAGGTCGCAAATGCTGTGAAAATGTCAAACAATGGTAGAAAAAAGCGTTGCTAGAGACATTAAAGGGAGATTGAAAACTTGAAATCGAAATTCTAAGCATTTACTGTGTTTCTCAACACTAATTTCCAATTGGCTTAGCTACGGAAAGCATTTACCAACACTGTTGCTCGCTAATCTGGTCACACTTCAACAATCAATCAGAATTATAACAAAGTTTTCACATTTTCTTAGTTCCCCCATTGTGTAGAGCAACTGAAAGTCTGCGCTTAACTTTCCAGTGTTGACTAATGCGAAAACTATTGCAATAATCATTACGGCTCGCAACATTAAGGAGCAGAGCAATCGAAAGCGCACGAAAACGTATAAAACATGTTGAATGAATGCTGATGAGCAGACATTACCAATGGTTAAAGTTGATTATAAATACAATGTCGTATTCATGGCCAGCTCCCATAATTAATGAGTTTAGTCTGCCGAAAGGAGGCCTCAAACCGACAAAGGCTACGGCCAAGACGAAGGCGTCGAGGCGTGGCACTGTCATTGCCTTTGTTTCGGCGTCTGTTTCTGCAGCTGTTATATTATTCAAACGTTTGCGCACGTGCTAGAAATTGTTCGTGTCCTTAGACCAGATACCATTGCCTTAGCTCTGTTAACGGTTAAGACATTTGAGGTTATATGTGTACATATATATATATATCCATAGATACCAGCAGGACGTGGATGGCAATCAAATATGTACTGAATTTGATGATTGAAATACAGCCTGGGCTCTGGCTGGCTGACTGCGTCGCAATTAAAATTTTACGACCACTGAATATGAAAAGGTGCTATATCATTTTTAAGTGTTCACTACCCTCAGCATCCTCACTCACTCAATTTTAATTGTCGAGTAAATGTTGCGGAAATAATTTGGCACCGAAAAGCATAAAGGGAGTTCCAAGCTCCAGATAAGAGCAATGCGTGAGCAAAATGTGCAACGTAAGCAAAGTAATAAAGGAAACAGACGTGAAACAAGTGATAAAACAGTGAGTGGGGCCTTCGAGCTGGCTGTGCTCGACTGGAAGATACTCTGTGACTTGTGTCTAGTGATGGGAAGTTTTCGAAAATAGAATCTATTTAACAAATTTGATAAGCCAAGTTCAAATATCTTATGCTGGATATTCATTTTTATCGATTTTATGGAAATCGATAATAGTTATCCATGTGTCTAGTTGCTACTGACATCTATCGAATATATACTTCATGATGCCTACCTTCTATTTAGAAAAAACCAATATACCCAGTATATAAGTTTTCTTATAAGAGAACTCAACATTTCTAAGAGTGAGTGGAAAGAGATAAAGTATTTCTAGATAATGAAACGAACCATGCTCGGGGATGATGTGTTAGAACTGGGACGTGCCTCTCGGACAACAAGTAATAAATAATAAAGAGACAAACGAAATTGAAGAGATGAATAAAGTAGACAGGAGTTGGGGTAGATGTGAAGTAGGAATGTGAGTGAAAGTTGTATAATTGAAGTGGCAGAAGAGAGCTATGGTATAAAGATATTATAAAGATAATTTTAAACAGCATCTCAGGCATACACAGCTAGGATTCGCACCTTGGTCAACTTATGTGACTCAACTAACATTTTTGTGCTCAATTTCAACTTTAGATTCTAGAACAGTTGAAATTTTTAATGTTCTACTGTTCCACTGATAATACTTTCCTTTCTGATAAGAACCAAATTTTTATTAGAAAAATTCTTTATAATTTTAAAACAAAACTAAGTACGACTTCAAATGCAGAATTCCTTTATTTGCCACAACAGCAACTTCTAATCAGAGAGCAGAGATCATCAAAACTGTCCCGAGACGATCATAAAAAAAAAAAAACAAGGAAAAAAACAAAACACGTATAAAGTGAAAAATAAAGCCACATTTATGAGGCTCGCGAGTCTTTGGGGGGGCCCCAGCTGGGAGGCTGTGTGAGCATGAAAATGGCTTTCATATTTGTTAGCCTGGCTAAATTGATGGCAAACAGAATTTGGGGCAGCTGCTCTTCTTGCTCGGCTCATTTTTTGTTGTGGCCATGTGGTCGGTGTTGCCGAAATGAAAGGAAGCTTTTAGCAGATACTTTACGCAAATCCCAAGAGAAAACATTGCCGCACTATGCGAGCTGTCGAAGGAGAGACAAACAGCAGGCAGCAGGCAGCAGGCAGCGGGCTGACTGCCGGGCGGGCATCATTAAAAGTTAAAAAAGGATTTTCAACGGATTTGCGAGTTTTTCGACTGCGCGCTAAACACAAACAGAAGCCATCAATTTGCATAGAAGCGTTCCACAAAAAATATTTGCAGCACCAAATTTAAGCGCACAAAAGTATGCAGCACAAAGAGCTACCCAAAAAAAAGCAGCAACAGTAGATACCCTGGACGAAGAGTTGAATAGAAGTGGGGTATACACGAACTGGGTTGCAAAGGGGATGACATGGAATGTTAAGGCAGAGTCTGAGTGTAGATATAATATAAGCTATACAGTGTATGATTCTGTAAAGGCTGACAATCGATAATTATCGATAAATGTATAAATAATGTAGAAAAATCAAATTTCAATATACAAAATATGCAGAAATACACATAAGAAATACTGTATTATCATATCATATCATAATTACCCCACATAAGACTTAGCTAATAATCGATAATTATCGATAAGCACAGGTTTTGTGAAGCTTATTAGAGAAACTTAACAAATTAAGTCAATAATCGATATTTATGGATTTTAAAGAAAATTTAGATAAAACTCTTGAATGCAATATAAGCTGTAAGCTATGCTGTAAATCAGAAGAGAGTTCAAATGTCTAGCCCAACAAAAGACAGCAGAGCAAAGAGCTCATTCCATTCTAATTGAATAAACAAACCTCTATACTTCTCTCTTTCTACATACTTTGCCTTCGTCCAAATGCATTTTCCTTGTCAGGCAACCAATTCAGTCACTCTCTTCTCCTGCCCATTTACCTTGGGTATAGAACATTCAAATAAAGAACTGAGCTCAAGACTTGGCGACTGTCAAGTAGTCGCATAGTTGTCGTACCCCAGAGCCACTCGACGGCCTGCCAGTTTGCCAGCTTGCCCACCTACTCACCTGCTCACCTGCTCACCTGCTCACTTGCTCACCTGCCTGCATTCTCTACATCCTGGCAGGCGTCGTCGTCGTCGTCGTTGTCCTTGAGTTGTGCTTTGGCATTTGGCTTTGTTTTGCTTAAACTTGGGCCATGGATTAGCTAAATGCAGGTGCTCTCTGCCCCGTCAGTCCGCCTCTTTGCTAAGCCTTGCCACGCCCCTTCGCCGCTTTCCATATACTTTTCCATTTTGCTGCACCCTTCAAGCTAAATATTTCGCCTTCTTGAGTTTTTATGAGCTGCTCAACTTGGCTTTTTTTTCGCTTACTTACACCTGGTGTTTACCTTCTATTTACCTGCACACGCTGCTTCTACCCCTCTCTCTCGATCTCTCTCTGTCTTAGACTTTGACGCCTTAAAGCTCTGCCCGTTACTATAAGCGTCATCTGTGCTCTGCCAAATGGAGATTTCTTGATTCTCATAAAAAATGTAAATTTAAATTGCATTTGCTGCTTTTTGAGCTAATTAAAGCCCAGCTCAAATTTTATAACATTTTACAACACTGCTTTTATGATGCGCCAGCTTTTTATATACTCTGAACGAAATGTAAAATTGTTAAGCAGGGTATATTGTTTTTTGTTCAAATGTATGTAGCAGTTGGTGAGAAGTCATGCACATGAAGTATTTAAAGTATATTTTTGATTTAGATCAACAGCCAAACAGAATATACTCTATTTAAGGTATTACTATGGCATTATATTATTATTATTTTAATAAATTCCAATGCTTACTGAAAGAGGCGATGAGCTGATCTAATCATGTCAGTCTTTCTATTTGACCGTGAGTCTGTCTGTCAATTTCTATCAGTCTGTCCGTTTTTCAGTCTGTCTGCCTGCTCTCTTTCTCTCTCTCTCAGTCTGACTCTCTAACATTGATCAAGCATCGCACAAGAAGAGGCAGCAGAAGAACTGAAAATGACCTGAGCAACGGCTGAAGAAGAACAGTTAAGTCTGCCTGTCCGTTCTCCCTCTCTCAGTCGGTCAGAGTCTGTCAATCTGACTCTCTAACATTGATAGAACATCTCACGAGAAAAGGCAGCAGAATAGCAACAGCTGAAGAAAAGCTGTTAAGTCTGTCTGTCCGCTCTCCCTCTCTCAGTCTGAGTCTGTCAGTCTGACTCTCTAACATTAATCGAACATCGCACAAGAAGAGGCAGCAGAAGAACTGAAAATGACCTGAGCAACGGCTGAAGAAGAACAGTTAAGTCTGCCTGTCCGTTCTCCCTCTCTCAGTCGGTCAGAGTCTGTCAATCTGACTCTCTAACATTGATAGAACATCTCACGAGAAAAGGCAGCAGAATAGCTGAGCAACAGCTGAAGAAAAGCTGTTAAGTCTGCCTGTCCGTTCTCCCTCTCTCAGTTTGGCAGAGTCTAGCAGTCTGACTCTCTAACATTAATCGAACATCGCACAAGACGATACAGCAGAAGAACTGAGAAGGAGCTGAGCAACAGCTGAAAAAGAACAGTTACGTCTGCCTGTCTGCTCTCTCTCTCTCAGTCTGTCCGAGTCTAGCGCTCTAACATTGATAGAACATCTCACGAGAAAAGCCAGCAGAAGAACTGAAAATGACCTGAGCAACAGCTGAAGAAGAACTGTGAAGTCTGTCTGCTCTCTCTATCAGTCTGTCAGTCTGACTCTCTAACAATGATCAAACATCTCACAAGAAAAGGCAGCAGAATAGCTGAGCAACAGCTGAAGAAAAGCTGTTAAGTCTGCCTGTCCGTTCTCCCTCTCTCAGTTTGGCAAGGTCTAGCAGTCTGACTCTCTAACATTAATCGAACATCGCACAAGACGATACAGCAGAAGAACTGAGAAGGAGCTGAGCAACAGCTGAAAAAGAACAGTTACATCTGCCTGTCTGCTCTCTCTCTCTCAGTCTGTCCGAGTCTAGCGCTCTAACATTGATAGAACATCTCACGAGAAAAGGCAGCAGAAGAACTGAAAATGACCTGAGCAACAGCTGAAGAAGAACTGTGAAGTCTGTCTGCTCTCTCTATCAGTCTGTCAGTCTGACTCTCTAACAATGATCAAACATCTCACAAGAAAAGGCAGCAGAAGAGCTGAGAAGAAGCTGAGCAACAGCTGAAGAAGAACAGTTAAGTCTGCCTGTCTGCTCTCTCTCTCAGTCTGTCCGAGTCTAGCGCTCTAACATTAATCGAACATCTCACGAGAAAAGGCAGCAGAAGAACTGAAAAAGACCTGAGCAACAGCCGAAGAAGAACTGTTAAGTTGCATATGTGTGCAGCAGCAGCTGCAGAAAATAGTCTGATTGGTCGCCTAATGATCGAGTGTGATAACTGACACAGATTGCTGCTCGACTTCGAGTGGAAGTGTCCGCTGCCCTATATAAAGGCGAGCTGCTGCAGGGCATCTTCAGTCGCGTTTTTGACCGCCTGGTGGTCAGTCGTTCAGTGTTGTGCAGTGCAGTGTTGTGTTTCTCCCCTTCTTCTGGATCTTGGTAAGTTTTTAAATAGTTAATAATATTATTAAGTATATTAAGCAAAATTGTAATAGTTAATACTTATAATTTTAAGGAATTGTTTTAAGAATATTTATAATAATAATTGTATGTAATAATTTTAAGATAATGTTCGTTATGTGGGCGATCATTTAGTAAATACTCACTAGGAGTATAATTGTTCTGATAAGATTAAGATCATTTAGACTGTGATCAATAATGTTATGCTAAGCTGAGCTGTTATGAAAGCTGTGAACTCATAATTCTGTATGAACTTGTAATTATTATAATAGACCTAAACATAAGATGTAAGCTGAAGTATTTTAAGAAATTTGAAAATGATGTTCATAAAAGTTATAAGTGAAAATGCTAATGATTTAAATATTGATGTAAAATGATGTTCATTTCAATTACGGAAATGTTAAGGAAAATATATGCTATTAATAAGATTTGTCTTTAAGAACTTGCTCTATTAATATTTTTTAATTTTTTTCTTATATATATTAAAAAACTTTATGTGCTAGAAAAATTGTGATCATAATATTTCTAATAATTTCTTAAGTAATATAAAAAATAATAAGGACTTGTCTCCGTCCCTGATCATATAACGACGCGTCGTTAAGCTTAGAGTATTTTGTAGTCAGGCAAACCCGACTGTTACTCGCACTTTTACTTCCACTCTTCTACTGCCTTGTTTAAATATAGCTGTGTTTTAGTAATTTATAGTTAGGTATATAATTTGTATAAATTAACTAGAAAACATAATAAAAGGCTATTTACATAGCGAAACTGTGTGTGTGTATGTGTTTGGCTGCCCGAGCCCAAACATAAAACAGAAAGCGGAAAGGAAGTGCAGCCATTTCTGGGCCCCCATCCTGCGGCAGCGACAACCAACGAACATCCGCAGCTCTGGGCCAGAAGTTGTAAAGTTTTTTCGCAAGTGCACAAATAAAAGAGCCAGGATGTGAACGGAACATTTGCCGGGGCGGAAGGAGCAGACCAGACCAGACCAGAGCAGTGCAGAGCGTTGCAGCTGCAATTGCAGTCGAAGTTCTAGTTGCAGTTTGGCAATTTCTATTTGCTGCTTACAGATAGCCTAATGGGTCAATAGATTTTCGCAGACTCTAAACCCTTCGACTCGGCGCTGACCGACAAATCAAATAGCGGAAAAGTTTTATTTTGCAAGTTTTCTTTATGGTTCCGGACCCGCATCCGGTTTAGCGTGCCGTCTTGGGGCCCATAAATAAGCTTGCAAATTGCATGCTTGGCTGGCTCCGTTGGCGCATCCGCCCCCAAATTCCCCAATTCCCTAAAACGAAATACGCCCACTAAAATTGATGACTTTTCTAGCTAGCCAACCAGCTAGTTGTTGTTGTTGTTGTTGTAATAAATTTAGTGTAACTCGCGTTTAAGCATTAATTAATTCATTAGCAACCCATTGAGCTTTGTTCTTGCGCATTATTCCAGCCGATTGGCTTCAAGTATTTCTGATTTTAGACCATAATGAGCCCCAAATTGAAGGCCCTTTGGTACATCAAATTGTAGTTGAAATTGTGTGTAATTGCCGGGAAATTTTGTTTGCCACAAAATGAGTTCCATTTACAGTAACTGTAGCTGTAACTGTAACTGTCCGCCATGTTGGGCTGTTCTGGTCCTGCCACAGCGTTAACGTAACCAGAAATTGTCTCCATATTTTAATGGAGTTTAATTTGAATTTTCTATTTTGTATTTTGCTTGGTGCATTTGATTATTTATTGATTAATAAGAAAAACAATTTTTTTTTATTTTATTAATTTTTATAAATTATTTTTGCAAGAAATAGATTTTTTTTACAATATTTTGCACATTTAAAACAAATTAAATAAATATAAAAAAAAACTTTTTATATATCTTACTAATTAAAATATTTTTTTTTTTAATTATTTAAAAATTTTCATTCAAAAAAATAATTATTTAAAAAATTAACATTAAGAAAATTTATTAAATTTATATTTATTTATTAATTTAAAATAAATTTGTATATTCGCATTATTTTACTTCTTAAAAGAAGTGTATAAAGCAAATCCTGGAAAAGAATCAACTAAGTAAAGTAATATTTAAAAATATAGATTTTTTCCTCTATCTATATTAATTAGACTTCATGTTAAGCTCTTTTCCTTTAAGTACTTTCCCTGCACAACAAACTAAAGTTGCCTGCCAGCTGTCTACAGGACTTCTATCCACATTCACTTAACGAGTATTTCCTTTGGCTTTAAGCAAGATGCTAAGACCAGGAACCGCAGCAAAGCCCCAGCCACACACTTTGAGTACTGTGTGGTATGTGAAATCCATTTGTATCTTTTATGCGTAACATTGTCAGAGCAAACAAATAGTCGGCATGTGCTCAATTGCGAACAATAATAAACATTATTATGACTATGTTCGGGCACTTTAGATGGGGCTGTGGCTGAGTCTGTTAGGGTCTCTTAGGGCCTGGCCATTTGAGTGCCGAGTTTCAGCTTCTCAGCTGAGCGCCAACTGCACGGCTCTCGGCTAAGCCGGACGGAGGAGCATTTGGCATAAAGTTTCATGACGCTAAGTGGATGATTATTTGCGATTACACGGCCAGCAGCAGGCAATGGGAGCCGCAGCAAATCCTTGAAACGAAGGACACGACGACCAGCACACATGGCTGCCTCCGTGTGGGTGTGTGCGTGTGTAATTTAATGAAGGTGGCAGCAGAACGAGTCGAGCAGGAGCTATAGAGCGCAACCAAAGCCAATACAAATATGCGGGCCACTGCGTACCAAAGCAATCGTCCTTCCTTCCCGCATTTTAACTACTGCTGGCCAGCAGCGTGGCCGGACCATGATTATGTGTTAATGGCCAGAGCACGCGGGTTTTATATTGATCGCCAAATTGGCTGCTAACAATTGATATATGGCAGCCAATTGGCAATTGCGAAACATGCATTACTCAACTGCCAGCCCCCATGGACCAACGCAGGGCCAAAAGCTTGCTCATAAATGCAACTCGTAAATCTTGTCTCTTTTTTTTTCGTCTATTTTATTCTTCTTTTTTGTAAATTTCGGGTCGCATGACCAGCAGCCAGAAACATCCATTTTGGGTCGCTGACGCAACGCGCAGTTGCCCCAAATAAAGCTGCAGCATTTCACCACAAACGAAGTGAATTATAGGCATTCCAGAATATTGATCGACGAGTGCAATAAAGAAGTTTTAATGTTCAAAAGTATGCTGTAAATATTTTAAATAATTGTTCAAGCCAACAACTACGTTTAACACATAAATATGGTAAATAATTAATTAAAAGAAAAACGAATTTTAAAGCTTTCAAATTTTAACGACAATTGCCATTCGATATAATTTATCGGCAGTTAAGCGCATTAATCAACACTGTTCAAGCTTCAAGCGCTTTACATAAAATCAACAAAGCCCTCACTAATTGATTAATTATTTTTGTTTTTAATGCACTTCGCAATTGACTGGACGCTGCATAAATTAAACAAGACAAAACACCTGGCAAACAGTGCCGGCCTTAATTAGCAGGCAAGTAAAATGTACATACATATGTATATATCTTTCACTACAACAGACATATTTAATTATGTTCAGATCGGCGACGCCAGCAACTGTTGGCAAGTAATTCGAATCGATTTTCTTGGCTGCAAAAGACAAAGGATAGCTATGTATGAGTGTGAAAATATATGCATGCTGTGTCTGCCGCTGGCCGAAGCTTCAATTTAAGAAATTAATGTGAGATTGCTTTTGGGTTGGCCACCGGGCGCGAACCAATAAATTTTTCGGCAATGCGTCACGTAAAGCTGGCGGTGCGACAGCAAGAGCGAGTGAGAAAGTAGACGAAACAGTGGCCAACAGCTTGGAGATGGACAAAGCACAGCTTGGACTCTTACATATATTAATATCGATAGGGCGATGCACGAGGCTTCGATAACATATTCAAAGGAGTGAGAGGCAGAGATGGAAAGAAGCGATAGGAACTGGAACAACGAAGCTCAGCTCGAAACATAAACAAATATATCGGCACGACTTTTCGGTAATATGTGAGCTTCATTGCAATATTGCAACGATAAAAGTGGGAAAAAAAACTAGCCATAGCTTGGGTATCTGAGCATTAAAATAATGAAGATTCGTTCATTTTCTTTTTCTTCTTTCTTTCTTTTAATAAATCGACCATTATTATAATTTTAATTTTTTTTTTTATTTTATTATATTTTTAGCTGCATCACAAAGTTCACAAAACACGACACGCTCACAACTCTAAGTGAACTGACCAGCTGCTGTGACCTGAGTCGAGTCTGGAGCGGAAACGGAAGCCGTGCGCAAACAGCACCAAAAGAAGTAAAACTCAACCGGAAACTTAAGTTCAGACAGCGTGCCGAATATATAAGGTCCATGTGCGCCATGTTTCTTGCCAAAAATAAAAAAGTCTTATTTGTCGGGCGCTATAAGAAGCAGCAGCAAAGCTGTCCGTTAAAGTACATAGGGCGTGGGCAGGTGGGCAACAATCCGAGGGGGACCTGAGCAGGTGTTTTCGGGTCGACGGATTTGTAGACGGCGTTACGGCTAGTTAAGGAGTAAAAGTTTTCAATTAGCTGCTTGTTTGCTCTGTAGGCAGGCTTCATTAGCCAGTTGATTGATGAAAAGGCTCGCTTCGCTAAACATTTGCCGTTCATCAAGTGCCAAAATGTACTTAAGACGCAAAGTTCCTAATGCTAAAAACGTATTTAGTAATTGGCCAAAACTTGGCTAAGCAGCTTAATAAGAGAGTTTAGTTTTCTAATTCAAAGATATTTATTATTGTGATTAAAGAAGTAAGAAGTGAAGTATCAGTCTTAATTTCTTCTATAATCAATATAGTCAGATTGAAGGGCAACATCTCTAAGCTAATAAAAGCTTTCATCAAATTCCCATAGAAACCCAAGCTCATCCCCTTCAGCTAGGGTATTTAAAACGTTTGCCAATTCCAGGAAAAATGTTCTTTTCTTGTTTTTCATTAGTGAAATTCGAAATCCATTTACTTATGTAAATAAGAAACGTTATTTGCTTTAGTAACCGCAGCTGTTGCCAGCTTTAACCGGAAATTGTGCCGAAAGACGTTTTTAAACAATTTCCGTTAAGCTTTAAACGTCAAAGCCAATTTGGTTGGAAGACGACGACGGAATCTTGCATTGGGAATTGGGAATTTTGTGGTTGAGTTTTTTTTTTTCTCTGTGCCTGGCCTGGTATTTATTTGTATTAAGAAGAATGTTAAACAGAAATTAGCATAATTACAGCGGCAGCAAACCCTTTGCAAAAGGGCTGCAGGTTGGGCACGAGCTGGCGAAAGTGGGTCGGGCCGAAGGGGTTGTTGGTCGGCATTGTCCCAAAAGTAACTTCTAAATAATTTTGTTGCGTTTGCGGTGGGCAAGCGGGGTATATTGGTTTTTGCATAGCCTGCAGAAACAAGAGTGGGTGTCTACTTAAACTATATATATGTTTGATCAGAATCAATAGACGAGCCGCTATAGATATGTTCCGGTTTTTTGGTATTTTTTCTGTCACTTATGAGTTCTTGGAACTATTAGAGCATCTCCTAGTCAGTCACCACCACATTTAAGCACACATTTCTGTTCTGTTTGTCTCTGATAAAGGTAGAAGCCTCCCAGCTGTAGTCGCACCAATTTACATGTTGCCTGATGTTCCAGAACCCGAGCCCCAGACCCTCGGCTAAACCGCAACCCAAAATACAGCAGCTGCTCATCAAAATTTTATGGCAAAGGGAACTGTAGATGGGCGGCCGCTTTTTTGTGTAGCAGCAAAAGTAAAAGCAAACAAAGCATGCCAAAAATTATCTCGGTCACTTTTCAAATGCACGCACACTTAGACAACGGAAAACCAGCAGATCCCCAAAAAGGGGGACGGCAATGGGTAGGGGAATGGGACTGAGATGTGGAGGCGTGGCCAGCCAGTGAACACCCACATCCTTGACAGGGTCATTGGCTGGGCGCCATTTTAAGTTTTGCGAGAGAGACAGAGAGGCAGACAGCGACAGAGAGAGGGGGAGGGAGATGGAGAGGTAGAATGTTGACAACACTGTTTACCTAATGTACCGTTAAGCTGCACACTTAATGCCGTTATCATTCTTTTTTATACTCGTTCACGATGTGAAAGGAGTATATGAGTGTATCAATACCCGCTCGCCTAACCGAAACCAAGCTAGAGCTACTTTGGTATATATACTCTTGTGATCTTTTCTAACAAATTGTAACAAATTTATGACCTGGTGGTCCATGGGTATTTCAAGTCATATAAAAGTATATTTTTCACCATTTTAGATCTTTACACATCAAATCAAAATTGTTTTTTCTGAACTGGTAGATCTATATATACCTTTATTATGTTTCGCCCGAGTATTATGCAGTCAGTCAAGCCCAACTCCGACATTCTTACTTGTTTTTGTTTTTGACATTATCTCCATGCAGCATGGAAATTATTTTCTCAATTTACTTTGAAGTGCCTAAAAAAACAAGAGCCTGCAAAAGGGTCTAAGTCGATTAATAAATACCTTATAATTGTTAAGGGATTTGGCATGACAAATATATGCGAAAGTATTACAAAATTAACTTAAAGACAAACGAAGACAGAAAGGAAGTTTAAAATAATAGTATATATAATAAATATATAAATTATTCTGGAAATTTTATATTATTATATATCAAAGCTGAAAAACTTAATGATCCTGACTCTAAAGCTATAAAAACTATGGTTCCGTTTTTCATGCCATGCCTCCTATAGACGTAGATTTATTACCCGGAACGGAATGCGAGAATACATTTTCCACTTAATATACTCTTTTTACTGTCTGAGCGAGCATAGAAACAACCAGCAGCTGTGTCTAAAATCGCATCTGCCTGCCCCATTGTTCAGATTGAATTTGAAGCTCGTACGCATTTTGTACAATTTGCATTTGCCATAATTCACAAACTTTCGCCCATTAAACTTTTTTCATTTACTACAAAGTCCAATACGAACAACAATAACAATTAACATAAAAAAAAATGTAATAAGTGAAAAAGTTGAGAGCTTTGTTTTTTATTACTGAAAAATGTAGAGCTTTGCGTTGGTTTTTTAAATTTAATCATGTGTGTGTAAGTTTTCGCTGCAGTCAGATATGCGAAATATGATGGAAAAAATATATATATACATATAGAGGAATTTCATTGCCTTTTGCAATGCAGCTAAATTTACCTTGCCAACGAGTAAGGTCGCTTGCAAAAATAAAAACCTTGACAGCAACTCATGCCACGCCCAACGCCAAACGCCCAACGCCCATTCCAGCTATTTGTTGCGGGTTAAGGTCGAGCCTGGCTCACTGGCCATAATATTATGCTGCAGACATTCGCACTAACAATGGCAATGAAATGCAGGCAGGCAGGAAGGCTGGAAGGCAAGCAGGCAGGCTGGAAGGTCGGCAGGAAGGCAGGAAGGCTGGAAGGTGGGCAAGCAAGGCAGGAAAGACAGGCAAGGCAGGCATGCTGGCTGGCTGGCCTTCATCCGTGACGTTTAGCCGTAAACGGATTTATTGCAATGGCAGCGCATCTGGGTTCGCCTTGAAGCCTTTCGCACACAGGACATCGTTTCAAGGCAATCCCCTGCTTTGCTCTACTTGCACTTGTTTATGTTGTCATTATATTTAATCCGACATATGACAAGAATTAATGCTGACGCAATTTTTAATTTTACTGTACTCATACACACATACGCGCATCTATATGCTTGTGTAGAGAGCAAACTGCAAAGTGAACGCACAAAAGATTTTTTTCTTTGCTTTGAAAGCCACTCAAGTGGTTTTAAAGTGCTTTCAATGCATGTGGCGCGACTGTGTCTTAACATCTTAGCTATGTGCGAAAATCAAAGTCAATGTCAACGTTAGCAGAAGGTCAATAGCTTCGCAAATTTTGCGGCAGCAACAGCAAACATTTCACATAAAGGAATCTAAAGTGCATTGAAATCAAAGTAAAGTCAAATTTTTTTGTTCTCACACTTTTCAAAAGCATTTTGAAGCGCGCGCTTATCCTAAATGCAACCCTGAGAGCGGCTCATCGTATATATTGGAATGTTTTAAATTTGGTAATGCGATATCTTTTGCAAATATCGGCATATCCGTATCGATATATAACAATTCAACACATTCGATAGTTTTTAAAGCAAACTTGTCAAATTAAAATCACAGTGACTTGTTTGAATACAAGTTTAAATATTGCTTTATAATATAATACAATAGCTAATCAATATCAAAATATTTACTTTATTAAAGAATTACTCTATAAATATTTTAAATTGAATAATAATTTGTGTAAAACATATTTCTCGATTCAAATTTCACTTGTCATGACACAAACATTCATCTCGTTACAGTTTAAAAATACCTTGCGATATGTAACTGCTTATGAAATATCGTCCATCTCTATATTGACGCGTGCTCTTTCTTTCCTCTTGCTCCAACATGGCTGATCAGGTAAGGCAGCGAAAATGTGTTAAAAATTAAATAAAATACGACATTTATAGTATTGCTATAAAACAAATTGAGTGTGAAATGTGAAATTAAGTGCATTGTGAGTTGAACAATACATTTGCTGTGTAGCATACTGCACTATGAATGCATTGTTTGCTAAAAGGAGAAGCAACAGCGAGTGAGGCTCGCATTCAACCTAACCACACTTCTACGCATGCTGTTTACGCTGCCAAAATACACTTGGAATTTGAATATTATTCTTTTGTAGCAAACAGAACGTGCATTTCGCAAGCAGCACTCGGTGCCGACAATACGTCGTAAGAGTGTCAATGGCAAGAAGCGTCCGCGTTTCTATCGTCAAGTTGGGCTGGGCTTTAAAGTCCCAGCCGAGGTAAGAGCTCCAAAGCAGATTGAACTAATGTTGCGCCCCCCCTCGTTTTTCTTCCGTTCCATGCCCCACCTGCACGTTTGTGTACCCCGCAACCAATGTAACCTGTATGCCATGCTAAACAGAACGAGCGCGCCTTCCAAAAGCAGTTCGGTGTTAACCTAAACCGTAAGGTCAAGCCCGGCATCACCAAAAAGAAGGTGCTCCGCCGCTACCGTGATGTTGGTCTCGGCTTCAAAACCCCCCGTGAGGTAATGCATGCTAAAGAAAAGAAATTCCCATTCTTTTTAAATAATAAAAATGAGTTCATCTAATCCATTTCTCTTCTCTCCTGCAGGCCATTGATGGCACCTACATTGACAAGAAGTGCCCCTGGACCGGTGATGTGAGAATCCGTGGCCGCATCCTTACCGGCGTTGTCCGCAAAACTAAAATGCAACGTACTATTGTCATTCGTCGCGATTATCTGCACTTTGTGCGCAAATACAGCCGTTTCGAGAAACGTCATCGCAACATGAGCGTCCACTGCTCTCCCGCCTTCAGGTATATATACATACTCTATTAAACTGAACCGACTCTATATTGCTTCTACTATGATGATAAAATCATGACGGTCTTCATAAAACAAATTGCTGAAGAAACTTGACTCTTTTTACAAAACGTAAAAATACTGACAACAAATTTGAACTGCATTCACCTACTTTCTACTTAATTCTATCTTTATTAATACCTTTCTTTCATTTTCTGTGCTTGCAGAGATGTGGAGCATGGCGATATCGTCACCATTGGCGAGTGCCGTCCCCTCTCAAAGACCGTGCGCTTCAACGTGTTGAAAGTGAGCAAGGGTCAGGGCGCCAAGAAGAGCTTCAAGAAGTTTTAAGTGAGGACAACCGCTATGGAAGAAAATAATATTTGTAGCACTATTCTTTTTGAATAAAACAAAAAAAAATGTAAATTTAATTTAATCATCTAATTTTGTAGAAGTTCCTTCGTTTTTTCAGAATTTTCAGCAGACGAAACAAACAATTTATCTTTAAAAGGTGTGTATTAAGTTCATCTTTATAAAAAATTTATATTTTTTTTATTCTTTTGACTTTCTGATGATAAAATCATGACGGTCTTCATAAAACAAATTGCTGAAGAACCTTGACTCTTTTTTACTAAATGTAAAAAAACTGAAAAATATTAACAACTTTCATAAAGCTGTCGGTTATTATATTATACTAAAGTCTAACTTTATTATTTTTTCAGTTTGTCATTGATGACTTTCAAGGGGATACTTGGATAATACAAAATATTTGTTTGATTACAATTCATTTTAATAAAGACAACTTGTTTAAAACAACATACAGTTATTTAAATATTGACGAGGGAAAATTATATAGATAATGTTAAAAATTCACAATTTTAAAAACTATATTTAATAATAATAAATGATAAAAGAGGCACGCATCTAATAGTTGTATAGAAATGTTCCTAAGTATATTGCTATATCTCATTCAACTTGCGCGCCTTATTGTCCAGTAGAGCAAATAACTTGCCGTTCGTTAATCTGGCAACACCACACAAGAAGCTCTCAGCTACTTGCAGTCCATTATTTCCAGGCAGAGCTACTCGATTTTGCATAATTTAAATAGCGCGCCCATTTACAATGGAAAGAAGCAGAGCGAATGACTTGCTATTCGATAGTCTGGCAACGTCGCACATAAGCACTCAGCTGTCTGCGATGCACTGGCAACACTCACTCAGACGCTAAACAAAAAAAACATAAACCAGAAAAATAAGCAAAATGGAAACAGCGGGACCTAATGCAGAAATTGGTAAAACTACAATATATTTTAATCAAATTAGACACTAAAACATATATTGAGCCTATGTTAAGTGTCTCGGTGCAGTTAGCAACTAAGTTAGCTGGCTTTAATTGAAAATAATCTCCTATTGAAAAACGTCTACAAATTTTTGCATTCTTTGTGCAGAGCTGCTCGAACGCGTTTTATTGCGTCTGGGCAATGCGGATAGCGATGAGAAGCTGGAAACGACAGTGGGTAAATTTCTGACGCCCGTCATCATCAAAATCAATTCGCCACACAATGTGGTGCGCTCTAAGGTAATCCCCGAATCCTCGAATGACTTGGCATAAATTTACTCAAATTTGTTGTATATCAATTAGGTGGTCGAGGTGCTGACACATATAAAGCGTCGGCTGACATCACGCGGCCAGGTGCAGATACCAGTGGAAGCACTCCTCGATCAATATGCAGGAGCAGAGAGCACCACGTTCCTTAAGAACTTTGCCATCATTTTTATTAGCATGGGTTTTCCTCGCCTACCACTGGAGGAGCAGACCAAACTGGCGGCCAAGGTGGTGGGCAGCGAGAGCAAACTGGAGAACTATCAGGATAAGCTATTCACGCTGCTGTTGCCCATTCTAAGTGAAATGAAGATACCCGATGATCCGGCACAGCGCGGGGATTTGCTTAAGCTGCAGGAGCAGCCGGCAATTACTGCCAGTTTTTTGGCGTTGCTGCAGGATGTGCTGTTGCTGCCCTATGGCATCACACAGGATCAGGATGTGCCACCAGGACTGAGTCCTTATAGCTTTAAGCGTGTCATTGCCAACAATTGGCGTGCCGAGGAGCTGGAGAAGATTAAGAAGGGCATCGTACGCTTCTTGTGCGGAGGAGTTTTCACTGACAATGAGATTTTTGTGCTTCTCGTGGTTGCTTCAGCCGATACGCGCTTCAGCGTAGCCACGCCTGCCATTGCCGAGCTAAGTAAGCTGTGCACCATGCTGGACTTTAGTAACCCAGCTGTGACATCGTCTCTCTACACGCTCTTCATCGGCAATCAGCATCAGTTGACGGAGAGGCAGACGCGGCCCTGTTGCGCTCGAGTGCGTCAAAAGCTCTTGCAGTATCTGATCAAGTGTCGGGGCAAGGGCATCTATGTAGGCAAGGGTCTGCAGGTGATCTTCGATGGGCTCTTTGGCAACAATACCAATCAGAAGTGTAAGGTTCTAGCATTGCAATTCGTGGAGCTGGTGCTGAGAGAGTAAGTTGACATAGATCATCACTAATATACGGCATATCCTTGCTAATCTCTTTTCTACCTCCTTTCATTAGCGGTCCACGCGATGTCGTCTCCAAGGTATCCAAAGTTCTGCTAACTGGCATCACAAAAGTCATTGGACGCGACTCAGTGGAGCCGAACGATGTACAAAATGCAGCGTATTCCGCTTTAGCTCAACACGCGCGCAGCTTTCCAGAGGATGTTAGTCAGGATTTGAAGCTAGTGCTTGGCTACTTTAATAATCTCGCCACTTGTGCACCCGATTTGCACAGCTCAATACGCGAGGCCTTGGTCTCCATGGCGCCTGCATTTGCCTGGCAAACGAAGACCAAATCAGATGCCATGGATGTGGACAAGCAAGGCGACCCATCGGAGGTGCAGTTGGATGGACAACAGCATCTGCTACTGGCTATGCTGCTGGACAATGCCGAGTCCAAGATTCAAATTGTGCAGAATGTAACAAGCGTCTTCCTCACCAGCTGCTATCCAGAGTTCTATGCGCCAGCACGTTATTTGCTGCTGCTCATTGCAGGCGAACGGTGTGTTCTCATCTACTATTCTATATAATCTTTATATATCTGATTCAATCTTTCTATATATAGCAACTCCTTGCGTGAGAATGTGACCACCTACTTGTATGGAACTTCGAAGAAGGATCATGTCAACTATAGCATGCTGTCCTCCATTGAGCAGACTGGAAAACATACTAGCGAATCGATTAGCGATTTTAATCATTTATCACTCGAACAACGACGCGTCTTACTGCCCAGTTTCCATGTCATGATGGCCCATGTCCATGACATGGCCAACAAGCGACTGAAGAAGAGCAGCGCCTGCGTTGTCATTGGACGAACTAAGCTGCCCTATAGCTTAGATGTCTACGAGGAGATGCTCGACTATCTGCGTCTCTGTTTATGGTATTCGGCGGGCATTGTCGCCGCACCGGGCGATGAGAAATATACTCACGAGCTGCGCAAATATATAATCACCAACTACGATGAGGAGGAGACAAATGCACTGCAACAATATTTACTCTTTGTGCAGCGCGGAGTGGAGGCTAAGCGAAGTAAGCCTTATGTAGTCTAAGAGAGTATAAATGAGCTTTGATGTATATGCAATTCATGTTAACAGACAGACTCTGTTAACCTCTCTTTCGTCCATACTTATCTTTCATACATCTCTTTTTAGCTGATTCAACGCTATTATGTCTCTATGATCTGTTGAATGCTGCACCTGAGGTATTCGCGCCCAAGCAATTGCATCTGCTCGAGCCGCTGAGTAACTCGCTGAAAGATGTTTCCGAAGTAATGCGTCTGAATGTCGCCCAGGTCTATGGCATACTCTGGGCTTATGGACTGCCCAGTGATAAATTTGATCAGGAGGTGGGCGATTGTCTAACCGCCTTAGCGCAGAGAACACTGGAGCATAAGCATGGCTGGCTTTTGGTCTTGGGTCACAGTTTCAATCGTAAAATTGAGCAGTTGCGGGAGGAAAAGACGACCAAGGATTATACCAATTGGACACAGTTTGTAAATGCTGTTAAGATTATTGGTAAGTCTTAAGCGACAGCATGGGCTAGTATTATAAATAACACGAGTTTTTCTTTTACAGCTAAAATGCTAACCGAGTCACAGTGGCTTCTCATCTCAGCAGCAGTCAAGTGTACCTCGATGATTGGCAAAGTGGTTGAGATACCCAATGTGCCAGTGGAAATTAAATGCAGCACCACCAACAACGATGACGATGATGATGCAGAGATGACCGACACAGAGAGCATTCAAATTTCCACGAAAATGATCATATTCAGCGTTGTCTTTCAGCTGCTGCGCAGCACTTCCGTTAGACAGAAGATACGCGAAGAGGCAGCCAAATGCTTGGGCTATTTGGCTATTGGCGATGGTGCACACTTCACCAAACGCAATCTGGACAAGTTCCTCACGCTGGCCAAGGTGCAAAAGGATGCGGCATTGAATATTGCCATCTCGGAGGCAATTGTCAGCACATTGTGTGGCTATGATGTGAACAGGGGACCACCAACAGAGACGTTTGTAAATGTGCATTGCAACGATGCAGACTTCGAGCAATTCTTGATTGCCTTAATACGCCTGGTTAGCGAGCCCAATCCTCAATCACGACAGGCCATATCAGTTTGGCTGCTCGCTGTGGTCAAGCATTGCAGCAATCGTCCCGCAGTGCTAAACAAAAAGCAGCTGCTGCAGTTTGCTTTTACTGAACTTTTGTCGGATGATAGCGGTGTGTAGAAGATGATATTTAAACAGCTTTTATTAATATATAATAACAACTCTTATTTTTTTACAGAATTTGTGCAAGATGTTGCTTCACGTGGCTTGGGCTTGGTTTACGCTCTCTCCGATTCGAATAGTCAAACGGATTTGGCCAATTCTCTGCTCGACCAGTTGATTGGTGGTAAGAGGCAGGTGAACCAAGTCACTGGCGATACAGAGCTCTTCGCCGAGGGCATGCTGGGCAAGACGCCAACGGGCGGTAATATCACCACCTATAAGGAACTCTGCTCCCTTGCCTCTGATCTCAATCAGCCAGATATGATCTATCAGTTTATGCAACTGGCCAATCATAATGCCACCTGGACCAGCAAGCTGGGCGCAGCATTTGGTCTGAAGACACTCTCTGCAGAGTCGCGACAGAAGATGCAACCCTATTTGGGCAAGATAATACCACGTCTATATCGCTATAAATACGATCCGACACCCAAAATCCAAAACTCCATGATATCCATATGGGATACCATTGTCAACGACTCCAAGGAAGTAACCGAGCAATATTACTGGGAGATTCTACGCGAACTTCTCGATAATCTCACCTGCACGGAATGGCGTGTGCGCATTGCTTGCTGCTTGGCTGTGCGAGATTTGCTTAAGCGTACAAATGGTTTGCGCTTGCGCTCGGAGGAGAAGCTGCCGACATCTTCTGCGGTTGCCTCGGCCACTGGCACACCTCGTCGTGTAACGCCCGATACGATGGATGTGGACGAGCTGCCTGAGCCGGAGCTACGTGAGCTTTGGTATCAATTGTTCCGCGTCATGGATGACATACACGAGGGCACACGCATGACTGCCCAAGGCACAGCCTCATTTCTGGGCAAGCTTTGCGTGCTAGCCGCCTCCTCGGAGCATGGCAAAACGGGCACTGCGGTCGCTGCCTCCATTCTACCCTATCTACTAGAGACTGGAGTGGGTCACAAAGTTGCCGACATACGCAAGGTCAGCATTAAGACTATATCGGAAATGATTGACTCGTCGGGTGCTTTGATTGCACCACATCTTGCCACTCTTATACCCTGTATGCTGCGAGCTACAGGCGAGCTGGAAAATACCAAGCTCTCGTATGTATCCACTCGCCTGGGCGCCGACAATGAGGCACAGGAAGCTGTTGACAGTCTGCGCGCTGAGGCAGCCAAGTCGCATCATACCATGGAGACAATCAACAAGTGTGTGCGCTTCATTGATTACCCCGTGCTGGAGCGCATGACACCAGAGCTGCTGGAGCTGATGAAGACCAGCGTTAACCTGGGCACCAAAATTGGTTGCGCACATTTTGTTTGTCTGGTAAGTGAAAGCTGTCTTTTAGACTAGCTATCTCCTTTCTCTCACATAGCTTTTTAACTTATCCTTCATCTCTACAGATCAGCATACGTCTAGGAAAAGAAATGACACCCCTGGTGGGTAAATATTTGAGCGCCTGCTTTGGTGGCATCAAGGATCGCAATGCCACAGTTCGCAAATATAATGCGAGTGCCATTGGACATCTGATGGGACTGGCCAAGGTAAGAGTGCAGCTCAACCTATCCCTTGATTAACATTAACTCCTCTCAAAATCTCCTTCACAGGAACAATCGATTAAGAATCTTTTTACCAAACTGGACGAGTTGTATATGGAGCAGCCAAACAATCGTTCCATCGCATTGACCATACAATCGATTAATAAGCGACACCATGAACTGCTGAAGGACTACATGGACTGCATTCTCCCATTGATCTTCTTTGCCATGCACGAGGAACAGAACGAGGAGAACAAAGCGAACATTGAGCTGTGGAAGGATCTGTGGATTGACATTAGTCCAGGTGATGCGGGCATTCGCCTCAACATGCATGTCATCCTACCCAAGTTGGAGTCCTCGCTTACCGATGCCAGTTGGTCGCGAAAGGCGCAGGCAGCCAATGTCATCCAGAATATTGCAATCCGTCTCGGCAGTTCTCTCGAGACTGGAGATCGCGTGCGGCTCATCAAGCTCCTGCTCAGCGGTCTGCAAGGGCGCACCTTCGAGGGCAAGGAGCGTCTATTGCAGGCACTGGCTGCACTATGCAAGCAACTCGATCGCCAGCACGAGATCTGTCCAAATATCATTGAGGCAACAATGCGTGAGGCACGCAAACAAGAGCCTGTCTATCGTACTATGGCATTAGCTGCTCTCGGTGATATATTGGATGTGCTGGAGGCGGATCGCTTTGAGGAGGTGTACAACATGATCTGGTATTTGCTGGAGAAGAAGGAGCTGCGCGCCGTTGACTCGGATGATGATGACGACGCTGGCTGCAGTAGCATTGTTCGCAAGGACCTAACAGCGGACGAACGCAACAAACGCGCCCAAACGCTTAACAAATTGAAGGAAGTTGTTTGGGAGACCCTCGGCAAATCGTGGCCCAAGCATGCAATCGAAACTCAGCATAGATATCAACTCTTTTTCGCCGAGAATTGTACGAGCATTTTGAGCGAGAGCACGAGACCTGTACAAGTGAGCCTGCTGGCTGCGCTAACGAAGTACGTGGAGCGCTTGTACATCTTCGATGAGACAGCCAAGCTGCCCGATATAGCGCTCGAACGTAACAATTTGGAAAAGAAGCCGAAGACGGAGGCGCCGCCATTGCAGACACGCGAGGCCATCGTGCAGAAGATCTGCAATGATGTGCTGGCCGCTGTCACTCTAGCCGCTGGTGTGCCACATACAGGACTCAAAAAGGAGGCACTCAACATTGTGCTGATGCTGATAAAGCGTCTCAGCTTGACCAGGGATCAGGCTACGTTGGCGCTGCTCAAGCAAAATTTCGAAACGAATCTAAGCAAATTTCAACGCGACTCAGCGCCCGAGGTACGCTGCCGCATCAAGGACATTGAGGAGAAGCTGGGACGACTCGAACAGCATCCCAACTAAAAGTTATAATGTGGCACGAGAAACCCCATGGAATATATACGATTATCTATAGACACTTAAACATCCAAGCTAAGAGCGCTTTTTTGGAAAGATAAAAACAAATTGAACTATATTTATGTAATGAAAAATCAATAATAACTTATATTTTGCATTGATCAGTGACTGAGAAATGTTTTCGGTGCCTCAGCTTCAGACTTAAGATATATAGATATATATCTGAAGTTTTTGGGTACAGCAATGCGTCGCTTTAACTTAGAACAATTAAAATTGTTTGGTTCATTAACTGTCAGAAAAACTTTCAATAACATGCAATGATAAATGTAGAAATATATATATATTCTATCTATATAGATATATATCCCATTAGCCCTTGCGTGTCTATGGATCCAATTTGTAGTACTTTCAATTTTTGACTTGACTACAAAGGCCTCTGACTTAACTTGATAGATGTAAAGATAATTGTTTTAGTACTTAAACAGATAGTTTAATGATCGTATTTCACAGCCTCTATATATAGATATCTAAATTTTTTAGTGTTAGCTACTTGGGATCGAGGCAGAAACGTAAATATAACTCATCCAATGACTCGAGCATAAAAGTCTTTGGATTGAAGCGTATTTGGTTGACAGTTTTATCACACACTTCTACACGATGATTTCGCAATATGTGCGCCACGCCCAGTTTGAGCTGTAGCAAACCCAGTCGACTGCCTATGCAACCATGTGGACCAGCGCCAAAGGGTATATAAGTCATGGGTATTATATCTTTTAAGCGTGACGGTGCAAAACGTTCCGGATCAAAGTGCAATGGCTTGGGCCAGTACTAGAAGAGAATTTTGAAGAGTTTGTTAGGGTTTACTAAAGGATATATACAGTGAAAGCTTTCACGGCACACCACTATCTTCAGCTATATGAATATTTCAAACTCTCACCTTGGCATCACGCTGTATGCCCAATATGGATATATAGGCGGGCATACCAGTTGGTATAACGTAGTCAACGTGTGGTTGCAGGGAGAAGCCCTCAGGTCGTGTGCATTCGCGATTGATGAAAGCAGCAGCGGGATAGAGACGCAGTGCCTCCAGGCAAACCATTTTAAGATAAGGCAAAGTGGAAGCTCTCTCATAGCTTAGCTGCGTATCCTTGCCAAAGGCTATGGCCAGCTCCTGCTTCAAGCGTCGCTGCAACGCCGGCTGCTTGGCCAGCTCGTACAAGGTGAAGCCCAGCAGGGCGGACGAAGTCTCAAAGCCAGCAAGTAAAATGATGCCCGCTTGGGAAGCTGTGAAATCCGAATGTTGCGTCTGCTGCAGTGGCTCTAGCAGAGCAAGCAGATCAACATCCGCTAGAGAATTATTCTCTTTGCACCGCAGCCTCAGCTGCCGCTCGACCAGCTGCCTCATAAAACGCGCATAGCTTGCGGCAAAGACCTTGGCGCGCAGCAACCAAGTCCATTGGGGCAAGAAGAAGATGCACATGAAGTGAAGTACCTTGGTGAGATTTGGATGGAGCAGTTGCTTGGTCTGTTCCTTTAACAGGGATTCACCATGACGCAGTCCACCCACGTCCCAGCTATAGAACAATCTGCCCGTCACATCGGTCGTGTACAGCTGGCACATCTCACTCAGTGGCAACACCTGCTCCGCCTGGCCGGCCATACGCCTACCCAGATGCTGCTCCAACTCGACCAGCACCTGCTGCATCATGGGATACATGCGCTGCTTCATCCGGCCACTGCTGAACATCTGCGACATGCAGCGACGACTCTCGCGCCACACCGGATACTTGGCCAGTGGCAGGGTCAGGGCACCCATCGGATCATGCTGAGCATCGGCAGCTTCATAACGATTGAGAAAGCTATTGAATTCCTTGATCAGCACAAGGCTTATTAGTTCCGGATCGCGTAGCATTAGCGCCGGTGTTTGGAATACATAGAAACCGGCAAGCTTTGCCTGCTCAGTACGCGCATCTGCATAGATTTCCTTGAAGAGGTCGCCAAACGAGATGCGCAGCAGCAACAGCTGCTTCAGGTGACCAAATGGCGTCCAGCTGGAGGCGGGCAGATGGATAAGTCGATGTTGACGAAAGTAGCTATATCGCTGCTCTAGATAGAGGTAGATGAAGAGCAACGTGAGGAATAGCAGTAGCAGAGCCAAGTATGGAGCTAACATAACTGCGAGATAGAAGATGGAAGATAAGGATAGAAGATATTAATTTCTCACAAAGTTAGATTTCTAACCTCACTGCACATAAATTCAATATTATCACTTTCATAAGGCAGCAATTACTACGGTCAATTACAACTTACAATTTTATAGCTTATACAGTTAAAGAAAATGGAAATTATATGAAATTTGAATATATTTGGCTAGCTCATCTCTAAAATAAGCTCAAAAAGCAACACGGCTAGACTCATTTCAATGAAATATGGAATACAAAAGAAACAAAAAGAAAAAAAAGGAAGAAGAAGAAGCATATACAATGAAAAGCCCATTTCATTCAGTAAACCGTAAACCGAAAGCCGAAAACCGAAAACAGAGAATAGAAAATGAACTCGTGACGCAATTAGCTTAGCCCCGATCGCAATCTTGCAGTGCGAGCTGAGAATAAAGACTCAATGGAGCAGCAAATGTAGCAAACAGTAGCTGTGCAGAGCTTGAGTTGTGAGAATGGTGCTTGGAACAGTGCTGCTTTTCTTCGCCTTTATCCTAACCTGGGGATATTACTTTCTGCGAAAGCATTATGCCTATTGGAGAGTTCGTGGAGTGCCTGAGCTGCGTCCTCGTTGGTTCTTAGGTAACTTGGGCGGCCTGTTGAGCATGCGTAGCAGTCCGGCGGATTTTTTTTGCGAGCTATACAATCATCCGGATGCACAGGACAAGCCCTTTGTGGGCATTCATGTATTCTATAAGCCAGCGCTGCTCGTACGTGATCCAGCCCTGATCAAACGAATTATGGTCAAGGATTTCGCGAAGTTCAGCAATCGCTACTCGAACTCGGACTACAAGGGCGATCCTTTGGGCTCGCAGAATTTATTCTTTCTGAAGAATCCGGCGTGGAAGGAGGTGCGCCTAAAGCTGTCGCCATTCTTTACCAGCAATCGACTGAAGCACATGTATCCGCTGATCGATGAGGTTGGCCGGAATTTGGATGCGTATCTGCGCCAGCAGCCGCTGCACAATGAACGAATGCGCTGCTTCGATCTGGAGGCCAAGGAGCTGTGCGCTCTCTTCACCACGGATGTGATTGCAACGGTGGCCTACGGCGTCCAAGCGAACAGTTTCACCCAACCGAATGGCGATTTCCGTCGTCATGGACGCGCGGTCTTTCAGTTCAGATTGAAGCGTGCTGCAGAGTTCACGTTGGTCTTCTTCTTGCCACAGCTGGTGCCCTACCTCGGCTTCAAGGTGGTGCCCGCTGAGCCCACCAAATTCCTGCGTGAGACCATCAACTATGTCATGGCAGAGCGAGAGAAATCCCAGAAGACGCGCAACGATCTAATCGATCTGCTGATCGACTTCAAGCGCAGCAGTCAGGGCTCAAAATTCGTTTTCGATGGGGACATTCTGGTGGCTCAGGCTGTGATCTTCTTTACCGCCGGCTTTGAGTCCTCTTCGTCGACCATGGCCTTTGCCATGTACGAACTGGCCAAGCATCCGGAAGTGCAGCAACGCCTGAGAGCAGAGATCAAAGAGGCACTGATCGCCAGCGAAGGCTGTGTTACCCAGCAGCTAATCGACTCCTTGGAATATATGCAGATGATATTGCAGGAGGTGCTACGCATGTATCCGCCATTGCCTTTTCTCGATCGTGAATGCACCAGCGATGAGGGCTACCCGCTATCGCCTTTTAACAAGTTCTGCATGCCCAAGGGCATGCCCGTTTATATACCAGCTTACGCTTTGCATATGGATCCACAGGTGAGTTGCAGATTGAAGTTGTATCCTTTTGATCCTAAGTAAACAAATATTGAAGCTGCTTCTCAAAGGTATCTTTTTATACTATTCCTTTGCGAACTATAGTCACTGAGCCTTACTTATCTTTCCAATCTCTCTCTTATCTCCATCTGCACGTCTTACTCCCATCACATTTTCACAAATTTCAACCATATTCTAACTTCTCCCCTCTTTCTTTGCAGTACTATCCACAGCCTAGGCAATTTAATCCGGAACGCTTCTCTTCAAGCAATCGAAAGCAGCATATTCCTTATACGTATATGCCCTTTGGCCTGGGTCAGCATGGATGCATTGGGGAGCGCTATGGCTACTTGCAGGCGAAGGTGGGCCTGGTCTATGTGTTGCGCAATCATTTGGTGACAACGTCGGAGCAAACACCGCGACGCATGAAATTGGATGCGAAGGCTTTAATACTACAGGCCGAAGGGGGCATCAATCTGCGGCTCGTGCGCGATCCACTGGGCGTTTGAATAGAACTTACTTGAACTTCAAATGGGAGAATTCGTTGGAATAGTCGAATAGTCGAATAGTTCACCTGTCAGCAACTCACGTAGCACTAAGTTTTCATTTCGCGTGTCTTCGCATTTTAAATTATTCAAGACGAGCATTCGAACATCAAAATGCATTTTGATTGCCTGCGATATTCGCGTGTCGCTGCGAAAGTTGCGAGAGGTGCAATAGATAATCAAATCACACTACTCCCACACTCTAGTAATCCCCAAATAAATGAGAGCCGACCTTTGCTCAAATTATCATGAGTGCAAAAAAATCATTAGCCCCTAAATTCGACTATCAAAAATTAAATGTTGCGTACTTATGATATAATAATAAAAAACTTTTTTCTATCAGATTCAAGGGGTTACTTATCAGTTTTATACCATGAACTCATGGAAAATGGAAAATCAGGGTAAGATCAGGTAGAAGGAGGCGTGGCAGACCCCATAAAGTATATAAGTGATCTGGGCGACGAACTGAGTCTATATAGTCATGTCCGTCGTGGCGGGGTTCAAGAGGTCTCCTAGTCGAACCGTCTGGACTAGAGTACTCTTACTTGTTAAGTACGCACTAAAAGTTCTAGTTTAATCATTACATTTTCTGCTTTCTGGCTATTAAACCCCGCCAGCAGCTACTAGTCGAGACTCGAGATTGGCAAATCTTATCAGCAATACCAAAAACATGTTGCCAATTGCCTTGCTTTTATGACAACATTCGAATGCACCTTTACGTTTCCATCTCCATTTCCATTTCCACTTCCATTTGCATTTCATAGCTAATGATTTTTCGCATAGAACACGTACGAGTCGCATTTGCAATGGATTGATGATATAATATATACAATAGTTATAATATTAATAACAAATTGTTGGCTCATTGGCTCGACAATTTATGCAATTTAGAATTTTAGTGCATAAAAAGCAATTTAATGCTTAATCAAATCGATAGTTAAACGATTTCTATTGCCCATAAAATTTAATCAAATTGAAATTGATCTGAGCACAACAAATCTATCATGCAATTTAGTAATCTCAAAAGATCTGCGCTCGAAACGTCTCCAGCTGTCAGTTGAATGCCAGGGGCAAAACGTTTAAATAATAATTTAATCGCTTTATTTACTACAAAGAACGAGGTTGTCTAATCAGAGGCCAGGTAAAAACAAGCACTTTGAACTGTTTTCAAATTTCTTTTTAATGTAAGTCAAAACCCAAAACAAAAATAAATATAAAACTATAAACTATAAACGTCAGCGTTACATAGCAAAGATCTTCGAGCTAAAATCACAGAGCATTCGCATCGTAAAGCCTATCGTTAACGATCTCGAGGAACATGCCCGACT
Organism: Drosophila nigricruria; assembly: GCA_037075265.1. NCBI lineage: Eukaryota > Metazoa > Arthropoda > Insecta > Diptera > Drosophilidae > Drosophila > Drosophila nigricruria. The sequence goes on along the minus strand of JBAMCI010000131.1, from coordinate 4,826,581 downwards.
GCTGCTGCAGTACAAAACTCTTCGGATCGAATTTAATATCCGTCACGGTCTGTGAACAGCAGCGCACAAAGTGATTCTTGAGGAAGTGGACCAGACCCAGTTTGGCTTGGAGCAGTCCGATGCGGCTGCCAATGCAGTTGTGGGGACCCAGACCGAAGGGCTGGTAGGCCATGGGCTCAATCGATTTACGATTCTCGGGCGAGAAACGTTCGGGATCAAAGCGATCCGGATTGGGCCAGTACTATATAAGAGATGATTGATTAGAGAATGATTTCTTAACCTTAACAAACTTACCTTAGGATCACGCTGCAGTCCATAGACGGGTATGAAGATGGGCGTTCCATTCTCCAGTTTGTGGTCGTAGTACGGTTTTAGCGATAGGTCCGGCTCTCCCTTAATGCTCTGATATTCGCGATCTAGGAAGGGTAAAACCGGATACATGCGCAACACCTCGTCAATCACCATGGATAGGTATTCGAGTGAATTGATTTTGTCGTAGCTCAGTTTGCCATCCTTCTCCTCGAGAAAGGCTTCGTTGATTTCCTGTCGCAGACGTTGCTGCAACTCTGGCTGCTTGGCCAACTCCATCAGGGCAAACGACATGGTGGACGAGCTCGTCTCGAAGCCCGCCGTAAAGAATACTCCAGCTTGAGCTACCAGAAAGTCGCTGTTGTTGGCCAAATGCGGCTTGCCCGGCTCCAGGGCTGCCTCCTTGCGTAGGCTCACGAGCACATCGATTAGATCATTGCGCACCGTCGCCGTTCGCTCTCGCTCCGACATGACATGGCCAATGGTATCTCGCAAGAACTTGGAAAACTCGTCCGAAAACACTTTGATGCGCAGCAGCGACACCAGCTTCGGCAAAAAGAAGGCAACAAAGAAATCCTTGCTACGCATCAACGTCGGCTCAAAGACCTTCCGTCCCTGCCTACGGAACTCAGCATCCGGATTCGACAAACAATTGGCACGCACGCCATACGCAATCGTTGCTATTGAATCCGTCGTAAACCTAGCGCACACCTCCTTGACTTCTGTCACGTATGCGGCTTCATTTGCTGGTTTCTCCTTGGCTAGCAGGGACTCTAGATCTGCGGCTATCTATAAAGTTATTCAATTCAATTTCGAATGAGAACTCAGTCAAAGTCCCACAGTCCTGTTTATAGAACCTACCTCTTGCATTAGTGGATACATATGCTTGATCTTTCCGCTGGTAAAAACCGGCGTCAGCTTTGTCCTTATCTCCTTCCATTGCGGATTGCGTACAAAGAACAGATTACTGGAGCCAAGGGCATCGTAATGTGGATCGGTGCGTCCGTAGCGATTGGTGAAACGATTAAAATCTTTGATTAGCACCGATTTGATCAGTTCCGGTTCGCGTATGACCAAGCCGGGCTTATTGATCACATAGACGCCAACCACAGCCTCATTTTGCATCCTTGGATCACTGTACACATCCGAGATGTGCAAGCCAAAGGCATTGGACTGCGTAAACACTGGCGCTGTATTCCCTATAATGGGCGTGGGCTGTATATAGGGTATGCCCTTGCGCTGCCAATAGCTGTGATTCCGTTGGAACCACAAATAAATTGCGCTAAGTGCGCCGACAATCACGAAAAGCGCCTCCGTTAGAACCATTTCACACGAGTCTAAAATATTAAAATTAATTTATATTTTAGCTTATCTTATATATATAATCATTCTTATAGACAAGCTCTTATCTGAATTTTATAATATATATTGTTTGCTGCAAATAAGCTATTAACAGGTAATCAACATTTTAGCTTATCTTATATACATAGTCAGTCGCAGCTATTAATTGCGATTAATTGAAATCTGAACTTATCTAATATACAATTATTGTCTCTTATCAAACCGAAATGTTTTGCACTCGAATCTTGTTTATTTGTTTGCTTTGTTGATAAAAAACTACTCCAAATTGTTGAGCCTTGTGCACTGAAGATAAGCAAATAAAAGCTCCTTCATCTCTGATAATCAGTGCAAATAATAATATTTATTAAATAATTTATAAAATGGAAAGTTTTCTAGTAACAAAACTATTGAGCAAATTTTTTTTTTCATTTTAAAAAGGATTTTTTATGATTTTAGAAAAATATTTTGGAAAAATTGTTAAATTAATAATTTTTGAAAACAAAGTTAAAAGCATTGGAAAAGTTATATGCAATTTAAATATTTCCACGAACTCAGATATTATTATTATTTTCATTATAAAATTCCCGTAATTTATAATTTTAATTTTAATTTATTTCCGAAATCATATTCTGTAATCCACAGCCATCGCAGATCCTTTTTCAGATTTCCATTTCACTTTTTTTAATGTTCACTAGAAAAATCACTTGAATCAAACACCTACTAACCTAGTTGCTTTGTAATAATAAATTTTATTCACGCCCGAGCACAAGTACCGACAATTAGCGAGTCTGAAATAACACTTGCAATCGACTCAAGTTGACTTCAGGTTTTTATAGTCACCTTCTACAAGAAAGATTATGAAAATTATTGTTCTCTCTAGCTGATAGCTCAACTAGAAGATACTTTGCATATGTGTACAGTATAACCGATGCTATTCTCAAACAAATATAGATGATCTGTTGGGAGATTCCATAAATCTGGGTTATCAAAGCAATATATATATATAAAAGAGAATACTATAAATATATATACGTATATATTTTTAACAATTTCATTTAGTACAGGGTATTGCAAGTTAAATCATAATTTACTTTAGCGATAACTGATGAACAGATAAATTGATATCGAGAGTTGTAAAACACTTAAATGCAACTGATAGACAGCTTTACAATAAAAAGTTGAAAAACCCGAATCATTACAGAGAGTAGTCTGATATGTCATAGATTTACAAATATACATTTATATACATTTAAATACATTAATATGTAATTTTCTTTAGCTTTTAATCTTTTTATTTGCTTATCTTTGAACCTCTAAATCTAATTTTAAGTACACTTTCAGCTTGCAGAATTGTTCAGACTACCCTCGTACTTAGATTATATAGATTATTACACACGCTTTTCAAATTCATTGTCAGATCTAATGTTCCTTGAATGCAACTATTGCATAGTGTCGCGGTGATATAACTGCATCGAACAGATCAATTAAATAGCTGTGCGTGTAGCCCAGTTCCTTGAGGAACAGCAATCGATCGAGCAGAATCAGACTCTCCACAACCGGTGCAAACGACATGCGTAGCAGATAGAAGAGCGACAGATAATGTTGATCTGGTTTGTGCTGCTGCAGCAGGGCCTCCAGTTCGTCTTCTTTGATTTCAGCCAGCCAAGGGGCATTTAACTTCCTTGAACACTTTTGCACATATTCCACGAAATTATTGCATTTTTGCACTTTGCCCACCTGCAGTGAGTTCTTTAAGTCCGGCGCATGCCTGCAGACCAACAATTCGAGCAGTGCGCGATAGTAGAGCGAGATGTTAGGTAGTTCCTTGGCTGACAAGGTGCGCTCAATGGATTGGGCGGCTAGCATACGGGCATTGCGACCTAATTTCAATTGGCGCTGTTGGAGATAGCGGCTCAATGGGAATCCATAATCAGTCACCTGCTGCATCAATGCCTTGTTGCCAAAGAATTCCTGTTCCGAGTAGCGTTCGTTCAATAAATGATAACAGCAGCCCACATTACACAGTACACGGCAATTATTCTGGGCATGAAAGACCTGCAAGCAGGTGGCGGCTAGATTTCCACAGGTGTGCAGTCCAGTAAGGCATATGGAAGGATCAACTATTTGTAGCTCATCCTTAAAATGTTCTTTTAGCAAATCGCCCAGGTTTAGTTCGGTGGTTATGTACATCGAAGTGGTTTTGTATTTATTTAAGACGGTATTTATAGGAGTTTCCTTAGGGGAAGACTTTTTACCGCGTCTTGGTGGTGTTTTGCCTTGGTTTAGTATCTCGGCGCGTTCTGTTAAGCCGTTCCAAGCGCGCTAATTCAAATAAATAGCAAACGAAAATAGTGTTGATTAACGAAAATAAATAACTGATTAGCAGTATGCATAACATAAATGAAGCGATATATCGATATGTATTTCTGCAACCCCACTCCGCAGCTGTCATTTACGCTTCTTCTTATTGCTGCGTGCACGACGCGAAAACGTTTTAAGCCGGCAAATAAATACGCGTTTTTCTTTTTTCATTCCATAACTTAAAAAATAAACAAACAAAATGTCAGCTGGCATGCCCATTAACCCTAAACCATTTCTAAATGGTCTAACCGGAAAGCCCGTGCTCGTTAAACTGAAATGGGGCCAGGAATACAAGGGCTTCCTTGTCTCCGTCGATGGCTACATGAACATGCAACTGGCCAACACCGAGGAAGTTATCGAAGGCTCCGTTACGGGAAATCTCGGCGAAGTGCTGATACGCTGCAACAACGTGCTCTACATAAAAGGAATGGAGGACGACGACGAAGAGGGCGAGATGCGCGATTAAATTAACTCTCTCAGTACAATTTAGCATTAAGTGTCCAAAAAGTAAATGAAATAAAACTTGTCTATTTATCTATAAGTGCAAATACCTGTAATTTACTATCCCGTGAAAGGGCATTCTTAGTATTCGACTCATTGGCATCGATTCCAAGCACCGACAGGCCATACTGCAAGCCCAATCTCGACGAGAGATATCCTTTGCCATCGCCAGCATCAACAATATAGCAATTGGAATCGGTTATTGTACTCTTCACGAGTTTGTTTACCAAAGCCGCTGTTAGCTCCACCTGTGAATGGTTGTATATACATATATATAGTATAGTAGAAAGCTGTTCTGTTTTTCTCTAAATCACTTCGTACTTACCTCATGGCACTTCTTAGCGCTCATGAATTCTTTAATGCTTAGCTGTGTTTGCATTTGGGCATTCAGCAACTGGTCCAGTTGCTCGAGACTAGTCAACAGCTCCGGACAGCTGGACAAGCGGTGGCTCTCGCTAGCTGCCAAAAATTGGGCCAGAGCTGGAAACTGCTGGAAATCAGGTGAGTCATGCGAAAATACTGCCTCTATGGCTCGTTGTACGTGCTCAGCTGTTGGCAGCTCCGCTCTCAATGACTGAGGCACAAGTTCTTTCCAATAGTCATCCGTTAGGTAGTTAACCATGTGGCAATTAATCAGAGTCATGTACGGCGTCAAGTAAGCTATCAAATCATCGAGGCGGCGCTGTAAGTCAACTGCTGCTACATGTCCCATCTTGCTACTTTTTCTAGAAGCTGTAATCCTTGCGCTCCTGCGTTGTGTGTACAGTGGTGTCCTGGCCAGCCCCCCTTTTGGTACCCAGTTGAGCGCACAGTCGCCGATGCGTGTTCCGTATGTGCTCCACAGCGCCAATGATGTCCGCGTCGGGATTGTTTTCACGTGGAAATTGTTCAATGAGCTGACGTAGCTGCTGCAATGTCCGCTGCAACTTTTCCGTATGTGGCAACTGCTGTTGGGCCACCACTTGGCCGTAAATGGCGCCCAGTTCCTCGCCAAGTTGAACGCCTTGCGCGTACCCCAGTTGGTAGCCCTCCTGATTACCCTGAGCACGACCGTCGGTGATGCCCTCTGCGTAGCCCTGACGTGCGTGTTTTTCCTCGGTCAGCACAATATCGTCGAACAGATCATTAATATCTCGCGAATCACCGGACATTGTTGAAATGCGTCTGCCCTGCTCAATTATCGATATAATTTTATCGATAAGCTCCGACTAAATCCAAACTTTTGCAGCACTAGCTCTTGCCTATTTATGTCTAACTTCCATCACTAACCATACATGTATGGTTCCATTCACAATTGCAGACAATTAGCATGCAATTTTAGCGATAGTTCTTCACCTCTCACGTTTTGCAACACTTTGCAATACAAAAATAGTTACTCAGTTGTTATGCTCGATCTGCCCAAAACAGTTTATTAATAATTTTCACTAATGCTTAAAGCAAGGCACATATTGCTGGAATTAATTTAGTTCTATTTAATTTGTTACTACTCCCAAGCATCTGCATCATCATCGGAATTGCCCTCGTCGCTGGACATGGAACTTTTGTTTTTCTCCATCGGTGCTGCAATTATCTTTGACAGCTGCAGCATCATGGGATTGCCTGCTTGCTCCGCCGGATTTTGATTGCCTGAGATTCCCTTGCGGCGCAGCATCAGCTTATTGTGTAGATCTGCCATCAGATCACCTCCACTGGCTGCACTGCCTCCTGCTCTGGAACGGCTTGTCCCGTTGACGTTTTGTTTGCAAACTGCATCGGCATCTGCATCCGGATTGACGGGCGCAGCAGCTGATGAGCGCAAGCGTCCACCGTGTGCGCCCCCAGCATTGCGTATGGCAGCCATCAACTCTGACCGCGGATCGTCTGGCGGTGGTGCCCGCGATTCGGGTATGTTTAAAGGCGTCTCCAAGGATGGGGAGATGGGCTTGATGACGCCATCAGAAGGCAGTTTGGCTATTGCTTGAGCGGGTGTTGTTGGCGGCGGCGGCGGTGGTGGCGGTGGCGGTGGTGGCGGCGGCGGCGGTGGTGCAGCTTGCGTAACTGGTGGCACAGTTCCCGTATAAGATCTCCTGGTCATGTGCGTCTGCGCTGCAATTGCCTGCACTGTTATCTCCAAGTTTTCGGGCACCACATCTAACTTTTTACTCAGTTCCAGCTCGGGCAAGTCGGGTAAATCGACAAACTGATGCGATGGTGCAATGGGTGTTTGCTCCTCCACCGGCACATACTGCAGGTCATTCGCGATGCCCGGCAAATCGGGTAGGTCCAGTGGCACATCAATTGCCGGTGCCGCTAAAGCTGCAGGCGTATAACGCAAGTCACCAGCTGGCGTAGTTAGCTTGGTGGTGCCATGGGCCAGCGAGTGGGGCGCCGGTGCCAACAACTGGGTTGGCTTCGGTTTGTTGTTGACGCCTCGCTTGTGGGTCTGTGGTGGCAACTTGCGCTTCCAGGCATTTAGATCGTCGCTGCCATAGGCGAATTCATTGCTGTTGAAGCGCAACAGACCAGGCACTGATTTAGCAGACGGCACAGGGCCCAAGCCTGTGGTGCTATTCGTGAGCTGACGTTCCGTAATTAGCGGTGTTTGTTGCTGCTCCTCGCCACGCACATGGAAGAATACGGAGTCAATGTCCATGGCATTGTTCGAATCGCTCGCTGCGTCAGCATGACGATTCCGTTGGCGGCGTTCCGTGGTCGAAGTTGTTGACTGTTTTTGTGTTGGTGTTGGGCTATCCATTGGCTCTTTGACCACGGCCGGAAAGGTTGCGGGTATGTTGCTTAAGATACCGTTGCCTGGAAACCGGGCGGGCGCAAAGATTTTGATGGATTTCTTGGAGCCAACAAGTGCATCGATTTTAGCCTGGGCACGCATGACACGCTCATTTATATGCTGAACCTTGGCACCATTTCTTTCCAATCGAGCATCGATGCGGCCGAAAATTGAGTTGATTGTTTTGTTTAGGCAGTCGAGCGACTGTGCTGCTCTGATTATTGTTTCCTCGTGATGTAGATCTGTTGGAATTATCGATACCTGGTAGGCGCTGCGCACGTAAGTTTCGCTCTCGTCCATTTCCCTTTCTTTTTGTTTGCGGATAAGGAGATAAATGAACTATTTGTATTTGGTTTTTTTTTTTTGGCGATTTATATCGCCCCTTTGTGTTGCCCCTATCCAATCAACAGCTGGTTGTGCGAGAAGCTGAGGCGCTGCCAACTTGCGTCCTGTTTACCCTCTATCGATTTCATAGTTGTGTATCGATATCTTACGCATTTATGCGTCAAAGTGTGGTTATCAATAGGATCGCACATCACTAGTGCACACTCATCAGATTCATCGCAGTTGTTACGTGAAAAAGTTGTCAAAGGCTGATTTTGTTTTAGTTTAAAAAGTGCTCAATAATTATTTTTCACTGCATTCAAGTGCGTTAAACGAAGTGTACAAATGTATTAATATAAAAAGGTATGTTTGCCAGCGTAAATTTATCGTTTGAATTGTTTTTGTTAAAATAAACGTGTGCGTGTGTTTAGTATAAACGTGGCTTCCGAACAAAAAAATGTGGGAAAAAGACCAAATGAGATGAATTTCAGCAAAAAAGTATTTTCGACCGTATCTATTTGGCAAAGGTGCGCGTTCCAAATCCATAAAATATTTAATTTGTTAAAGAACTTGATGTTTTTTTGCAAGAGTGAAAAAATGCGTGTTTGCATGTCTGCTGGCCGCCATTTTGAATATTTTCTGTGGAAAAAAACTTCCCCTAGCCCCGTTGCCCGTGTGTTTATTGTTCGCCCATGAACAGACACATGCATGTGTGAATGTATATATACAAATATATATATATTTGTTGGTTGCGTGTGGTTGTTTACATGTGTATTGTTTTTTTTTTTTTTGTCATGGCTGCAAAGCCACATCAACAATTATAATATTTATGTATATAGCGAGGTTGTATATACACTCAAAATGTATATTAAAGTGTGTGTGTGTGTTAGGGAGGGATGTTGCGAAAATTTATATATACTACAAAACAAAATATCGATAAATCATAATCTTTTTATTTGCAATCTCTTCACTTGCAGCTTAACAACTGCAATTTATTGTGAATTGTGATACGGATTACAACAGGGTAACCACCACAGGAGTTTCAGGAGGACAGCCTGCCATTATGGAGCATATATTGCAATCGTATCCGGAGGATGCACGCCGCATTGGCGAAGAATATTTATCGAGTCTAACGGATTTGAATTGCAATAGCAAGCCATTGATCAATATGCTCACCATGCTCGCCGAGGAGAACATTAACTATGCCCATGTCATTGTGCGCGTAGTGGAATATCACATCAGCCAGGTTAACAAATAAAGCATAATTAATTAAAACAGCCACAACACCCAGAAAGAGAGACACAACACACACTCAGACACATATATCAGACATACTGAACCATACACATATAAAAGTCCTACGTACATTTGCCGCCGATGCCGCCGTTTACACGGCAGTTGTGTTAACACATGATCTCCATGTCCAAAGTGTGTGTTAGTTGCAGTTAGGGAAGGCACTAAAGATCTTAAGTTGAAAAGTTATCGATAACAGGAACTGTGAAAAGAGCTCGATTGCCAATTGATTTAAATATTTTCAAAGAAAATAATAATTTTGTTTAAATGATAATTATTTTAAATATCTAAAATATCACAATTTTTATATGCCAATTAAAATATGCCAATAAAATTATAAAGTTTAGATCTATACTTGCACCTCAAATGGCAAAAGAGATTATGAATTACGTATATTATATACATAATATATTTACTTAAAATATTTTACTCGGATATGTGGAGTATCAATTACTTGTATTATTATCGATGGCTTTTTTTCCTTTAGACTTTTGTGTAAGGCGATGTGGGCATATCAAAAGTATTATAAAATAATTTATATATAACTATCTTTGATATTACCCCATCTACATACGCTTCGTATAAGCAACACTTTAAAGTTTAACCAATCAATCAATATATAAACTAAACTAAATGTTTTTTTAAAGAGAACTAAATCTCTATTGGTGTGTTTGTTTAAGCTTTAAAGTAAAGAAATAACTCGTAACTCAATTTAAAATATTTATATTTGGGTTTTAAGCAGAGACTGATTATCCCACTACAAGGTAAGACGTTTACTATATTTCTATTCTTCTTTTTCCTCGATACCTTGAAGTACATACAAAATACACAAAGAAATCGAAAAGAAAATTCCAATAAAAGAGAAAATACTTAAACAATTGTCATCAAGTTGTCTTTTATTTTATACAAGAATAAAACATTGCTTCAAAATATAAACAAAGAAAAAACTATCTAAATATTATATAACTTACAAATAAATACCTAACACGCAGCAAAAGAGAAAAGAAAAAAAAGAAAAACAATTTGGCATAAAGGAAACACTGAGGCAAAACCTAATCAGTAACGTATTCAGCTTATAAAGTAAACGGCATACATATCTTAAATAACTTTTTTGTATATATAATTTAAAACCTGACCTCAAAATCTAGAAAATATTTTTTTTTTTTATATATATTATATATTTTATCTTAATATTATTACTAGTCTACAGAGTTGAGCCAAAGTTTTAAATTTATTTTAGATATTTTCGTATAATGCAATTTTATACAAAAGTATTTTCCACTGTTGAAATGTATGTGAATACAATTTGATTGGAATAGTTTTCAAAAGTCGCTTGTAGAGTTAGTTAAAAGGGCGTTTCTTTACCTTGGGTTACGTAGTTCTTTTTTTTTTATTGATAATGCTTTGCTTTGATCAACTGCCCTCTCACCTTCAACATGGAGATGCATTTGTGTCCAGCAGCTGCCGTTGTCGTCGTCGTCATCGTTGTTTTCGTTTGTCTTAATGATCGTCAGTCGTGAGCCAAGGACTATGTGAATTGAAGTTGTTGTTGTTGATGCTGCTGTGCCTCAATCTGTGTCCAAACACTTCGCTAACGACGTTGTAGAAACTTATGCTCTATTTTTTATATTCTTACCTATCTCACCAAATCAAACAGGTGCCGCCCGAATTCAAATTGCCTATACTATATTTAATTGATTCGATAATTAAGAATGTGAAAAGCAGCTACGTTCAGCTGTTTGGGCAATGCATAGTCAATATATTTCTCAACGCCTTCGAATCGGTAAGTCAGCAGCAAATAGAAAAACCTTTACTCGGCTAAATATCCTTTCAAATCTCTAATCCTTAGGTGCAACATTCGCCATCGCAGGTGCTGGAGAAAGTGCGCGAACGCATGTATCTGCTGCGGCAGACGTGGAACGATGTATTTCCCGCATCTAAGATGTATGCGCTGGATGTTAAGGTCAAACGCTTAGATAACAATTGGCCCATTACGGCCAAACCAAGTCAGCCCAATAAAATACACGTTAATCCCGCCATACACGTCAATCCTGATTTTCTAAAGACCGTAAGCATTATACAAATCAAAAAGTAAGACTAGTCAAATAGTTAAATACATTTTCCTTCTTAGGGCATGGTGTCTATGCCTGTTAACTCGGCGCTGTCCAGCGACATGGAGGAGATATTGCAGGCGAAAACACGTGAGCTGCTGGAGCTGAAGAAGCGCAAGCTGGAACTTGAATTGGAGCAAACTAAAATGCATTTAAAGGAGCAAGAGCGTCAACTAAGTCAAGCAGCAGATGCAATTGCGGTAACGCCCATGACCGCTGGAATGCCTGCTCCACCAGCTGCACTACGTCCACCCGGCATGGAGACAAGTGTACCTCCGCCGAACTATCCTAGCGGCATGCGTCATATGCGCCCAGGCGCGCCTGTTGCACCAGGAGTTGGCCAACCGGTAAGGCTTACGCTTTAGCAATTCATAACATACTGAAACTAATATTTGTCTAATGCTTACAGCCTTTTGTCAACAAGCCAAAGGTACATCCTATCAATCCAGCTATGCTTAATTCTGTGCGTCAGCGTGATCCCCGACTGGCCCGTCAAATGCAGCCGCAACAGTCAGCACAAATGGCAGCGCCCATGCGTGCACTCGATCCGCGTCTGGAGGGCCACAAAGGCGGCAACTCTTCCTCCTCCTCAACAGTACATAAATCTAGTCGTTCACGCAGCAAGTCTCCATTGCGCAACACGGGCAACAGTAGCAGCAACCGATCCTCCAAACCCAGCAACAGCAGCAGCAGCACCAATAATCATCACAGCTCCTCCAGCAGCAGTCGCAAGCGCAGCGAGTCGAAGAGCTCAACTGCGTCAAGCTCATCTTCTGGCTCAGATTTCAGACACAAGAGTAGCAATAGTGTCTCGCCTGTCAAACGCTCGTCCAGCTCACGCGACAAGCACTCATCGGGCAAGGAATATACACATAATGGCAACTCACCAGCAAGCAACAGCAAACGCAAGAGCAGCTCGCCTTCAAGTTCGCCAACCAAATCGAAGCGCAATGCCACACAAAAATCCATGAGTCGCACCAAATCGAGTGGTTTGAGCAATGCGCGCTCACGCAGTCGCTCACCTGTATACAGAGATGTGGACATGCGTAGCGTGGAGCGCAGCAAATCGCCAGAGCCAACAACAAAGACAATATCAACAGCAGCGATTGTTCCAGTTCCATCTTCAGCAGCAGCAGCCACAGCAACCACAACAGCAACTGCAACAAATGATTTAGAGAAACGTAAGAAACAATTTTTAATTCTAATCTCACACTTGTTAGCCAACAGCCAAGTCGTTAGCAATACAAATGACAAAGTAGTTGAATTATGCACAAATTACAAGCCAAAGTGGCGGCACCCAGGGCTTAACAGGGTTTATCAGGGGGTCAGGTTGGGGTTGGTATATTGAGTGCTAAGTGTTGATCTCATTGGAAAAGCTGATACAGTTGATCCTTCACTGGTTACAGATATAACTAGCAAAGTGCAATTAACTCAAAATTTAAAAAGTGGAAGGGCAAAACTTCTTAATGAAATTTGAACTACTTTAAAAACTTAAAACTGTCTAAAGTTATAAATTCTGTAGCTTACCACAGAATATCAAAAGCTACTTAAAGCTTTGCTAGCTCTCATTTTAATTTAAAATATTCTATTGAATTGGTATTAATACATAAATAAGTTTTCAAAGCTTTTAACTTTGTTCAACCTATGACAATAAATCATTTTACTGCATAAAGTAAGCAAAGCTCAAAGATCAAAGCTTCAGAATCTTGTTAAAACATCTCGTAAACTCAATCTAAAACAACCTTTATCTCAATAACAGATATAAAGATCTCATAGATATATATAACTCATTCGTATTACTAAATAATTCAAGCTATACTCATAGCATTTCGAAGCTCTTCTTAATCATTCTTTTTTTAATATTGCACTTTGCTCGAAGAACTTTGCTGGTAACTCTAAGGGTTGTCACCTATCCTGTCGTTCTGTGTTATTTCTTCCAATTTTTTTTTTCGTAGGCGTTGTTTGTTGAGCTCTTTTCACTCGTTGCTCCAGTTGAATGGAAATTCTTTTTGCGACTATTTGATAGAAAAAGAGATATTTATTTTAATATATATATTTCCAAAATTTTAAACGAAACTATATAAGCCTATAAGAATTATGCCATTTTCTTAATTAATACATAAGAGCAAATAACGATAAAGTTCGAATTTAATATTAAAAAAAAAAAAGAAAAAAAAAGAACCAAAAACAAAAAAAAAACAAGAACTAAAAAACAAATCCAATAAAAAATGCGTTGTGAAAACCTTTTGCATTCCAGTTGTTTTAATTAATGCAAAACATAAAGAAAACGTAGCAAGGTGCCGCCTTTTGTTGTAATTTTAAGTATATTTACTTTGTGAAATTGTTAAAAATTAGAAAATCGTGTGATCAAATTGTTGTAAACTGATAAAACCAAAAAAGAAAAACAATGATATATGCTCTATATCAGTTTTGATAAAGCTAAGAAGAAATAAAGACTGCAGTTTTAATTTGTTGTAAAAAGTCTAACAAAAGAAACAAAAACAAAAGAAATCCTAAACAAAACTTAAATATTCTTTAAACGTAAATATTTTATAAAAAATGAAAAATAATTGATTAAAGCGTATTTTGTAGTTGTATTATAATACATGATATACGTCTTGCCAAATATGTATATATACTATATGTTTTTTTTTTATTATTATTTAATTTTGTATTTGTAGAACGGCACTTTTTAAGAACCCATATATATATATATTTTTTTTATATTTAGTCTAACCTATTTCCTAAACGGAAATATAATCAAATAGTTTCCTTTTTTTATATTATTATTATTATTTTATTATGATTTTCCACTAATTTATCTAGCTCAATTGCTGTGCCTGGTGTGTGTTGATGATCCAATTTTGTTCTTTCAATTTTTCAATTTAAACACATTATTTTTTTATAATTTTGTTCAAACCCTTTTCCTGTTTAGTTTTTGTAATTTTTCTAGTCTTATTTTTTAAGGGCTACGCCCAGCCCCTTTAATATTTTTCGTAAGAATTCTTTGTTTTTGTGGAAGCATAAAATACAAATTTCTAGATACACATTTCACACTACTTGAACCAGGGCCACGTTCGCCGCATTTAGATGCATCTAGCAAGGACGTCGATTTGCGGCCCTTTGCCAAATTGGCCAGCATGGCGGCTGCCGTAAGGCCAGCAACGCCGCCGCCACCGGCCATAACACTCGGCACGGCGAGAACATTTGCAGCAACGATCGCAGAGAGCGGCAACAGCAGCAACGAGAACAGCAACAACACCAGCAGCACAACAAAAATTGCTAGCAGCGCCTCCAACGCAACGAACAACAGTTCTTCCTCCAAATTGCCCACAAAAGTGTCGTTCAAAATACAAAAACCGTTTAATAAATTAGAAAAATCTACAGCGCATTTATCAACAGCAACACTGCTAACAGCAGCAGCAGCAGCAGTCCCAACAACAATTGCAGCAGCAGCAGCCTTAATCCCGGGCAGCATTAGGCAATCATCTCCAGCGCCGACTGCAGCGGAACTTCTGGCGCAGTCCGTGGGCGAGAAGCGATCGGCTACACAGCTGCCGGCGAATGCGGATACGGATGAGGATGAGGATAAGCTGCAGCAACCGCAGCAGAAGCGCAGTAAATCCACCAAACTGGATGCGTAAGTGCAGCTATAACTAGTCATTATATAACTATTCCAATTAAATCTAATTATTTCCCATATTGCAGCCTCTTTGGTAGCGAGGATGTGGACTTGCGACGCGAACTGCCTGTCAATTCAAATCCAAATATTCTCGTGCCTGGCAACGTAATTGTTGTCGAGGATGATTCCATGGACAATTGGGAGGCCAATAAGGTGGGTTATCTATCCACAACATTTAACAATTGAAATTGCCAACTAAATCTCTACTCTCTCTACTCCTATTTAGCAAAACACCAAGGCACCTTTGTCGCCTGTGAAGAAACCCACATTGGATGAGCTGCGTGCCAAGCTAGCTAAGACCGCGCGACACAACAACAAGCAGCCGCTTAAGTCGGGTAAGTAATTTCACAAAATCCAAAATGAATTGCCAAATAATTTTAGAAATTTCTGTTTGCCAGACAAATCCAAAGAATATCCCGTGGCGCAACGTCTCAAGCAGCTGTCGTCGGAACTGAAAGTCAGCGATGATTCGCAGGAGGCGCATGACGAAAAGATGCGCACAATACTTAGCCAGGCGCAGGAAATGTTCGAGAATCATGGCATGAATCCGGAGCAGTACAAGGAGCTAGTCAGCAAGGTGGTGGTCATGAATGAGAGTAGCAAGCTGAAGGATCGGCGACGCGAGTCAGCTGCAGATGATGAGGACCTGGAGCGGAATGCAGCGAGGGATGCTGTGTTACGAAAACGCATACCCAAACTGAAGGGCAATGAGAATCAGGCGTCCAGTTCGCCGCGTAGCGATGGCGAGCCACAACAGCAGCAGCAGCAACTGTTGCCGATGGTCGACAAGCCACAGCAACAGCAGCAGCAGCCGCCAGCTAAGCAGCTGAAGAACAAGCGCGATGGCAAGCGACGCAAGCCCAGCAAATGGGGCGAGCAAGTGGATCCAGCTGCAGCACAGCGAGCCGCCTGGCAATTAGCCCAAAACAACAATAACAATAACAACAACAATGGCAAACGAAATGCGCCAACTGGTGGTGCAAATGTCGGTTTTCGTGGCATGCCCTGGCAGCATCCGCCGTTGGTTATGTCCCAAGCAGCCGTGCCACCACCACCACAACCACCCACCATGCTGTCCCTGCCGCCAGTGCCACCGGTTAACATAACCAAAGCCATCAATTCACTGGACAATCCCATGGCAGACGTGGTGCGCAGCATAACGATCGATGGTGGGAGCAAGGAGATACGTTTCTACAATCAAGTGGCAATCATATTTATGGATGGCGATGAGCCGCATGAGATCGGCTTCCAGCACGGACAGCGTGCCATCTACATTGATCACAATGAGCAGCCGCTAGCGCTCAGCTTCAATGATGACTACAAACCCTTTCAGTTGGATGGGCAGCTGCATCGCATACGTTTCGGCCATCCATCGCGGGAGCTATACATCGATGATCATTGGTACGAGATCTATTTCGGTGGACCGCCCGTTTCGCTGCCTATCGGCAATAAGTTGCATGTGCTGAAGGCGGAGGGACCGCCGCCCAATGTGGACATTGGTCGTGTGCGTCGAGATTTAGTTGTGGGCAAGATCAACATGATTGTCGATGCACACACAATTGTGCCGCTCTTTCTCGACGGCCGCCAGCAGACGTTCCATTTGGGCGCCGAGCAGCACTCGCTGCAATTTGTGGATAGTTTTCTTTATGGATTGTTAGATGGTCAGCTGCAGAAGCTAGAGTATGGCGGCCTGCCAAAGAGCATGAAATTGAGTGGCGGACGCAATTGTTTCATTCGCTTTGGCACGCTGCCCAAGGGTGTGCAGGCTGGCAAGGCGCACGTTCAAGATATGGTGTACATTAAGACTGAGGCGCCAGCGGAACCGCCCCAGCCGCCGCCAGTGCCAGTAGCTGCAATACCAACTGTACCAGCCGTCGCAGCAGCAACGCTCGAGCAGCCAGCAACTGTTCCAGCTGCCGGCGTAGCAACAAATGTTGCTCCCGCTGCACCTTTGCCTGGAACAGCAGTGGCTGCACTAAGCAATCTCAACATAGATGAGCTCTTCCAGAAGCTCGTCTCTTCTGGCATAATTGCTGGCAGCAGCAGCACCGTCAATGTACCTGCTTTGGATACCAACTCCAATTCTAGCAGAGAGGCGGCGACAGCTGCAACAGCAGCAGCACCAGCAGCCACAGTAGCACCTGCAGCAGCTGCAACACCAGCAGCAACTGCACCCGCACCTGCCGAGCCCATTAAACGCATTGATCTGCAGAAACCAGACACAATTAAGACTCGTCAGTCGGCCGTGATAGCCACCTTGTATTTGGGCATGCAGTGCAGCAGCTGTGGCGTACGCTTCCCACCGGAGCAGACCATCAAGTATAGCCAGCATTTGGATTGGCATTTCCGTCAGAATCGAAGGGAACGCGATTCCACACGCAAGCCCACGTCCAGGCGTTGGTTCTATGATCTCAATGATTGGAAGCAATACGAGGAAATCGAAGATGTTGAAGAGCGTGAAAGGAATTTCCTCGAAGCTCAGGGTCAACAATTGGGACCAGATGCCATCGATGAGGTGTCCCAGCAGCGTTCGCTCAATTCACCTGTGCCCAGCTGTGCAGCTGGTGCGACTGATGTGGATCGCAGCTGTGACATGTGCCACGAGAAGTTCGAACAGTTCTATAACGAAGAGCTGGAGGAATGGCATCTGCGCTCAGCCATACGTGTGGACGATAAGATCTATCATCCGCTGTGCTACGAAGACTACAAAACTTCGCTGAATCCACCTCCAGTTGTTGATAATGATTCAACAATAAATGGAGATGTGGATATGCTAAATGCTAGCGATGACAATGCCATGGATACGCTGATCAAGCTGGAAGATGAATCGGGTAAGCACGGATGAAAGTCTTAACTAGTAATGAACTAACTAGACTAACTAATCCCATTCTTAGATGATGTCAAGAAGACATCCAATACGCTGCTGGCTGACGATGATGATGATGATGATGTCATTGTACTGCCCAACGAGGAGCCAAGTGTCACAGAGATTGTCGATGACGACGATGATGAGGAATATGTACCCGTTGCTGTGACAGCCGAACCAGAGACAGAGGTGTCCAAGGAGAAGCCATCAAACAGCGACCAGGAGGAAAGCGAACAGCAACAGCTTTCCAATGAGGAGCAACTAGATAAGGAACATCATCATAGAGTGTCAGAGAATGCCAATGAATCTGATGTGGAAATACAGGAGCCAAACATTCCCTTTACCGACCTGGACAACTATGTAGAAAAGGAGCCAATGCCGATGCTCAATGTAAAAATCAAAGAAGAGCCCAAAGATGACGACGAGGAGGATGATGATGATGGCTTTGAGGATGTGGGCACAGTAGTGCAATTGCTGCCACTGCCAGAAGATGAAATATCGATATTAAGCAGTGGTGAGTAGTCATTCCTATATATATATATATATATATCCATGAATATTTGGTACTAATGACTTCTACTTGATTAGAAACACTAACCCATACCATCGATTCGACTGCATCGCCAGCTACGCTAGAGCGTCCAGCCTCGGTGACATCTCTCTCATTGCCAGCCAATGATGATGAGCTGGAACTGGAGCCAATTGCTGCAGCAGCCAACAGCGAGGCCGATTTTAATGGTGAGAATCCGCAGGAGACGCATAATTTAAGTGCAGCGGGGCCGGCACCGGCGTTACCTTTGGCTAGCATAGTTAATAAAATAAAAATAAATATCACTAAGAATACAAGTAGTAATAGTCATAATAGTGCCTCAACAACAACAACAACCACAACGGACTCGCAAGTGTCGGCAATAAGCGTCATTGGCGCCACTGGAACTGCCGATCAGCAGCAACAACAGCAGCAACAGCAAAATTCCATTCAAACTATTTCCACTATTCCTGTGCTGTGTGGAGGCAACACCTTTGTACCGAAGATTGCCACCAGCTGCAGCAGCAGCAACAGCAGCACAAATGCGCCGCCTGCCAACATTAGCTGCATTTCCGTAATTGGGAGCAGCTACGGCAGCAGCAGCAGCAACAACAACAACAGCAACAGTTCGCGTGCGCCTGCAGCAGCAGCAACCACAGCAGCGACGCCGGCGGCTGCAACCTCCCAGACAGCAACTGTCAGCGGTCTGGGAACGACAGTACAAAAGTCGATAACCCCACCACCAACCGCTGCAGTCGAAGCTGAGCCGGAGCCTATTATCGAACTGAAGCCGGCGCTGCGACAGGCGACGCTTAAGAAAACGAAGAAAGTTCAAAACGGGGTCGAAACGTCGGGCCTGTGCTCGATCATGTAGAAAGAGAGACAGAGAGAGGGAGAGAGAGTGAGAGGGCACATGCATATTATTCCTAATCTCACTAAATGTGTGTTTTTCTATATAATTAGCAATCTTACAATTTTAATTTAGAACGTTACTTAGTTTTAGGCAATTTACAGACGCGCCAATAGCGCAATAGCGCATCTTTTTGCGGTTCTCTGTAGGCATACCCAACGCCTACGATCCCTCCCCCAACTTACATACAACCTATAATACAGAGCGCGCAACACTTAATTTATTTTTACAACGATAAAAAAAATGCAAAATAAAAAGAAATTTTTACACAACAATAAGAGAACGTATACATAATTTGTGATAATTTTAAAACTCTCGGGTTAGCGTCATATATTATTCAGTTACACAGATCAGAGCTTGGTCCATCATTATAATCTATGTAATGTGCGTTTGCTGAATTTGAAACAATAAATGAAAACTGAATTCTACCCATTTTTTATTTAATTCATCTTTCTAATATATCTATAAATATATTTTAATTATGTTTAAAGTACTTAGTTATTTCAATAAACAGGCGACAACACTAAAATAAATGTGGTTTTATTTTTAAAAATATTTTAAACCAATTTAAAGTTAAAGTGGGGAAAATAAAAATATTGAAATCAAATTGAGGTCAATAAAATAACATATTTATTGAATTAATAATTAATAATAGATTAATGTTTGATTTGAATTGAATTGAAAGCGCGCGCGTGTTTAGTGTTATAAAGTGCCATAAACACAAGATGTCATAGCTTTCAGCTTGTTACGCGTTATAGCCAGCTGTTGTGCGTAAGAGGGGCTAAAAAATACAAAACGCGCTGTACTATGCACGTGGGCCTGTTTAGCGTTTACATTTTATTTTAGAATAAATAGTTTTTAAAATGTCTTCATCGTTTTTTCTGAAACCAGGCGCCGCCAAAGTGGCCGCCAACAAGAAGCGCAAAGTAAGTAAATGAAAGAAAGGAAATATATACATAGATAACAGTAAATAATAAAAAACATTTTAGCTGAATGCAACAAAAGCAAAAGGCAACGCAAAACCGGGCAAGAAAACACAAAATGCCGTTCCAGGGCCAAAAAAACAACGTCGAGCAAAGGTGGACGATGAGGAGATAGCAAGTGATGACGATGAAGAGTATAATGGAAATACTTTGACTTTCTCCGCCGAGGAAGACGAAGAAGAGGAAACGGCCCAAGACAAACGATTAAGATTGGCCAAACAATATCTAACGGAGATTGAGAAACAGGAAGCGGAACGTGCCGAGCAACGAGAATTAAGCCAGAGTGTGGAGCAACGCCTTCAAACTGAGTATTTGGATAGTGTGGGACGTCTGCGGCGCACGATTGCCGCCGATCTTAAATCATGTACAATTCAAACTGTGCTCAAGCACAAGCTTCATCACAGTCCGATCTGCGCACTTTCCCTTAGTGCGGATGGAAAGCATCTGTACACGGGTGCGAAGTCGCAATATGTGCTCAAGTGGTGCACGGAGAGTGGCAAAGTGCTGGAGAAAGGTGATGTCCTTCCGCATCGTGAGGAGCCCGAATCGAACAAGAAACGGAGATCACATGTCATTTCCATTTGCCTGTCGAGCGACATGAAGTACATGGCATTAGCCGAGGGAGGCGTCAATATACAAATCTGGTGTCCACAGACGATGAAGCATATGAAAACGTTTAAGGGCCATCGGGATAATGTTACGGGTCTGGTCTTTCGCAAAGGCACCCACGAGCTTTATTCGGCAGCTAAAGATCGTTCCGTGAAGATCTGGTCAGTGGATGAAATGGCATACGTTGAGAGCTTGTAAGAGAATTATTATAATTATTTTGGAGTTTCATCTAATCACATTTCATTACAGATTTGGCCATCAAACAGCTGTAACGAGCATCGATGCACTGAGTCGAGAACGGGCTATAACTGCTGGTGGCTCGGACTGCTCTTTGCGTATTTGGAAGATTACGGAAGAGTCGCAACTGATTTACAATGGACACAAGGATGGCATTGAGTGCGTTAAACTGATCAATGATGAGCACTTTGTATCCGGCGGAGTTGATGGGTGGGTATCAAATATGAGACAGAGAGATACTGTTTTACTTATATCTATTTTATTTATAATTACTGCAGTGCGATTAGTCTGTGGAGTGCGTTGAAGAAGAAACCTATAAGCACAACGCAATTGGCTCATGGCAAGGGCGACAATGGCGTGGCTAACTGGATAACAGCGGTTGCCGTCGTCGTCAATACAGACTTAGTAGCAACAGGTGCAACTGCAGACTTATATTTCATTACAATGTGCAATTATAATGTGATATTTGTTTTATAGGCTCGTGCGACGGCTGTGTCCGACTGTGGCAAAGCAACCCGAATGCGCGTAAGCTGCAGCAGTTTCATAGCATACCCATTGCTGGCTTTATAAATGCCCTCACTTTCAATGCGGATGGCAGCAAGCTGTATGTGGCTGTCGGTCAGGAACATCGTTTGGGGCGTTGGTGGCGGCATAAAGCAGCCAAGAATAATGTAGTTGTAGTTAATCTTGAGTCGAGTAATGCAAATAAAAGAGAAAAGTAAACCAGAGTCAATTTTGAATGACGGAACTATTATTCAAAGGGCGCGCCAATAAATGTCTGAACATCAAACGAATAGTCGATAAGCCACACATTTATTAGTATCGTTTCCACTTCGATATTTAGTATCAATCCCAGTGGCGGTCGGTCGATACGTTGTGGTTACAAAACAGGCAAAGATGCAAAAGAAAGCCGGCGGCGGAGCTATGTCCTTTTTTAAGACAGAAATTGGACGAAAAGTAGTTTTCTATGCGGCAGGCACAACTACAGCCGGTCTGTTCTTGGTCAACTTTGTGCCACACACATTTGGACTGAAATATTACCGCGATTTCGTGCAATGTTATCAGTGGGTGAGCGAACGATCCCAGCACGGGGCACATGTTTAACAATTTATTCCCGCTATTCATATAGAAATGGCATTGAACGTGAGGTGCCGAAGGCTGTGCAGGAACGTATAGAACAGGCAATGGATAAACTGCAATTGGAGAAGCATGAGCGGCAGTTCGTCAAGCCGTTTACTGTCTTTGGCTTCGATCTGTTCCAAGCGGGCACAACGAAATTTCGCTTTGGCGCTGCTTTGGGAGTGCCCGTAAATTATGGCTACGACAGTATTGCAGAGATCAAGCGTGCAGATATACGCTTTCGGGATCGTCAAATCGATTGGAGCTCGGAAAATGGCAAACTGTTGGAGCAAGCCATTGTGCTGACCGAGGATGAACAGGTCTTTGGGCTGAGCAAAGCTATTCTGCAGCTGCAAACGCATCGCGTTCTTTTAAACTCAATATTTCCCAGTGTGAGCTTCTTTATGGTCTACACGATTGGACACTTCTTGAACATGCGCCTACAGCTGTTTGCGCGCCATGGCAGTGTAAGTTGTTAAGGGGTATCCTTGGAGCATCGATTTTTAATGCTTTGGCTTTCTTTTACAGATGCGTTTTGTTATGTACAGCATTTTGGGCTTATTTGGTCTGGGCAGTTGGTCCTTTATGAAGGACTTTAATCAGTTTTCTTTATGGATTGTTAGATGGTCAGCTGCAGAAGCTAGAGTATGGCGGCCTGCCAAAGAGCATGAAATTGAGTGGCGGACGCAATTGTTTCATTCGCTTTGGCACGCTGCCCAAGGGTGTGCAGGCTGGCAAGGCGCACGTTCAAGATATGGTGTACATTAAGACTGAGGCGCCAGCGGAACCGCCCCAGCCGCCGCCAGTGCCAGTAGCTGCAATACCAACTGTACCAGCCGTCGCAGCAGCAACGCTCGAGCAGCCAGCAACTGTTCCAGCTGCCGGCGTAGCAACAAATGTTGCTCCCGCTGCACCTTTGCCTGGAACAGCAGTGGCTGCACTAAGCAATCTCAACATAGATGAGCTCTTCCAGAAGCTCGTCTCTTCTGGCATAATTGCTGGCAGCAGCAGCACCGTCAATGTACCTGCTTTGGATACCAACTCCAATTCTAGCAGAGAGGCGGCGACAGCTGCAACAGCAGCAGCACCAGCAGCCACAGTAGCACCTGCAGCAGCTGCAACACCAGCAGCAACTGCACCCGCACCTGCCGAGCCCATTAAACGCATTGATCTGCAGAAACCAGACACAATTAAGACTCGTCAGTCGGCCGTGATAGCCACCTTGTATTTGGGCATGCAGTGCAGCAGCTGTGGCGTACGCTTCCCACCGGAGCAGACCATCAAGTATAGCCAGCATTTGGATTGGCATTTCCGTCAGAATCGAAGGGAACGCGATTCCACACGCAAGCCCACGTCCAGGCGTTGGTTCTATGATCTCAATGATTGGAAGCAATACGAGGAAATCGAAGATGTTGAAGAGCGTGAAAGGAATTTCCTCGAAGCTCAGGGTCAACAATTGGGACCAGATGCCATCGATGAGGTGTCCCAGCAGCGTTCGCTCAATTCACCTGTGCCCAGCTGTGCAGCTGGTGCGACTGATGTGGATCGCAGCTGTGACATGTGCCACGAGAAGTTCGAACAGTTCTATAACGAAGAGCTGGAGGAATGGCATCTGCGCTCAGCCATACGTGTGGACGATAAGATCTATCATCCGCTGTGCTACGAAGACTACAAAACTTCGCTGAATCCACCTCCAGTTGTTGATAATGATTCAACAATAAATGGAGATGTGGATATGCTAAATGCTAGCGATGACAATGCCATGGATACGCTGATCAAGCTGGAAGATGAATCGGGTAAGCACGGATGAAAGTCTTAACTAGTAATGAACTAACTAGACTAACTAATCCCATTCTTAGATGATGTCAAGAAGACATCCAATACGCTGCTGGCTGACGATGATGATGATGATGATGTCATTGTACTGCCCAACGAGGAGCCAAGTGTCACAGAGATTGTCGATGACGACGATGATGAGGAATATGTACCCGTTGCTGTGACAGCCGAACCAGAGACAGAGGTGTCCAAGGAGAAGCCATCAAACAGCGACCAGGAGGAAAGCGAACAGCAACAGCTTTCCAATGAGGAGCAACTAGATAAGGAACATCATCATAGAGTGTCAGAGAATGCCAATGAATCTGATGTGGAAATACAGGAGCCAAACATTCCCTTTACCGACCTGGACAACTATGTAGAAAAGGAGCCAATGCCGATGCTCAATGTAAAAATCAAAGAAGAGCCCAAAGATGACGACGAGGAGGATGATGATGATGGCTTTGAGGATGTGGGCACAGTAGTGCAATTGCTGCCACTGCCAGAAGATGAAATATCGATATTAAGCAGTGGTGAGTAGTCATTCCTATATATATATATATATATATCCATGAATATTTGGTACTAATGACTTCTACTTGATTAGAAACACTAACCCATACCATCGATTCGACTGCATCGCCAGCTACGCTAGAGCGTCCAGCCTCGGTGACATCTCTCTCATTGCCAGCCAATGATGATGAGCTGGAACTGGAGCCAATTGCTGCAGCAGCCAACAGCGAGGCCGATTTTAATGGTGAGAATCCGCAGGAGACGCATAATTTAAGTGCAGCGGGGCCGGCACCGGCGTTACCTTTGGCTAGCATAGTTAATAAAATAAAAATAAATATCACTAAGAATACAAGTAGTAATAGTCATAATAGTGCCTCAACAACAACAACAACCACAACGGACTCGCAAGTGTCGGCAATAAGCGTCATTGGCGCCACTGGAACTGCCGATCAGCAGCAACAACAGCAGCAACAGCAAAATTCCATTCAAACTATTTCCACTATTCCTGTGCTGTGTGGAGGCAACACCTTTGTACCGAAGATTGCCACCAGCTGCAGCAGCAGCAACAGCAGCACAAATGCGCCGCCTGCCAACATTAGCTGCATTTCCGTAATTGGGAGCAGCTACGGCAGCAGCAGCAGCAACAACAACAACAGCAACAGTTCGCGTGCGCCTGCAGCAGCAGCAACCACAGCAGCGACGCCGGCGGCTGCAACCTCCCAGACAGCAACTGTCAGCGGTCTGGGAACGACAGTACAAAAGTCGATAACCCCACCACCAACCGCTGCAGTCGAAGCTGAGCCGGAGCCTATTATCGAACTGAAGCCGGCGCTGCGACAGGCGACGCTTAAGAAAACGAAGAAAGTTCAAAACGGGGTCGAAACGTCGGGCCTGTGCTCGATCATGTAGAAAGAGAGACAGAGAGAGGGAGAGAGAGTGAGAGGGCACATGCATATTATTCCTAATCTCACTAAATGTGTGTTTTTCTATATAATTAGCAATCTTACAATTTTAATTTAGAACGTTACTTAGTTTTAGGCAATTTACAGACGCGCCAATAGCGCAATAGCGCATCTTTTTGCGGTTCTCTGTAGGCATACCCAACGCCTACGATCCCTCCCCCAACTTACATACAACCTATAATACAGAGCGCGCAACACTTAATTTATTTTTACAACGATAAAAAAAATGCAAAATAAAAAGAAATTTTTACACAACAATAAGAGAACGTATACATAATTTGTGATAATTTTAAAACTCTCGGGTTAGCGTCATATATTATTCAGTTACACAGATCAGAGCTTGGTCCATCATTATAATCTATGTAATGTGCGTTTGCTGAATTTGAAACAATAAATGAAAACTGAATTCTACCCATTTTTTATTTAATTCATCTTTCTAATATATCTATAAATATATTTTAATTATGTTTAAAGTACTTAGTTATTTCAATAAACAGGCGACAACACTAAAATAAATGTGGTTTTATTTTTAAAAATATTTTAAACCAATTTAAAGTTAAAGTGGGGAAAATAAAAATATTGAAATCAAATTGAGGTCAATAAAATAACATATTTATTGAATTAATAATTAATAATAGATTAATGTTTGATTTGAATTGAATTGAAAGCGCGCGCGTGTTTAGTGTTATAAAGTGCCATAAACACAAGATGTCATAGCTTTCAGCTTGTTACGCGTTATAGCCAGCTGTTGTGCGTAAGAGGGGCTAAAAAATACAAAACGCGCTGTACTATGCACGTGGGCCTGTTTAGCGTTTACATTTTATTTTAGAATAAATAGTTTTTAAAATGTCTTCATCGTTTTTTCTGAAACCAGGCGCCGCCAAAGTGGCCGCCAACAAGAAGCGCAAAGTAAGTAAATGAAAGAAAGGAAATATATACATAGATAACAGTAAATAATAAAAAACATTTTAGCTGAATGCAACAAAAGCAAAAGGCAACGCAAAACCGGGCAAGAAAACACAAAATGCCGTTCCAGGGCCAAAAAAACAACGTCGAGCAAAGGTGGACGATGAGGAGATAGCAAGTGATGACGATGAAGAGTATAATGGAAATACTTTGACTTTCTCCGCCGAGGAAGACGAAGAAGAGGAAACGGCCCAAGACAAACGATTAAGATTGGCCAAACAATATCTAACGGAGATTGAGAAACAGGAAGCGGAACGTGCCGAGCAACGAGAATTAAGCCAGAGTGTGGAGCAACGCCTTCAAACTGAGTATTTGGATAGTGTGGGACGTCTGCGGCGCACGATTGCCGCCGATCTTAAATCATGTACAATTCAAACTGTGCTCAAGCACAAGCTTCATCACAGTCCGATCTGCGCACTTTCCCTTAGTGCGGATGGAAAGCATCTGTACACGGGTGCGAAGTCGCAATATGTGCTCAAGTGGTGCACGGAGAGTGGCAAAGTGCTGGAGAAAGGTGATGTCCTTCCGCATCGTGAGGAGCCCGAATCGAACAAGAAACGGAGATCACATGTCATTTCCATTTGCCTGTCGAGCGACATGAAGTACATGGCATTAGCCGAGGGAGGCGTCAATATACAAATCTGGTGTCCACAGACGATGAAGCATATGAAAACGTTTAAGGGCCATCGGGATAATGTTACGGGTCTGGTCTTTCGCAAAGGCACCCACGAGCTTTATTCGGCAGCTAAAGATCGTTCCGTGAAGATCTGGTCAGTGGATGAAATGGCATACGTTGAGAGCTTGTAAGAGAATTATTATAATTATTTTGGAGTTTCATCTAATCACATTTCATTACAGATTTGGCCATCAAACAGCTGTAACGAGCATCGATGCACTGAGTCGAGAACGGGCTATAACTGCTGGTGGCTCGGACTGCTCTTTGCGTATTTGGAAGATTACGGAAGAGTCGCAACTGATTTACAATGGACACAAGGATGGCATTGAGTGCGTTAAACTGATCAATGATGAGCACTTTGTATCCGGCGGAGTTGATGGGTGGGTATCAAATATGAGACAGAGAGATACTGTTTTACTTATATCTATTTTATTTATAATTACTGCAGTGCGATTAGTCTGTGGAGTGCGTTGAAGAAGAAACCTATAAGCACAACGCAATTGGCTCATGGCAAGGGCGACAATGGCGTGGCTAACTGGATAACAGCGGTTGCCGTCGTCGTCAATACAGACTTAGTAGCAACAGGTGCAACTGCAGACTTATATTTCATTACAATGTGCAATTATAATGTGATATTTGTTTTATAGGCTCGTGCGACGGCTGTGTCCGACTGTGGCAAAGCAACCCGAATGCGCGTAAGCTGCAGCAGTTTCATAGCATACCCATTGCTGGCTTTATAAATGCCCTCACTTTCAATGCGGATGGCAGCAAGCTGTATGTGGCTGTCGGTCAGGAACATCGTTTGGGGCGTTGGTGGCGGCATAAAGCAGCCAAGAATAATGTAGTTGTAGTTAATCTTGAGTCGAGTAATGCAAATAAAAGAGAAAAGTAAACCAGAGTCAATTTTGAATGACGGAACTATTATTCAAAGGGCGCGCCAATAAATGTCTGAACATCAAACGAATAGTCGATAAGCCACACATTTATTAGTATCGTTTCCACTTCGATATTTAGTATCAATCCCAGTGGCGGTCGGTCGATACGTTGTGGTTACAAAACAGGCAAAGATGCAAAAGAAAGCCGGCGGCGGAGCTATGTCCTTTTTTAAGACAGAAATTGGACGAAAAGTAGTTTTCTATGCGGCAGGCACAACTACAGCCGGTCTGTTCTTGGTCAACTTTGTGCCACACACATTTGGACTGAAATATTACCGCGATTTCGTGCAATGTTATCAGTGGGTGAGCGAACGATCCCAGCACGGGGCACATGTTTAACAATTTATTCCCGCTATTCATATAGAAATGGCATTGAACGTGAGGTGCCGAAGGCTGTGCAGGAACGTATAGAACAGGCAATGGATAAACTGCAATTGGAGAAGCATGAGCGGCAGTTCGTCAAGCCGTTTACTGTCTTTGGCTTCGATCTGTTCCAAGCGGGCACAACGAAATTTCGCTTTGGCGCTGCTTTGGGAGTGCCCGTAAATTATGGCTACGACAGTATTGCAGAGATCAAGCGTGCAGATATACGCTTTCGGGATCGTCAAATCGATTGGAGCTCGGAAAATGGCAAACTGTTGGAGCAAGCCATTGTGCTGACCGAGGATGAACAGGTCTTTGGGCTGAGCAAAGCTATTCTGCAGCTGCAAACGCATCGCGTTCTTTTAAACTCAATATTTCCCAGTGTGAGCTTCTTTATGGTCTACACGATTGGACACTTCTTGAACATGCGCCTACAGCTGTTTGCGCGCCATGGCAGTGTAAGTTGTTAAGGGGTATCCTTGGAGCATCGATTTTTAATGCTTTGGCTTTCTTTTACAGATGCGTTTTGTTATGTACAGCATTTTGGGCTTATTTGGTCTGGGCAGTTGGTCCTTTATGAAGGACTTTAATCAGGTATCCGACGATGCGCAAATTGACAAACAGCTCGCCACACTTGGACCACAATTTGTAGCCGCCGGCATTAGTTATTACGATAAGCATCTAAAGAAAAATATTGCGCTACGAAATCTGATTGGAGACGATACCTACACGGCCATGGGCAATGAGAACTATATGCTGCGACAGAAATCCATGCCGCTGACTGCACGCAAATCCTTCTTCGAGGAGAAATGGCAGGAGCTGCAAGCAGAGGCAACGGCGACGCAATAAATAATGATGTTATTTAATAAACAATTGTTTTTATTAAAATCTAGTTGTTTATTATTTAGAAGATTGCGTGATAGTCTGAAAATGTAATTTAGTAGAACAGTTGAACAGTTTCCTGGAATCTCGTTAAGGTAAGCTATAATTTTATTTTATTTATAATTGCATGTTTTTTTTTTGGTTCATATATTTATAATCACACATACCAGATTAGTTAAACGAAACTAAGGTCTAAACCTTCGCCGAGTTAGTGAACATATTTTCCTATTTATTTTTTGGTTTACAGCATTTATTTTTTGGCGTTGAAGATCAAAAGGAGTTTAGGAGACCAATAACTAATCAATATTGCATTAATTTCATAAATAATATTTTCTGAACAGTTCATTAAGTATCTATATGATGTCAGATATCTACACTTAGGCAATCCCTTAGTATATATATATATGTCAGATATCTCCAATATGTATATATGTCAGATATATCCAATTGGCTTTGGAATGTCACAGTAATAAATAAATAAAACTTAAAATCAAACTTACATAGACTATAAAATAAATAAAATCATAAATATAGCTAAAAATCTAATTTACATCGAGTATAACTGCATTTAAAACGTTCCCTCGCCCACGACATCGCTGATGGTGGCCACCAGGCGGCGGGCATGCTCCACGGCACAGGTGGCCGTTACGAGACCCAAGTGAATGCAATACAATTCATAGACGCGCACCTTGCCGCCGGCCAGCTTTGGGAAGCACAGCTCGGCCAGCTCGCTGTAATAGTCCATGGGCAAACAGCCGGGCTCTGCGGGCGATTTATGAGTCCCATTGCCATTGCCATTCCCAAAGCCGGTGGAGAGGAAGTGTTGCTGCAAGTCGAGCGAACACTTCAATATGCCACCCGACAAATCCTCGAACCAAAGGAAATACGAGTAATGGAATGTGCGATCCTTCCACATGACTGTCGTTTGGCCCTTCTTCAGATAGTTACGTGTAAACTCGACCATGCTCCAGAGCTTGGATTTGGGCAGCAGCTGCGGCTGCCCTTGGCGTAAGTCGGGTGCCAACATTTGCCCAGAGCTCCGATTTATGTACATGAAATGCACCAAACCGGGAAAGTCCTCCAAGTAGGCATCGATAGAGATGTTACGCGCTGCCTTAACCGCCAGAAATTCGGCGAATTCCAAGAGCTTGGCCTCCACAACAGCTGCCGAGTCGGCTAGTTGATCCAATTGCTGATTGCTGGCGATGTCGCAGCTGGCCAAGGATAGCGTGAACAGTTGCTTCAGCTCCTCTACAAAGGCTGGCAAATTGGATTCGATGCGTACGAGCAGCTCACGTTCGTAGCTCTTGAAGAACTCCACATACATCTTGCGCAGATTCTCCCAACGTGCCGTGAACTTCTTCACACAGCTCTCCAGATCCTCGTGCTTTTGCTTCAAGTGTCGTTTGAGCGCCGTCAATGTTTGGCTGACAAAAGATTCGAGACTCTCGTACGCGGGCTTCAGTGCATCAGCGTCGCCCTGCTGCTGCACAGCGACTATCTTCTGGAGCACAAAGAAAGTGTCGTAGATGGAGCTGGTTAAGGGCATGTGCCCATACTCGATGAGCTGCAGCAGCACCTGATGGCCGTGCAGGCGGGATAGGTGCACAATACAGGGCACACAGCCCGAGTTGACATCGTGGGTGACGCCTTGCAGAAAGACGGCTACAGCTCGTGGAGATCTCTGGGACTGCAAAGCACGCGATAA
Source organism: Drosophila nigricruria (assembly GCA_037075265.1). NCBI lineage: Eukaryota > Metazoa > Arthropoda > Insecta > Diptera > Drosophilidae > Drosophila > Drosophila nigricruria. The sequence continues at coordinate 4,795,822 of JBAMCI010000131.1, read as the reverse complement.
GATGGCCAGAAAGAGTAGATCAGCCGGGGCCAAGGGCAGCGCCTGGCGCGTGCTATTTAAAGCCACCAACTTATTGGAAACGAGCAGTAGAGCGTGTGCCCGTTGCTGTCCTCCAGTTTGACGTAGCTGTTCCAGCAATGCATCCAATGTTACGTGCACTGTCCGCTTTAATTCCGCGTTGATGAGCAGCTTGGGCAATGCCTCCAGCATGTAGGCCTGCTGCTCCTGCTCCTGTTCCTGCCACAACTGCGACTCATAACAATTCAGGCACTGCGTCAGCAGTTCCTGCTGCATTGCGCCCGCCTGCGAGCCAAACAAATTGGCACCATAACAGTAACGGGTCAGTGTCATGGCCACTCCCAGTTGCCGCATCAATTGCTCAATCTCGACTTGGCCAATCTTCAAGAATGTGAAGCCCAACAGCTCACCAAAGGTTAAATTGAAGCCATTCTCGCACTGAAAACTCGCGTATGCATTATCAAATTGACAGTGCATAATTCGCTGGGAGCTAATGATCGGGCTGAATATCTGCAGCAGTACATTACTGTCCAGCGGAGCCCCAGGCGTCGGCAGCAGACCCTGCGCAGTAGCTATGCTGCATATTTTCTCTGTAAGTGGTCCATTCAAGTTCTGATAAGCCACATCGTTGGCGCTATTGAATACAATTAGACCGTTCATTTTCTTATCAGAAAGCGAAAAATAGTTTCGCGTCAATGCACTACTTTTGTTTCAGTACACTGGGCACCGTTTGCTTAGCTGCCTCGCTTAAATGCTAAGCCAGTTTAGTTCTGTGTTGAGTTCTTTGATTTAGAAAATATTGTTTTTACTTCAATAACTTTTTGTTACAGTTCAGTGTAAAGTGTTATCGTTCTGCTGCAACTATCGATAAAGCTGAAATTAATGCCAGTGATAAGAGCTGAGCGTTGCCAGCTAGTTGATTAAAACTTGAATGTCCTAAAATCACAGCAATCGAACTAGTTCGGAACTGAACAGTTGACCATCATCTGTTTTTTTGGACCTGTACGCATGCAGCGTTATCAATAAAGCCATCATATATAATAGAATATATATATAGTTAAAACTAAAAGAATTGTATTATGGGTCGCCTTATTCTCGAGCATACGCTGCAGGGTCACAAAGGCCGTATTTGGGGCGTTGCATGGCATCCAAAGGGAAACAGTTTCGCCTCTTGCGGCGAAGACAAAGCCATAAGAATTTGGTCGCTATCAGGGAATACATGGACAACGAAGACGATACTATCGGATGGACATAAGCGTACCATACGCGAGATACGCTGGTCTCCGTGCGGTGAGTATTTGGCGTCGGCCAGCTTTGATGCCACCACAGCCATTTGGTCCAAGCACGAATGCACTGCGACGCTGGAGGGGCACGAGAACGAGGTGAAGAGCGTCAGTTGGTCACGCAGTGGTGGCCTGTTGGCCACCTGCTCGCGTGATAAATCTGTGTGGATCTGGGAAGTGGCAGGCGATGATGAGTTCGAATGCGCCGCAGTACTTAATGCCCACTCGCAGGACGTGAAGCGTGTGGTGTGGCATCCGACAAAGGAGATCCTTGCCTCCGCTTCGTATGATAACACAATCAAGATGTTTGCCGAGAGTGCACTGGACAGCGATTGGGATTGCACGGCAACGCTCAGCTCGCACACGAGCACCGTTTGGAGCATTGATTTCGATGCCGATGGCGAGCGTTTAGTCTCCTGCAGCGATGATGCGACACTTAAGATCTGGCGCGCCTATCATCCGGGCAACGAGGCGGGCATTGCAACGCCCGATAAGACAACGGTGTGGAAATGTGTGTGCACCCTGTCCGGCCAGCACTCGCGTGCCATCTACGATGTGTCCTGGTGCAAGCTGACGGGTCTGATAGCCACCGCCTGCGGGGATGATGGCATACGCATTTTCAAGGAGTGCAGTGATTCGAAGCGAGATGCACCTAGCTTTGAGCTGTTAACTGGCGAAGAGAGCGCCCATGAGCAGGATGTGAACGCGGTCGAGTGGAATCCGGTGAATGCCGGCCAACTAATCTCCTGCAGCGACGATGGCACCATCAAACTATGGAAGCTGCAGGAATAGTCCTAAGGTCTTTGTGTTTAATATAATTAATGGCTATATTGTAATAAATAACTTGGCTTATTTGCTAAGGAATGGTTCGTGCAGCGTTTTGTACAGTTTCTTGGCTTTGCGTGGCCCTAAGCCCATGACCTGGGACAGACGCTCCTCGCTGGCATTGATGAGATTCTCAAGATTGCCAAAGATCTGCAGCAGGGTCACAGCATCTGTTTTGTTCACCGGTTTAATGTTGGTCAAAGCAGCTACCAGCTATGAAGTATATGAAATATTACATATATTTCAAGAGCTCGAATATATTTTTATATACCTTCTGGTGAGGATTAGACTCCACGCGCTCCATAATCAAGTCTGGCGGACGTTTCTCGAATTGCTTATAAGTTTCTATGATTTTACCCGCCTCGTCGGCATTCCAGGCTAGCATCATTGTTAAATCGGCTAACAGGGAAATGCGTGTTAAGCTTTTGAGCGCATTATGGGGCTCCGGCGTGTCCACCTGGACAAGCAGCACGCGTAGCTCGTATAGCTTGCCCAGTGCCTTAAGACGTTGGCATATGTAATCCGGATTGAGATTGTGATATTTAAGCGATAGGAACAGTATGCAGGCTGTGCGGCCCACCACATAGTCCGGTATTATATCATCTCGATACTCTAGAGGCACATTCAAAATAGATTTTAGGATGGGATTACCGCGCTGCTTCGTGTGCACTAAAACGCTGTGAGGATTTGATGGCGGTGGCTTAGCTGTGCCGGTAACAGAGCTGCTGGTAGTTGCTATTTCAGCTGGTGCTTGTATTTTAGTTTGCTTTGGCGCCGTGGGTATGTCCATGCATGCCAAGACATCATCAAACGAATCGTCGTTCAGATCTTCCATTTTTCAACCCGGTAAATTAACAAATTTCTCGAAATTCAATAATCGTTATTGCTTGCCTATCGATATCGACATCTTTTGTACAGTGTGGCAGCTCTGTTATTGTTTTGCCTTTTCCTTTCGAGTTGTCAATTCAGCGACGACGACGACGTGTGCGTGCAAAATTGTTTATTCTTCTGCTAAAAATAAATAATTAAATATTCTGCAAAACGATGGCTTCGCATCCGGTGTTTATAGACCTGTCTTTGGATGAACAGGTAATGTTGCAATTATACTTTAACGTATTGTATGTGCCGCGCTACCCCTTAAAGTGAGGTTATGTGCAAAAACAAATCTTGTAAATACATAAATTAAAATAAGTTTGTTTCTTGTCTTTGCTACAGGTGCAAGAGCTGCGCAAGTATTTCAAGAAACTTGGCGCTGAAATCTCATCGGAGAAATCGAACAAAGGCGTCGAGGATGATTTGCACAAAATAATTGGCGTATGTGAAGTCTGCTTCAAAGACGGCGAACCAGCGCAAATTGATGGCATACTAAATAGCATTGTATCCATTATGATAACCGTATGTATGAAGCAAACTATTAATAATGAATATGTGTCATTAAGAATACCGCCTTTAGATACCGCTGGATCGTGGTGAGAACATTGTGCTGGCCTATTGCGAAAAGATGACTAAGGCGCCCAACCAGCCTCTGGCGAAAGTTTGTCTGCAATCGCTTTGGCGCTTATTCAACAATCTGGACACAGCCTCTCCCTTGCGCTATCATGTCTACTATCATCTGGTGCAGGTGGCCAAGCAGTGTGACCAGGTGCTCGAAGTTTTCACTGGCGTCGATCAATTAAAGTCGCAGTTCGCCAACTGCCCACCGTCCAGTGAGCAGATGCAAAAGTTATATCGTCTATTGCACGATGTGACCAAGGATACCAATCTGGAGCTGTCTTCGAAGGTGATGATTGAGCTGTTGGGCACATATACGGCAGACAATGCTTGCGTAGCCCGTGAGGATGCAATGAAGTGCATTGTCACCGCTCTGGCCGACCCCAATACATTCCTGCTCGACCCCTTGCTATCGCTGAAGCCTGTGCGCTTTCTGGAAGGTGATCTAATACACGATTTGTTGTCCATCTTTGTATCGGACAAGCTGCCCTCGTACGTGCAGTTCTATGAGGATCACAAGGAGTTTGTCAACTCGCAAGGCCTGAATCACGAGCAGAACATGAAGAAAATGCGTCTATTGACATTCATGCAGCTGGCCGAAAGCTACCCCGAGATGACGTTCGACACACTGACCAAGGAGCTGCAGATCAACGAGGATGAGGTGGAACCATTTGTCATTGAGGTGCTGAAGACCAAGCTGGTGCGTGCCCGTCTCGATCAGGCCAACCGCAAGGTGCACATCTCATCGACAATGCATCGCACCTTTGGTGCACCACAGTGGGAACAGCTGCGCGATCTGCTGCAAGCCTGGAAGGAGAACCTCAGCTCCGTACGCGAGGGACTAACAAATGTATCATGTGCACAACTGGATCTGGCACGCACGCAAAAACTGATACATTAGAGAAGCAACTGACATCCAAGAACAAATAAAACACGAGCGCTGGTATAAAGTTTTAAATAATATAAATTATTTTGAGGAATGCGTGAAAAACCAAGCTTGAATAAATTTCTAAGTAAAATCAAAAACATAAACTAATTAATTGCAGCTTAAACGAGAATAATCTGACAATTATACGATAAAGACAGAAATGAATTATAATTAATTAAATTAAATTAGTATAATATATATTGTATATTGTCAGATCGGATATTTGTCAGATTATGCTCGTAGTTTGAAATGTTATAAATACTTTCTAGCTTAACACTAAATGCTGGCATATATGTACTATATATGTATATATATTGAGAGATTTCGTCATGGCTTTTATAGTTCCTCATGAGGCTTCGTTTGCATGCGCTCCTTTTCTTTGGGAAACGACCAGAAATACGAGGGGAATCCATGCGTATCCCTTTCCCGTTTAACAAATGCGCTATATGAAGAGATGCAGTTGCCAATAAAGTGATTTGATTGTCCCAGTATGGCCAGGTCAACATAGGGGTCGTCCTCTTGCAGCTTATGCACGCTGATATCCATGCGAGCGAGCGCATTTGTTAGCTCAGCTATCATATGATTCGCATCGGATGCCACAAATACGGACTTCACCTCGTTCTTCGGCTGCAATTGACGCACATTCTTAATCGTTCGCTTTAGCTGTCTGATAATGGCCTCCTTGGTGGGCATACAGAGCTCTTGGTAGAGCTCGCCGCGTTCGTTCTTATAGCCTAGACATTGAGGCGATGCGAAGAGCTGTTGACTATCCTTGATGTGCTCACAGGCGCGCACCCAATCGATGCCATTGCGCAGATGGAGGCCAATAAATGCACCACGCGGAAGCACCGTGCGTATAAAATCTCGAGCAGCTTCTCTATACTTGGGACTCCACTTTAAGTACTTCTGCAATTCGCGATTCTCGAGCTGCACGGGAAAGCTGGCCGGTGCACCGGTGTACGCCAAAACGGGCCATTTGTCAGCTTTATAGTTTTCTTGCCACTTGGTTGCTATCGAACTGTGACGCACATCGAAGTGCAGTGGACCATAAAACTCCGAGCTCACAAAGTCAATGCTAAATGTATCCCAGAATGGACCAAAAGGATTGCCATCCTTGGCATGACAATTGGGTGCATCTGGATTGTTTTTCTCTTGCTGCAAGCTCTTGCGTTCCATGTAACAGAAGGATATGCGCTCATTGGCAGGCCACACCTCATCGGCCAGGTGCTCCATGAAGTCAGACATGAGGATAACGCGATGGAACTGCTGCAGCGGCTCCACCTCGAAATATGTGTCAAATGACACTTGGCGCGAACGCATTTCACCTTTGCGATACTCCACCCAAGGTGGCAAAATTAATGTGCGATTCAGAGCCTGAGCGAAGGCTAGCGAGCCCAGAAAATGATCCGCCTGGTTACCAAAGCGTCCTAAAAAGGACAAGCAATAAATCAATTAAAATAAACAAACAGAAAATTCTATCAAAACTTACCCATGCAGGGACAGTAGGCAATGTAGCCATTGGGATCGCGTTCAAACTTTGCATTTGTTTTTATTATTATTGTTGAAACAAAATAAATTAATAATTTAAGCCACTGCATTCTGCCGGCTTCGTGTGCGAACGTTGCCAGACTTTCCAAAAGTGTAAACAGCTACTTGGCAATCAAATTGAATAGAAAAAGATATAGCTAATAAATTAAAATTTATAAAACTATTTCCTTCTTCTTGCGTCACATTATTTTAAAATAAGACAGCATATTTTAATCAAACTGCATGTTGATATATTATCAATTATTTATTTAAGCCACAGAAATATACAGGCTTTTTGTGATACTGCCAGACTTTGTGCTTAATAAATAGCTAGAAATGGCAAAAATATGATATATATAAAAAAGCCTTAAGTTTTTTTTTCCTCAAAAATACTTTTTAATTATATTTAAAAATTTCACTTTCACTCAGTTGTTTTTTTTGTGCATGCATTGGTTTTATTTGTTTATTCATGTATCAGCAGCGGTTGTTATCGTGCTGCCACTTCCACATAAATTTGTAAAACTCTGGCATCCTCACCCCCAGCAGTTCACAGTTGTTTTTATTTGCTTTATATTTACCTTTCGTCTATTTCATAACTGCCGCACGATCTTTTATGAAGGTTTTAAGATAAGCAATTTATTCAAATGACTTCACAGATCTACAATCAGAAGAAGTTCATACCCACAGCGCCAGAGAAGGGCAGCTTTCCGTTAGATCACGACAGCTTGTGTAAGAAGAATTTCTTGATTTACGCCAGTTGCTTGCGCCGCAACGACAACGACAACTCCAAGTGCCGGGCAGAAGCGAAGGACTATTTGGGCTGCCGCATGGAAAACAATCTTATGGAAAAAACAGAATGGGCGAAACTGGGTTTTCCGGAAAAGGAGCAACCGACAGCGAAAGAGCAGCAGCAAAAACAATGAAGCCGGAACGCAATATTTTAATTGCGGCCACAGGCAGCGTGGCGACCATCAAGCTGGTACAACTAATATCCGAGCTAAGCGACGACAAGCTGCCCTACAAATTTAACGTAAATATCTACATGAATCCATTCCTCCCGTCCACTAACAAATGCTATAACCAGATTAAAGTCATCATAACGGAGCATGCAAAGCACTTTTTTGAACTGGAGCAGATGCCGGAGCATGTGCCCATTTTACATAACCGCGATGAGTGGCTCACCTGGAACAAGCGCGGCGATCCGGTGTTGCACATTGACCTAGGCAAGTGGGCGGACCTTCTGCTAATTGCGCCCCTCAGCGCCAACTCACTAGCCAAAATAGCCAGTGTAAGCTGTACTTATCTCTAAATAAACATTAGATAAATTTATAATATAATACATTTTATGGCAGGGCATTTGCGATAATTTAGTGCTGTGCGTGGTTCGTGCTTGGGATTTGGAAAAGCCGCTCTTCTTTGCACCGGCCATGAATACACGCATGTACGATCATCCCATTACGCGCGAGCAGATCGACAAGCTAATTCAATGGGGCTACAAGGAGATACCCTGTATATCGAAGACTCTTATGTGCGGTGATACGGGCAACGGAGCTATGGCCGAGGTGTCCACAATTGTTGCTACAGTGGTTGCCACATTTATATTGCCTTTGTAAATACTAAATTCTATTTTGTTTTCTAGTTAAAAATAAAATAGTTTTTGTTAAAATTTAACGTAGTTTGTTTCCTTAGGTAAAGCCCGGCTGAATTTCTGACTATTTTTCAGACTACCCCCGCATATATATCTCTATTATTATTATTTTGGATTTTTTTGTTCTCAATTTATTTGTAATAATGTTTATTGGTTAATTTTGAGTGCATCTAGGAGCAAAATGATTTTTCTTTTACTTTCTTTTTTTTGTTTTTTAATTTTGTTCCTCATCTCTATATAATATTTGTTGTTTTTTTTGCTTTTTAAATTGTATTTTAGTTTCTCAATTAACATTTATATTTTGTTGTTGTTGTTGCAGTGTATATTTGTGTGTTTGTTTTTGTTTTCTTTTTATCAACAGTTTTATGCATTTAAATCAATTTTTTATATGCGAATTACAATTAATTTTATGCGCTATATTATGTGTATGCTAGAGATGTTTGTTTTTTGTTTTTTCATTTGTGGATTGTGTGGGATGATAAACTTAGAATTAGGGAAATAAAAAGAGCTTAGGCTTACGAAAAATTACACAGTAAAATATATATGTATGTTATGTAAATGTGTGTGTATTGTAGTTGCATGTATGTATATTATGTAGTTGCTTATGTATTTGATTAAAAACGAATCAACTGCAGCGACAAATTATAAAAATATAGTCTTCAGGCATGTGTCAACCTAAGTTTGAAGTTTTTCTCAATTCTAGCTTAAACATAATTACACATAGTCATATATATATTGTGTATATATATTGTATATATATATACTTTTTTTTTTCATTTATAAATTACATTTAATTTTAAACATAAATATTTACATAGCTTGATTTTTATTGGTTTTATTTGCTGCTTTTGCCGCTGCCTTTTTGTTTTTGTTTTTTTTTTTTGTCCACTTTCATTTTTTATGTGCAGCTGTCATACCCTTTCTTTGAAGGGTACGCAACATGCACGTAATACACAACACTTGCTTGAATATTAAGCTTTCTTTTTATAGCTACTTTCTTTATACAAAAGGTGTTTGCTTTTCGTGTAAGCGTTTATCAGCATAAGCTTTCGTTTTTTCTTTCTTTCAGTGTATCTAAGCCTCTGCACTTGGTTTTTATAATTGGGTTTTCGCTTCTATAGTCTAGCTTACAAATTGTCTGGGTAAAAAAGGAGTGATTGGTATTCAAGTTTGTATACTCTTGCTCTCTCGAACTGATTTTTCGACATGCCATTCCAATACATAGTTATATATTTATGTATATACAGAATATAGCATTAGCATTGCATCTAAATAGGTTTAACTCTATATATTACTATAATACGTTGTCAAGTTGCATCTGGAGGCTTAGCTCTCATCTGATCACACAGGACACGCACAGCTTCGAGGCGCTAATGCAATCATCGTGGCAGAATGCGCCGCATTGCTGGCAAATGACCATTGCGTTTAAAGCACAGGCACAGCCATTGTTGGTCGTTTCGTTGCCTGGCGGCGTGTTCTCTCCGCTTTGATGCAGCTGGATTAGAGCATGTTGTTGTTGTTGCTGCTGTTGTGGCTGCTGTTGCTGCTGCTGTGTTGTTTGCTGCGCTGTTCCAGCAGCTCCGGCAGCTGTTGTTGTTGCTGCTGTAGTTGTCACGATATAATTGTTGCCCGCATCCATAAGAGTTGCCGACGAATTGCTGTTGTCTATGTAGGTAATGTTGGTACCTATTAGAAGTAGACCACGGTATTAGTTAATGTATGATTTTAGCTGAAAACTTACTTATTTGTAGAGATATATACTACCGTATATTATAAAATAAAAAATGATAAATATCAATTGTACATACTTAAATAGATTTGCTGCATTCACAGTTGAGGAGACTAAGAGCTGGTCTGTGTGTGCTTGACATGAAGTGCCTGTTATTAGCTTATCTCTTAATGATATTTTCAAATTAATAATACCTATTGGCTATATTTGAGATAGTTCTCATGGTTGACAACATTTTCAATGATCTTTTCCTTATGCTGATTCTTTTGACTATCCTATTCTTACATACACTCTTTCAGAAATCAAAACTATTGTAGATTCGTTGAGTAGTTGTTAATGATTTATAATGGAAATTTGTATTACGCTATCGAACTGAATATATTTCCATATATTATATTATATTTTATACTACAAATTCGTTGGTTTCATCATTTTGGATAACATTAAAGAAAGGATAATCTAATAAAATATTTTTCCAGCTGAGCTGACAATGGAAGGTAAATACAACAGATCAATAGCTGAACTTCAATTATACAATGTTCACTTATTCCTGCTGAGCTGACAATGAATTTGGAAATTAAGTACAACAGATCAATGGCTAAACCTGAACTATACAATTTTTACTTATTCTAAAACATTTACTCTTAATAAGTTATCAACTTGTGAATGCATATAAATTCAAAATAATAGCATGCAGTTTACATACTCGTTACGCATACGCTAAGGGTTACGTGGAAACAGAAAAAAGAATGAGTCAACGTGGAGATATTGTTTTTTGTTTGCCAAAGAGTTGATAAATCTAACAAATCTATTAATTAATTAATATGATGACGTGCCAATTTGAGAATGAATTGAAATTTTGTGTTGTGTGGGGTGATTTGAAAGACGTACCTCGCTAAGCACTAATAATACACCAATTTACCTGCAGCGATATTGCGCCGCACAATATTCGCAGCCGCGTTCACATTGCTGAGTTGCTGTTGTTGCTGCTGCTGCTGTTGTTGTTGTTGCTGCAATTCGTTATGATGCAGTGCATCGTTGCCAGCGCTATTGTTGTTGTCCACTGAAGCCGGACGCCCGCGTCCGCCCAAGCTAATGCCATTAAGGCTGTGCAGTGAATTCTGAACGGCAACAAACTGAAAAGCAATTAAAGTCTAAGTCCATTGCTCAACCGTAGTTAAATCTGAGACTCACCTGATTTTGATGTAAGGGCGGAGCACTGGAGGCCCGCGGTGCCTGATTGTCTGCTGCACCCACATTTGCGCGATGCACCAGCACATATTGACCCGTGCCATTCTGATGTAGCAGTTGCTGCTGCTCTTGGCCGGACTGCTGCGTGACCAACTGTTGCTGTTGCTGCTGTGGACTGGACGCACCGGGCGTTGCTGTCAGCAAGTGCCGCATCACAGTTGTGGGCGAGGGCTTGCGCTGCACGTATTTCTTCCGTGGAAAGCCACTCATGCGTGGACCTATGACCTGGACAAACAAATTGTTTCCTCTTTTAGCTAACAGATTCCAAGTGATAAATAACCATAGCAACTTACCTTATAGACACCCGGTCTGCCCACGCCCAGCACATTGGGCGGTAGGGCTGGCAGCTCCTCCTGTTTGAGCAGATTTTGTGCTGGCGCTGACACAGCGACAGTAGCTGCTGCCGGTACATTGTTCAAGGGCGTAGCTGCCACTGTGGCCACATTAAGTGTTGCATTGCTGCTGCTCACTGCAGTTGTTGGTGTCGGCGTCGTCTGTTGCTGCTGCTGGCTGAGTATGGCCGCTGGCGGACGTAGCTGCGCCTTGAGGTTCTCACGATTCGGACTGTTTTGTATGACAGCCTGGCAGATTTGATAGCTGCGCTCTAGGTTAACAGCTCCTGGTGGCAAACGATTGGTTGTCGCCTTGCGCCCCTTCCCCGTGGGCATCTTTGGCTGCAGTCGCTGCTGGGCAATTGTTGTGGGCACGCCCGAAGGCGGCAACGTTTTCATAGTCAACACATTGTTAACTGTTGCAACAGGCTGCAGCTGCAATGTTTGTTGTTGCTGTTGTTGCTGCTGCAGGTTGCTGTTGTGATTGACCTGTTGTTGCGCTGTCACAACATTCGCATAGCTGGACGGAATTTGGGCATTATTTGTAGCTGCTGTGGGCACAGCTGCTGTTGCTGCTGCATTAGGCGACGCATTGGCGGGTCGTGTCATGGATATGATATTCAGCGGCTTGGCTATGAACTTGGGTGGAACCACAGCTTGCTGTTGCTGCTGCTGGTATGTTTGCTGCTGCTGAAGTTGCTGTTGCTGCTGTTGTTGCAACAGATTGTTGTTGGCTGCTTGTGCCAGCAGCTGTCGCTGATGCAGCTGCGCCTGTAGCGCAAATTGTTGCAGCTGTTGTTGCTTTTGCTCCAGTTGCTGTTGCTGCAGCAAATTGGGCGTTAAGAATTGCTGCGCGCCATTGCTGTTGATTTCGAAGGGTTTGCGCAGGGTTACAGGCAGCGCTTTATGCAGCGAATTGCTGCTGGTTGCCTGCTGCTGTTGTTGCTGCTGCTGCTGCTGGGCGGCTGCTTGCAATGTGAACTGTTGCAGCAATTGCTGCTGCTGTTGTTGTAATTGCTGCTGTTGACGCTGTTGCTGTTGCTGCTGTTGTTGTTGCTGTTGCTGCTGCTGCTGCTGTTGTTGCTGCAGCAAGAAGTTGCCAATGATTTGTCCATTTGAGTCCACCAAAATTTGACGCTGCTGTTGCTGCGGTGCAGGGGTAGCGGTCGCAGCAGCAGCTGGCTGTGGGGCTAACTGATTGATGGCAATGCTGCTGCTACTGCTGCTGCATAGGCTCAAATTATTGCTACTGTCATTGCTGTTGCTGCTGTTCGTAATGACTGTGCTGGAGACTTCCATTTCGGCAGCGGACATGGGCACCGCATCACACAGCAGTTCGTGGGAGATCTATGAATTGATTTAGAATGAAACTACAATGTGATGCTTGCTCTGATGACTTACCTCATTCGCAAAGTCGCTGCTGTGCCCCTGCGGCATAAAGGAATGCTGTGTCAGTTGCACAACATCCTGCAACTGCGCCTGCAGCTGTTGTTGCTGCTGCTGGTGCTGTTGTTGCTGCTGTTGTTGTTGCTGTTGCTGCAGCTTCTCCACAATGTCTTGCACTGCATCGCCACCGCTGACATCCATAACGTGTTCCACCATTTCGTTCATTAGCTCATCCTGATCCTGTTGCTCCGCTTCGATGCACTCAACCACATCCTCATCGTCCTCGTCCACCATTTCATCTCCATCTTCATCTTCGTCATTGTCCAGCAGATTGTGACACTCGACCATATCATCGATTACCTCCTCCTCCTCCTCGGGCTCATGCACCACATCCATCAATTGAATATCCTCATGATTCAGATGGTGCTCGACCTGTTGCTGCATTCGCTCCACAGCATTTTCACTTGCTTGCGTCGGTTGTGCTGCCAGCAATTTGATGCCACCAAAATTCCAATCGTGCTGAACATTTTGAAACATTTCGCTTGAATTTAGCTCCACGGGCAACTCCACCTGTTGATGCTGCTGTTGCTCCTGCTGTTGCTGTTGTTGCTGGAGCGTGGCCACCGTGCTGAGCATGGCTTGCATATTGGCCAGTGTCGTTTCCGCCGGTGTGCCCACTGATAACGGCGTAGCTGTAGCGGCTGCTCCCATCGCTGTCGTTGTGGTTGGAGCCGTTGAGGAAGAGTTGCTGCTGGAGCAGGACGAGGAGAGCGATGATGATAACGAAGAGGATGTGCAACTACTGGATGCCAGCGAACTGGCTGGCGTTGTATTGGCCAGCGATGAGCCTGTCGAACTGCTAGCCAAGGGCATAGACATAGCTAGAGTCATACCCGAATCCTCCAGCTGCTTATCACAATGATCGTTCAGCTTGATGATTGTTGCTGTCGCTAAGGTAAACAAACCAGAAAGAATTTAAGCATCGATAACAGTAACTAAATATTATATTTTGTATATTACAATTGGGTGATGATGATGATGAGTAGTAGGCGTGGCTGATGGCTGCTTGGTGATCGTGGAAGTAGGCTGCGTGGAGAACGAACATTGAAGCAAGAGTTGGAAAAAGGCATTAAGTGAGTTTTCAATAAGTGATAAATAATATAAAGATGCAAATTGTTATATATAATATATAATAATTGAAATTATATACCAAATAGTTTATAAATACAAGAGTATAAACATTTATTAAAGTTTAAACAACAATTTTGAATTTCAGTAACAAATTATTATAAACAAAAGAAGCTCAGAGTAGATAATATGAAATATATATAGAAAGTTCAACCAAACGATTCTTAAATAACAATTCGATAAATTTACAATAATAAAATACAAAATCCGAATAAAAACAACAACAAAATATACAATTTGATTTAACTACTATAAACAGTCATAATTCAAAAACAAAATATACAAACAACCAAAACCATGAAACTATAGTTCAATTAGCATTTTAAATAGTCAAAAGAAGCTTACCATGATCAATCGTATCGGCAAATACAAAATCATGGCTGTTTGTTGTTGTTGAGGCAGTTGCTGTTGCTTCTGTCGCAACATTATCCGTTGCTTTGGTATCTAAACAACATGAAATTTTGTCAATGAAACATAAAACATTTCAAGTTAATTATAGTGTACGCACCTTCTGCCAGCTCTACATTTTGCAAGTAGCCCGCGAAATTGTTGATTGGGTCTGCAATGGTTGATGTTGCTGCTGGTGGTATTGCATTTGTGATTGTTGAGGTTGCTGCTGTCGCTGTCGTTGTCGATGTTGCTACTATTGTTGTCTGTGCATCAGGTGTCTCAATTTTATCACAGGTACTGTTGATAAGTGGCTGCTGGCTATTGCTAGTTGTTATTGCAGGTATTATTGTTGTTGTCGCTGCTACTGCTACATGATCAACAACATCTGTTACATTTGCCATGGCATTATTAGGAACAATATCAGCTAATTCACGTTTCATTTGTTTGCTTTCTTTCGATGTGCTGGGCAGCTCTTCCTGCTCTTCAGCCATGTTCAAGGGATCGCTGCATTTGCGTCGCGAGGGACTGCTCGAAGGTCGTTTTAGCAGGCGTCGCTGTTGTTCCGTAAAAGTATTGCTGCTACTGATTGATGTTTCTGCTGCAACAGTTGTTGTTATTGCTGTTGCTTCTGCTGCTGATGATGCGGCACTGCCTGTTGTTGCGGTTGTTGTTGCTTCTGTTGTTGTGGTTGTCAATTCGCACTTTGTGCTCTGCAAAAATATAAGGGAAATAATATTAATATAAGTTAATAAACTATCTGTCAGCTTTAATAATGTATTCACAGCTTACCGTATTAAATTTCAGTTCAGTCTCATTATCACATGTTGCTTGTTGTAGTTGTTGCTGCTGTGTTGTTGATGTTGTTGTTATTGGTGGTGGCGCCGGTGCCGGTGCTGCAGCTACTGGTTGTTGTTGTTGCTGCTGCTGCTGCTGCTGCCTTATCGGCTCCATCTTTATTTTGCTACTAGGCGGGTTTACATTCGGCGCACGCTTTGCAATCTTCTCACCCCAATAGGGCTCGAAATGCTTGACCTTCCATGGATCTAACTTATTCTTTTCGCGTTCCGCTTCCGTTTTCAGCTTGATTTGATTCTCGGGCGTAAATTCGCCTTCACTGAGACGTTCACGCCACTCCAAACAGGCGCGCGCAAAGAACTCATTATTCAGGCAGGAGGCGCTTAAACGAATTGCTTCTGTTGTGCTGCTGCTGGTGCTTGGTTGTTCTGGCTGCAATGGCTGTTGCTGCTGCTGCTGTTGTTGCTGGTGCTGCACTACCTCGCTGGCCTCACGATCCACGCTTGGCAGCAACTGTATGAGATTATGTTGATACAGCGGCGGCAGCAATGAGAACGTTTGCTTATTAAGCAACGCGCGCAGATTCGTCGATGCCAATATCGAATCGGGTGTCTCCAAATCGATTTTGCCATCTTTTGTCTGTTCAATTTGCGCGGCTGTTGTTAATTTTTTGTTGCTGCGACGACGTGGCTTCACACTAAAGCCCGGTATCGAAGCCAACACCTCACGCATTGTGGATGTTTGTGTTGCTGCTTTGCCGCTGCCTGGCGAGGCAGTCGCATTTGCATTGGCTGCTGCGGCCGCCGCCGCCGCTGCTGCTGCCGCCGCGGCTGCTGCTGCAGCAGCTGCTTTGGCCTGCTGCTGTTGTTGAATGCGTCGACTGCTGATGCCGCGCACGGGCGTAGGTGCAGCAACAGCAACAGCGCCAGCGGCAGCAGCTGTCGCTGTTGCTGTTACCGTTGTCGAGGCAATGCTTGGTGGCACAAACAACGCTGGCACTGGCTGCAGGCCAGCATTAAGCAATGCATTCTCACTGGGTGGCGTTGGCTTTTTCTCAGGTGGTATAGGTTTCACAATGATGCGTGGCAGGTGGCGCCTGTGTAGATGAAGAATATTTAATATATATTTATATAAATATAGATATAAACAAGCTGCTAACCTCAGACTATGTGTGTGCTTGTTCGCCAATGTTGAGTTAAGTGTTTGCTGCTGCTGCTGTGGCGCCTCTGCTACTACTACTGTCTGCTCCAATGCCAGTGGATCCTTTTCATCGTCATCATCCACGAGATTCACATGCGCTGTTGCTTCCATAATCACAGGTGTTATGTGTTGTTGTGGAATGATGGCGGGCAAATGTTGTTGCTGCTGCAGCTGCAGCTGCTGCTGATGTTGAAGCTGCGGCTGCTGCTGCTGATGATGTTGCGGCACGGCTGATGCTGATGTTAATGTGTCCGGCGTTATCGTTTTCATATTCATATATTTTTTAACTATTTACAACTCGGCTCAGCAATATTTCGTGTCAATTTTGTTTTTGTTATTGGGTCCATGTCAGGCGGCAGTTTAAATGCTTTTTACGAACATACTACAAAAAAAATATATATATACATATTACAAAATTTCATATATTTAATTAATACTAATCACAGCTCACCTGGCCAGCAGCAGTTTTAGCCATTTCAGTAGGCGCCGGGGTAGGCGGCAATTAAATTTTGCCTCCTCTACAACAGCAACAACGGCTTTACAACAATTATTTTGGTCCGTGTTTTGTTTTACGTTTCCTTACGATAAAAACCCTTACGCCCAGTCACTTTTCACACACACATTTATTACACACGCTAATTTTCATTTGCTGCTCTTTGCCTTTTCCTTTTTATACATATATATATACATATATTACTATATATGTGTGTGTCCGCCGTGAATTTGTTGCCTACAATAACAAACACAACAACAACATTAAAAAAGAGAGCAAAGCAAAGTTGGTTGGTTTGTTGCTTTTGCCCCTGCAGGAATAATACATATGTATGCTCACACACACATGCACACTCTCAAACACACACACACACACGTATAATTATAATGCGCACACACACGCACGCACGCACATATAAAAAGTTTTTGCGTGGTTTGTTTTGGCTTTTGCTAATTGCGTTTTACTCCAGCAAGAGTTAAAATTGCACCCACACTTTGACTTGATTAATGTTAGTTCTTATGCACCAAGTTAAAAAAAAAAAGAAATATTGAATGGTTGTTGCAAAGACACAAACAAAAGCAGAAGCAGAGAGCTACAAGATTTTGGATTCTTTTTCTGCTTCTTGTGTGTATGGCGTCGACTCTTTCTTACGCAAGCGTTTACATATGCTTTGGCTGCACGCCAACCGCTGTCTTTGTTACGCGCACAGAGAGAAGCTACGCAGCAAAAAAAAAAAAAGAAAATAACTTCCAGTTAATTGAATGAAATTGTTGTTATATCGTACACTAAAAACTAAGCATATATAACACACATTTATCGTTTCACATTCTAATATTTAAAGCCTATTTATTTGATGGTTAAATTATAGTTATTGGGCTCCCAGTTTGAGAGCAATAGGGATGTTAAAAACTGCACTACACTAGAACTAGAGCTGCTAAACAATTGTCAATACTATCGATATTGATGGCATCGCTAGAGTGACCAAACTTGTTATTTTTCCAAAGCTATCGATAGTGCTGCATTGCGATATATGTTGAAATGTATGCAGAGAAAGCGCTCAAAACAAATAAATTTATTTTATCAAACGTAATTAATTCAATTGTATGCTTAGTTTTATATATTGCAGCTTATGTATAAATTGTCTGGCATTGCGATATTTGTTGGATAGTGCTTTTTAATTACGACAATTAAGACATTAAGAAATAATTAATATGACAGTTTGCTTAACGTTTTTGTATGCTCAACTTGACTTATCGACATCTTACCATCCATAAGATTGAAACTATCGATAGTTTTGCAGATGGACAAACAGATGTAAACAACGCCGGCAGATATTTTATTTTATCGCTGAGTGGGAAATGTTTTAATTAATTGTTTTGTTTAAATTATCATTCATAAACCCGCCAAGATGTTTTCTATGTGCAAACAGACACACGCGGCCACATCCGTGGAATTCGCCATCTCGTGCCGCTTCTTCAACAATGTCGAGGAGAATCTGGTCGTAGCCGGTGCCAATGTGCTCAAGGTTTATCGCATTGCGCCCAACGTGGATGCGACCCAGCGCCAGAAACTGAATCCAAGCGAAATGCGACTGGCGCCTAAAATGCGTCTCGAATGCCTGGCCAGCTATACCCTCTATGGCAATGTCATGTCGCTGCAAAGCGTCTCCCTGGCTGGTGGCATGCGAGATGCTTTGCTTGTGAGCTTCAAGGATGCAAAGCTGTCGGTGCTGCAGCTGGATGCAGATACGCAAACATTAAAAACACTATCGCTGCACTATTTCGAGGAGGACGACATACGAGGCGGTTGGACAGGACGCTATCATGTGCCCGTGGTGCGAGTGGATCCAGACGCCAGGTGTGCCGTGATGCTTGTCTATGGCAAACGTCTGGTGGTGCTGCCCTTTCGCAAGGACAACAGTCTTGACGAGATCGAGCTAGCAGATGTGAAGCCCATTAAGAAGGCGCCCACTGCACTGGTATCACGAACGCCGATTATGGCATCCTATTTAATAGCCCTCGCTGATCTCGACGAGAAGCTGGACAATGTGCTGGACATACAATTTCTGCATGGATATTATGAGCCGACTCTGCTTATACTCTACGAGCCGGTGCGCACCTGTGCGGGCCGCATCAAGGTGCGTTCCGACACCTGCGTCCTGGTGGCCATCTCTCTGAACATACAGCAGCGCGTGCATCCAATAATCTGGACGGTGAATAGCTTGCCATACGATTGCCTGCACGTTTTCCCCATACAGAAGCCCATTGGTGGCTGTCTGGTTATGACTGTGAATGCGATTATCTACCTGAACCAGAGCGTGCCTCCATATGGCGTTAGCTTGAACAGCTCAGCGGACAACAGCACCAGCTTTCCGCTCAAGCCGCAGGACAATGTGCGCCTCAGCTTGGACTGTGCGAACTTTGCGTTCATTGATGTAGATAAGCTTGTCATATCGCTGCGCACCGGAGATCTCTATGTGTTGACCCTGTGTGTTGACTCCATGCGAACTGTGAGGAATTTCCACTTCCACAAAGCGGCGGCCAGCGTGCTCACCAGCTGCATCTGCGTCTGTCACACGGAATACATCTTTCTTGGCTCTCGGCTGGGCAACTCGCTGCTGCTGCACTTCACTGAAGAGGATCAGAGCACAGTGATTACCTTGGATGACGTGGAGTCGGCAGCAGCAGCAGCAGCAGCGGCGGCGGCGGCAGCAGCTGCAGCTGTAGTAGAGCAGCAGCAGCAATCGCTTGATCAATCGCCTCCACAATTGGATGAGGAGCAGGTCTACGACGTGGACCAGCATGAGGCTCCATCGCAAGCCAAATCGCGTCGCATTGAGGATGAGGAACTAGAGGTGTATGGCTCGGGTGCCAAAGCTTCGGTGCTGCAGCTGCGCAAATTCATCTTCGAGGTCTGCGACAGTTTGATCAATGTTGCTCCCATTAATTATATGTGCGCTGGTGAGCGTGTGGAGTTCGAAGAGGATGGCACCACATTGCGTCCGCATGCCGAGTCCCTAAATGAGCTGAAGATTGAGCTTGTCGCTGCCACAGGACACAGCAAAAATGGTGCACTCTCGGTGTTTGTCAACTGTATCAATCCACAGATCATCACCAGCTTCGAATTGGATGGCTGTTTGGATGTGTGGACGGTCTTTGATGATGCCACACGCAAACCGTCAACAGCTCGCCAGGAGCAACATGATTTTATGTTACTCTCACAGCGATCCTCGACGCTCGTCCTGCAAACGGGCCAGGAGATCAATGAGATCGAGAACACAGGCTTCACGGTCAATCAGCCAACCATATATGTCGGTAATCTCGGCCAGCAACGGTTTATAGTACAGGTAAGAGCACCTGCTAATCATGCTCCTTCTTTGTCCCTTCATTAACTTCACACTTCACTTTCCACACAGGTAACGACGCGTCATGTGCGACTGCTGCAGGGCACCCGACTCATCCAGAACGTGCCCATCGATGTCGGCTCACCCGTGGTGCAGGTGTCCATTGCCGATCCCTATGTCTGTCTGCGTGTGCTCAATGGCCAGGTCATTACGTTGGCGCTGCGTGAGACGCGTGGCACACCTCGCCTGGCCATTAACAAGCATACGATCAGCAGTGCGCCAGCTGTGGTTGCGATAGCGGCGTACAAAGATCTATCTGGCCTATTCACATGCAAAGCGGACGATGTGCTCAACTTGACAGGGAGTACGGGAGCGGGATTCGCCAACAGTTTTGGCGGCTACATGAAGGCCGAGCCGCACATGAAGGTAGAGGACGAGGAGGACTTGCTCTATGGCGATGCGGGTAATGCCTTCAAGCTGAACAGCATGGCTGATCTGGCCAAGCAATCGAAGCAAAAGAATTCGGATTGGTGGCGACGCCAGCTGGTGCAGGCGAAGCCCAGCTATTGGCTGGTTGTGGCTCGGCAAAGTGGCACGCTGGAGACTTATTCGATGCCGGACATGAAGCTTGTCTATCTGGTCAACGATGTGGGCAATGGCGCACTAGTTCTCACAGATGCCATGGAATTCGTGCCGATTTCACTGACGCAGGAGAACTCCAAAGCGGGCATCTTGCATGCGTGTATGCCACAGCATGCGAACTCGCCGCTGCCCCTCGAGCTGTGCCTCGTGGGCCTGGGTCAGCATGGTGAGCGACCGTTGCTGCTGGTGCGCACTCGATTGGAGCTGCTCATCTACCAGGTCTTCCGCTACGCCAAGGGACATTTGAAGATACGTTTTCGTAAAGTGGAGCAACTGCATCTGCTCGACCAACAGCCCACGCACATTGAACTCATCAATGAGGAGGAGACGGATGAGGCCGAGTCGTATAATATGCAGCCCAAATATGTGCAGAAGCTGCGCTACTTTGTCAATGTGGGCGGCCTGGCTGGGATTATGGTGTGCGGCGCGAATCCCTGTTTTGTCTTTCTAACCGCACGCGGGGAATTGCGCATTCATCGACTGCTGGGCAATGCAGACGTTCGCAGCTTTGCAGCCTTCAATAATGTGAATATTCCGCATGGCTTCCTCTATTTCGATACCACCTATGAGCTAAAGATCTCTGTGCTGCCCACCTACTTGAGCTATGATGCCGCCTGGCCGGTGCGTAAGGTTCCTTTGCGCTGCACGCCTCGTCAACTGGTTTATCACCGCGAGAATCGAGTCTATTGCTTGATCACACAGAAGGAGGAGGCGATGACCAAATACTATCGCTTCAATGGCGAGGACAAGGAACTGTCCGAGGAGAGCCGAGGCGAACGTTTCATCTATCCAATTGGCTCACAGTTCGAAATGGTCTTGATTAGTCCCGAGACGTGGGAGATTGTGCCGGATGCTTCGATACAATTTGAGCCGTGGGAACATGTGACGGCCTTCAAGATTGTGAAACTCTCGTATGAGGGCACGCGATCGGGCTTAAAGGAATATCTCTGCATTGGCACGAATTTCAACTATAGCGAAGATATCACCAGTCGCGGCAATATCCACATCTATGATATTATTGAGGTGGTGCCCGAGCCTGGCAAACCGATGACAAAATTCAAGCTCAAGGAGGTGTTCAAGAAGGAGCAAAAGGGACCCGTCTCGGCCATCTCCGATGTGGTAGGCTTTCTGGTGACGGGTCTCGGCCAGAAGATCTACATTTGGCAGCTGCGCGACGGCGATCTCATTGGCGTCGCCTTCATCGACACGAACATCTATGTGCATCAGATAATTACGGTCAAGTCTTTGATCTTTATTGCGGATGTCTATAAGTCGATCAGTTTGCTGCGCTTCCAAGAAGAGTATCGCACGTTGTCGCTGGCCTCGCGTGACTTCAATCCTCTCGAGGTCTTTGGCATCGAATTCATGGTTGACAACTCGAATTTGGGCTTTCTGGTCACCGATGCTGAACGCAACCTGATTGTCTATATGTATCAGCCGGAAGCGCGCGAATCTCTGGGCGGACAGAAGCTGTTGCGCAAAGCGGATTATCATCTCGGTCAGGTGGTGAACACCATGTTCCGTGTGCAGTGCCATCAACGGGGTCTGCAGCAGCGACAGCCCTTCCTCTACGAGAACAAGCATTTGGTTGTCTACGGCACGCTCGATGGAGCTCTGGGCTATTGCTTGCCGTTGCCAGAAAAGGTCTATCGGCGTTTCCTGATGCTGCAAAACGTTTTGCTCTCCTATCAGGATCATTTGTGTGGACTCAATCCTAAGGAGTATCGTACAATAAAGACGGTTAAGAAAATGGGCATCAATCCGTCGCGCTGCATCATCGACGGCGATCTAATATGGTCGTATCGCATGTTGGCCCATTCGGAGCGCAGCGAGGTGGCCAAAAAGATTGGCACTCGCACCGAGGAGATACTCGCCGATATGCTCGAGATCGAACGCCTCTCGGCTATCTTTTAAAGTTAAAGGTTGGCACTGACGGCCCCCTCCTACGTTTGTAAAGTTAGGCTTAAGGATCCTTAGTTCTAAGTCGTAGTCCCTTAGCTATAAGTTATGCCAGCTGCATGTCAACTTAGTCCAACTGCCACACCCCCGCCCCAAACTATCGTAGTAGCAACAAAATGATTTGTTAAAGCGATTTGTAGATTTTCCAAAAAAAAGAAAAAAATTATAAATAAAATATAAATATGTTTATAAACTATGAAATGTAGAAATATTGGAATGATATACGAGTTTTTTATTTCTGTTTCTATTTAAAGTTCAATGCATGTGAAACCTATTTGCCTGAGGAGAAGTATAGAGCTTTACAATCAGGGTCGAGATGATGAAGAAACTCATTGTCTGTGAGTGGGAGAAAGTCACATTCTGGGATGTGGTGATTCGACTGCTCAAGAACATTGGAAACAACTATAGTAAGTTCTCAATAAACATTGTAAAAGAAGTTTGAAGTTATTAGCCCGTAAATCGCAAATCATTTGGCAATCTGGTTGCATTAAATTTCCCATATTCAATATGCTCAACATATTTATAACATTTCCAATAGAATTCGATATTTTACTTCAAGAAAACAATTCAATAAAAAATTCTTTTAGTTTACAGTTAACCACGTTTCGGTTCGTGTGCACTTTTTGTATTTTGTATGCATAGAGATATATAATTAATTCATTGTATAAACTAACAACATCATCAGTTAATTAATTGCAAATGTGACGGCGGCCAACAACAGCCCCGTTTACACTTTTCGTACGTTGCAAAAGAAAATACACATTTTCACATTTTCACTTATCAAGAAATATATAAAGGAAGCAGAAAGTATTTCCAAATAATAATTGAGAAAAATTACATGAATTTGCTTCAAAATATTTGTTTTTTTTGTTTGTTTTTTATATCTTAATTAAATGTTTAGGGTGCATATGCCTATGCAGGTGTGTAGATGTGGGAGTGTATATATATATGAGTATATATATATATACATAGTATGCGTGTGTGTGTTGAATGAAGGCGCTTCAAGAGTCCAAATTTTAACTTGAGCAAACTAATTTAGTTTAGCATAAACAACTGAGGACTTCTCCTCACTTTTCCTTTAACAAATTATGGTGCACGTAGTTGTTGTTGTTGTTGTGGGTGTTGGTTCCATAACCCTTTTCTTTTAGATCTGTGAACGCAAGCGTGGGCGTGGCAAATCACCAAAGACTGCCTCGCCATGAACACTCTTAGCCAAGGCCTTGATGCTAGCTGCTATGTCCACCGTATTGTCCAGCACCTAGAGGGATCGAGAGAGAGAGGAAAAGTTAAAATATGATATTCTCCTTTCACTCACAGAGGCTACACTCACCTCCTCATCCTCGAGCAGCACATGCTGTTGATTGTTATTATTATTATTGGCACGCTCCGCCAGCGGAGAATTGGCTATCTCGACGGGCAGACTCCGTGCGAAATTCGCAAAATGCATCTGCGCCGAGGAAGTGCCTCGAGTTCCAGCTCCTTGCATCGTGATGGCCAACGATCTATCCAAATCGAGGGCATCTATAATAAAAGATAGGGATGGTTAGTTAAGAGTTAGGGCTTCACAATTCTCACAGACATCATGACTTACCCTCTGCCTCATCTGCATCGCTCATGTTGTCTTCGTGCTGATGTAGCAACTGTTGCTGTTGCTGTTGGTGCTGCTGTTGATGTTGCTGTTGCTGCTGCAGTCGCTGATATTGCTGCTGCTGCTGCGGATAGTTGTGGGATGTGTGGCCTTGTGGTCCATCAACATCCTCCAGATCAAAGAGACATTCGTCGGCATCATCAGCAGCAGCAGCAGCTGTTGGTGACGTCAGCAGCAAGCTGTTGCTAGCCAAAGCTGAGGGCTGCTGTTGCTGCTGCTGTTGCCTAAAGGTGGGGCTGTTGCCCACGCTCATGGGCGTGGCTTCTGGTGTGGCAGGCGGTGTATCAAAGTTCGACATTTTGCGCGCACTCAAAATTGTGGTGCTGGGCAGCGGCGGCTGTTGCTGTTGCAGCTGCTGCTGCTGCTGGTGTTGCTCCTGTGCGAGCGCCAAAAAGCTGGGCGGCTCTAAAGGAGTAGTAGGCGTGATCGGCATACCCAATTCCCGTCGGCTGCTAATGGTATTCCGACGTCGAGCACCACATGTCGATTGGCCAGCAACTGCAGCGCCAACTCCTCCTCCAACGACGCCACCACCCGTCACCTCCAGGGCAACGAGCTGGCCATTGTCGAGCAGCTGCCGCGCCCGCTCAGGTACTTGCTTGATGATACGCTTCAAGAGCGCATAATCCTGCTTGTCTTTCTCCTGGTAGCTCTTGAGCATCGCAAACTGTTGATCGGTATAACGTTCGACGCGCTCATTGGTCGCTTTGATCTCGGCCTCCACGCATTCTTTGTGACAGGTATCCAGCTGCATCAAGCGCTGCACTAAGCTCCTATATAGGATCTTTTCATCGCCCAAATTGGATGATGAATTGACCGCGGCCCACATCGGCGAGAGAGCTGCTTCATTAACATCGGCTGCATCGGGTGCCGCATCATCGTAGTCCTTGATTAGGATTTTAAACGTTTCCGAATACGACTTATCGTTGCATCTATACATTATGTCCTGCTCGGTGCACCTCAGATTCGAATTGACGTACCAGCTATTGAGCGGCGTTTCCCCCTCGTAGCATCGGGCGAACAGCACCTGCTTACAGTTGATGCACATGAAGAAGCGCCAGAACGTCTCACTCTGCTCCTCCAAGGTGAGCGTATAGACCAATTCGCTGTGGCGGACGACATTTAAGCTCAGATCTGGAATGGGACCATAGGTCTAAAAGCGAAAGAGAAATAGAACATTAATATCAAACAAGAGATAGAGCGGAAGTCAGATTACTTATTATTATAAACATATTTGTATCGTCCCAGTTGAATTTATGAAAATCGCATAGAAGAGCGGCAAAAATCAAGAGAGCGAGGAGAGATTTAAGTCTAGCCAGACATAACTACTGATCTAGATAATATATATATATATACTATATATGCTATAGAGTGAACTTTCTTCAATCTATCTTATGTCCAATATTGATCAATGATTAACGATTGCAGATAATGACAACAAAAGACACCAACGATTGACAAATGCACCCATTTGGACTTGCGCAATATTTCGTAAATGTTGCCAAATATATCGATAACAGTGATAAATAATTGCTGATTAATTATCGAGCGGTAAAGTGGATTTCCTTTTCGTTCATTCGTTGTTTCTTATCTGCTGGTCAATGGCTGATTAGCGCAAACTGTTACCGATAAGCAAATATATACCCTATAAATTCAATATGTTTTGAAATTTAAATAAGAAATCATTTAAGAATCGATTATATATATATATTTATTTATAAATATGTATATATTTATTTTAGATATTTGTTGAGGCACATTCGCACAGTAGTTCAAGTGCAAATTTGTCAATTATGTTTCAAAGAATGTTCATGTCAAGTGGGCATCGTTTGTCGCGCCTTATCAAAAAGAGAAGAAGAAAACGAGAGCAAAAAAAAAGAAAAAGAAACTGAGCCATAGAAGTAAACAACAAACAATTAGTGCAATGGCAAAATGTTGTAGACCCCGAAAAGAAACAGCACTACTTGATTTTCTTTTTGATTTCGTCTCGAGTTTTTGGGTAAATGGGGTATTATGTTTTATGGTATATAATAGGCAGAAGAAGTTAAAATATATATCAATACATACTTGCTCAGCAATAATATCCTAATCGAACCTATAAAAGCTGTGCACAAAGTTCCTCTGTTAGAAATTAAGTTTTCAGTTTCAATTTATCGATAGCCTTTGCCATTACTATGAAATCGATTTAAATCGATACCTAAATTCTATGTTGTTTAAAACTAGATTAACCAAATTTAACCAAAGCACACAATAACTCAATTTTGAATATCAAAAGTCGTCTTTCTTAGCCCTCTGTATCTATGTCTACAGTTATAGATATCGGCACAGCTTACAGGATATCTCTTAGTCGTATACACTTAAGTACACTCTTACTTGTTTGCATGCAGCATAATTATTGGCACAATCAGAGATACTGCCCCTCTCTCTTGTGTACAGATAAAAACCTTGTGAAGAGCAAAACACAGACGTTTGTCTGTCAGACAGACAGACAGAAAGATTTGAAAGATAGCATTAAGGTAAATGCTTTAAATTCTCTTTTGATTACAACGATGCGTATAAACAGAATATATATATATACCAATCTATATATATATCATATGATATACAATATACTGTGTAATTAGATATACCCTATCTTAAACACTTTCTATAATGTTTCTAATATGCTTAAGTCATAGATTTGTTTTTGTTGCTACATTTCCAAGAGGAAATCTTTAAGCAATAGTTAGAAACTTTTTATATAAAATATATATTTTTATCAATATACAAATCTCTGCAATCACAATTCTTGATTTCATTGCATAAAACTTCTCACATACAAATATAGTTTTATTTATAAGTCTCAAGTTTTCTAGAGTATTTGTTAGTCGATCAAGCCATGCTGCTGCTGTGGCCATAGCACGTGTTGGCTGTGTGACAGCAATGCTAAATTTGACACTTAGCTTAAATACAATACCCAAATACCCTTTTCTCCTCCGCTCATTCTGTGGCATCCAATGAACTAACCAAACAGCCAGCCAGCCAGCCAGGCAATTCAACTGAGTAAAAATTAAATTGAATTAAGGTAGAAAATGCAAACGTCAACACAAATCAAATGACAATGTGTTCTCTGTCTCTCTGTCGGTCTGTCTGTCTGGCTTGGCTTTTGGTCAGCGTTTGCTCTAAAGCGAACTATGTAGATTGATGCAAAGCATATATGCTATATATATATATATATGACGAGTGAGAGTAATTTAACAGGTAGTATCCGACTAGGAGATACCTGGACTAAGTTAATAGATTGAATATAACATTATACTATATTAATATATATTTGTATACTTTCAGAAAATCTATAATTCTATT
The DNA here is from genome assembly GCA_037075265.1 of Drosophila nigricruria. Classification (NCBI taxonomy): domain Eukaryota; kingdom Metazoa; phylum Arthropoda; class Insecta; order Diptera; family Drosophilidae; genus Drosophila; species Drosophila nigricruria. The sequence goes on along the minus strand of JBAMCI010000131.1, from coordinate 4,768,401 downwards.
TTGATCATTATCATGGTAAAGGAAAAAGTGGAAATTGTGTGATATATAACTGCTATCGTAGGAAGCTTCCAGCTCTGAGACATATGATCAGGAAGACTAGAGTGTTACTTCTGATTATAAATTTATGCTAAGCCTGTTACATACATATGATTCAAAACAATATACCCTATTTAATCATTTTGAATGCCTTTGGTCTATAAATATAAACAAGAGTATAGTCAACAACATGATCATCATCAGGTGGAATTTAAATGCATAAATAAAATGTACAACATGTTCGAGCTGTCAGAGCTGTATTTGATATAAGAAATATATATATAGTGTATATATATAATATGTATATGAGTGTGTGATTTGTATTATTTGTGAGCATTATCTAAGTGCTTCCGCATTTGCCATTGCAATTGAGACCAAAGCCAAAATGTTTATGCACACGTGATGTGTGTGTGTGGCCAGAGCTGGATAAACAGTGTGACCTAATGATCCGTTGATTAATTATATATATTATATATAAATATATATCCGACCATACACTTTTAACATTTTGTTCATATTCTCAATCCTTGCCTTAAGACACTGACAATCGCAATATGTTATATAACTAGTATTTCCCTTGCCAGTGTGACCATACCCTCTGCCGCTCAAGTGCAGTGTCTACACCATATGCAAGCTAGGCCCATAAATTTGTATTCTTGAAACAAGTTTTAGTTAAACTATGCAAATATTTTGATATTCTTGCTAAATATCAATTATGTTCGCCTTGCCAGTGTGACCATGCCCTCTGGTACAGGCAAACACATTAAAATTGTTTTGCATGTAAATTTAGTATGATTTTTAACGACTTGTTTACTTGGCGCTGTAATATCTAATCAGCCAAGACTATTATTAATTTTTATGTACTGTTTTGTTTTTGTTTTTGTTGCTCGTTTTTCTTATTTTTGTGTGCAAATAGCAGCAACAAAGCGATTGCATTCATTAATGTCAAGTGTTGTTTTGTGTGTTTTGGACGCGCCTTTAAGCTCATTCACACAGATATAGCAAAATTTATAAATATATATATATAGACAATTTTATTGGCCATGCTTTAGCAAGCTGCTGCTTCTTCTTCTTCTAGTCATATCTGTTTCAAGTTGTTGTTGTTGCTGCCTTTGCAGCAATTGCAATTTTTATGAGCTGTTGTCATTGCTATTAGAGACAGTTCTTGTGTTGTCGATTTGCCAGCCTTTCCAGTCTTATTTACGAACGGTTTTTATGGTAAGCAAAACACGCCTAGACATGGAGCCCGCATGTCTAAAGGCTTTGTAGCGTTGTCAATATACCCTGGATATTATGAAAGTGTGGTCAGAAGGTATATAGAGACATTATTTATACAATATATATATGATTATTTCATTCTATTCATATATATATTTATTTATATTATTAATTTATATATATTTATTATTTATTTACAAATATACAATCTCATTTAATGACAGTTCGTAAATATACACAGGGTATCTGCTAGTCGGGCATACTCGCTGCGCCACACTCTATCCGTCTTATAGGTTTCTCTTTATCGCACTTTTGCTAAATGTTGACAACTGCAACCGTTAGCCCCCACTCGCCCACCCTCTCTCTCTCTCTGTCTCTCTCTCTCCCTCTCCCACTGCAGCGCTAACGCCCTCTGTTGTCTGTTTGCACAAGTTGGCAATACTAGCATTTTGTAACGCGCATCTCTTGTTGCAATGTGCAAAATGTCAATGACTTCCCCAAGCGGCAATAACAATTGAAGCCCAGCAGCAGCAGCAACAGCAACAGTCAACAGTTGTTGTTGCTGTTGTTGTCGCTTAATTAACACTAAGCAATAACAATTGTTGACTTTTTGTTAATTGAAACTAAATGCGGTCGCTGTTGCTGCTAATTATGTGCTGGTGGCGCCATCTACCGCCTGCGCCCGTGCCCTGCACTTGCTGTCTAATTAAATGGCCATTTATATTGAGACGAACATACATACATACTTGTACAGACATATATTTATCTGTAGATATATTTATGTCTCAGTTGATTAATCGTATTTGTTCTATGGCCTAAAGCAAAACGCATGCTAATCGAGCCATGTTAAATAATCATAAATAAAACATCGCATGTTCTGCTTCTTCTTTTCACTCTTATTCTCTTACTTCTGCTGCTTCTTCTTCTTCTCCTTAAGAAACGTGCCGACGTGCACGTAACGTCAGGCAACGGCAACGACAGCAGCTGACCACGAAAATCGAAAATCAATTTGCAAAAAAAAAAAAAAGTATATATATATATAAGAAATTGTTTTTATTTATTTTGTTTAAATTGCGGCAAATGTTTAACAGCTGATTTTTTTTTTTATTGACAATGGCATATAATAACAGGGTGTCTGCTGTTAAAGTGATATTTAATGAGCTGCTGCTACAGCTGTAGCTGCTCCTGTTCACTGTTCAATTTAACATTACATACAACACTTAACAGCTGACTGTATTGTCAGCTTCCTTTGATATAACTAACTGTTAACAGACTGCAGGTAGCAGCTGTTAACTATATTTAAACTTAAACTGCACCGCAAACGACAACAGCTTATGCAGTGCTTGCCAAACTTCATCGGAGTATATACTCCACAACTTTAGTTACAACTCAAATGCAATACATCTTTAACTGCATCGCACTGCATTTCCAAATCAAACAGCGCTGCTCAAACTGTTCAAACAGCTTCACAGTCAATGCATTTTCAACTGTTCGCGGCACACACTTGAAAATGCGCTTCGAACGAAAAAAAACACACAAAAACAATTGTTATTCATATCAGACTGTCTGGCTCTAGCCGCCACGCCTCCGCTCCCCAAGCCGCCCCCTAACGCCTGTCTGCGTTGAGGGAGAAATATAAAACAACAATTTTAACAGCTCGCTCGGGTTATGCAAGAGCAAAAATAAAATATGAAAACAAAAACTGCATTGGGCGACGGACGACGGCGGCTAGAGAAGAATTTGCCATAAAAATAAAATAATAAATAAATACGAAAACAACTTAAAATATGAATTTGCACATTTTGCATAATTTATATAGTTGTTATTGTTGTTCTTTATGGGCTTGGGCTAGCCGAGCGGGCAACTATAATTGATTGGCCCGACATTAATTATATCCAAGGCGTTAGTTTTAACTAAGTGATTCGCAGACTGCGACTGTGACTGTGACTCGGTCTCTAAATGTCTCTAATATGCAGCGTTTCAATTAGCCACGCGCGACAACAGAAACGAACAACAAAAACATGCGAATTAAACTATAACGCTTATTGGTAACAGAGTGCTATAATCGAAGCTAACAGAGCAAGGCTAATGGCTACATGGTCTGTTAATAAGTGCACAAGAGCAGCTGCTTAAAGGCGTGCTAACAGAGGTACTTCAGAATCAGTTTAACATAATAACAGAGTCAGATTAACATAAGAATAACATAATATTCAACAGAACACGAACTCTATGAATAATATAGCAATGTTAACTAGCAGCTGTTAAGATAACTTGTTGCATAGCAATGTTAAATAGCAGCTGTTAAGTTAACTTGTGACATGCGCCCATATCGAAAAACAAAACTCATTATAAACGCTTACGACAATGAAAATTTTAGATGGATCTTTTGCCTTTGTTTTTCTCAAACCTCCTCTCTCTTTCACACTTCACCTCCTAATTTAGCTTTTGTTTTGTTTTTCTAATTCTATTTTCGTTGAACTTTTTACAATTCTCTTTGTTGTTGTTTTTTTATTGCTTTGTGATAACTCGGCTCGTTTCGTTTCATTAGCCAAAAAAATAAAAACAAGTGAGAATGTTGAAATCGGGCTTAACTGACTGAAGAATACTTGTTCACACTGCAATAAGAGCTAAATTAAAGCTATCTAAAGCATATCTTTTGTGGGTCTATATGTACTGCAGAAGAACAAAACTTGGAAACTCTTCAACCTTCTTCTCTGGAGGCATTTATATGATACTCAGTCTATAGAGCAGGCCAACAATAACGGAGACTCTAGCTGTAAAACTGTTAAACATATAGTAGAAGTGACTTCTCTACTGCATATTCTTATCTGGTATTTGTATACCTGAGCATAAACTTCCAATTCCAATTACCTCGTTTTAAGAGCGCTATAAAGTAGTGGGGTCAAGATTATACTGTAAAAATTAACTTTATATATTCACAATTCGAAGTCTCTAATATACTCTCTATTTCCCTAACATAAACGAGTATAACAAAAAGAAAAGAGAAAAGGAAAATAAGCTGTAAACAAATCAACGCACAAAAGAAACTACGAAAATAATCTTTTATAGATTTGCTTGACTTTTTTTTTCATTTTAAACTTTTGTTTTCTTTTTTTCTGCTTTTATTTTTGTCTTTTTTTGCATTTGGTTCGATTTGCTTGCGACTTAGTTCGGCTCACAAAATAATTCCATTTTTCGCTGTATTTATTTTGTTGCCTCTTCTGTTTTGTTGATTTTTTGTTTTTGCTTGCTTTTTATATATATTTTTTTCCGTGCTTCTTTCGGAAAGCGCAAACACATTTTGCCCAGTCGGAGGGGCTATTATCATAAACAACTTTAGACAGCTGGGGCCCTGGCGAAGCACGCGTGCACAGCGACTTGGCCACGGTGAGGGGGCGAGAGCGAGGCGCTTGGAGGCGTAGCATGCCGTAGCTGCCTCTCTTTTGGATTACGAACGAATTGGCAATTCGGATTCCGATTCTTTTCCGTTTATTTCTCTTCTTTTTTTCCTTTTTTTTTTTGCTTTTGCTTTTGTGTTTTTGCCCGCTTTTTTTTGTTTTTGCTATTTTGGTGCCGGGTGCTCAGCAGAAATTTTCCATTGGCTTTTTAGGTTTTGGTCTTTTGGTTTTTGAGAGACTTTTAACATGACTTTTTTACATGATGACTCACACAGAGGTAAATTTGTATATGTATATGGATATATACATATGGCTATCTGATCAGAAACCTTAAAGCTAGTTTTTGTCTATAGAACTCTCTCTCTTTCGTGGTATTCCTTGAGATAAATTATGATAGAATATTCTGGAACTTTTGTCTACTTAGAAACAATTAACGAAATTTATCTAAGTTTTACATTATGATAACATGAAAAAATACTTAACATTTTTTACAAGTTAAATATTTTTAACATTTTTTCTACATGTTAAATCTTTTTAACATTATTTCTATATGTTAAATCTTTTTCTTTGGGTTAAAACTTTGTTCAAAGTGCAATCGATTGCCTAGAGATTTGCGTAATAGAATTTGAGTCATTATTTCGATGATATTTCGCCCACCTCGAGCCTTCCTCATTTTGTTTTTTGGTTAGCTTTTCTTATCAGCGAGTGCAATCAGTCTGTGTTTGTGTAGCCTTTCAATGTCGTTTGAAAACAAATTGAAAAGCTGATAGATAACTCAGCCAGACCCAAACAAACAACAGTCGGGCAACTCAACCCAGGGCCCCCCAATCTATGATTAAGGGTTTACATAGTTATTTACTAATAAAGTAACGTTTGCTTAGCTCGAAACGTGCACACGTGTGCTAAGGGCTTGAGCTTCTAATGCCTATAAGGCATTTGATTAGGCATATGTTTATATACCCCTATAGATATATGTATATATTTAAATTAAGGCTATATTTGTGCCTTAGGTATATATCGAGTGTGTATTATAATAGTTAAAGCCCATAGACCTGGTGCCAGGTAGACGCGCGCATAACAGTAAATTAAGCGCAACAATGTTTACACACCGGCTGGCTGTTGTGGACCGGGTCCGGTTTGTATACCCTGTAATTAGGATCAATTTTGGAATAACAACGGGCATACTGCAATTGTGCATTAGCTTCCAAAGTAGAATTTATATCAATAAGCAACAATTTTATTATAACTAATATATCTATTTTACTATAACTTCTAACTTTTTAACTCAGCCGATTATTAGCGATTGTTTTGTGCTTAGTCTAGGGTAACTTGTAGTCGTAATGACTACCCTACAACACTCTTTTATATATTTTTATAGTCTCGCCTGGTGTCAAGTAAGCGAGAGGGCGGGCCGGCTCGACGGGCTGAGGCGTGTTATCGAAAAACTTTGACAAACAATTTTCGTTTGACGTGCGTTGTGTTTATTCATAGAGTTGGGCCTATTGCCATATCTTTAGCACACAACAGAGTTATGCGTGTGTGTGTGTAGCTCAAATTAAATATACAAACAGCGGCAAATTTGCGCGAATGTGTGCGTGTGTATGTGTGTGTGCTTTGTGGCTGTCTGCACTTAATTGTTAGTTTATAATATGATCTCATCTTTTGGCTACGCTTTGACATTTGCTTGAGGGTATTATTATTATTTCGTTTTTCGGTGGCTAACTGAAAAACCTGATAAGCGCGGCTATTAATAGTTTCTCTTTTAAATTGGAAAAAAGAAAGAAAACAAATAAAGACAAGCCCTCTTTCCAAGCAGCGCTGTTACAACCGAGTCACTGTTAAGCAGCGCTGCTAATCATCACGATCAACATTTAGAACACTGTTAAGCAGGCTTAGTTGAGTATGTAAGTCACTGTTAAGCAATAGCTCGCTGTTAAGCAACTGTTCTGCAACTGCTAAGCAACAGCTGAGCTACTGTTTACCAGCTGCGCCATCTTGCTATTCACTCTCATTTATCTAAATACAGGGTGCGTGTGTGTGTGCATTAGGTGCACTTCTTATGCTTGCCTGTGTGTGCGTGTGTTTATTTGCGTGCGTTTGTTTTGTTTGTTTTATGTTTATTTGCAGCCAACAAATCTTTTTTTTTGACATCAATTCAGCGCCTGTGCGTGTGCGAGAGCGGGAGGGAGGCAATAAACCCCTACCAAAATCACCCCTTAAAACACGCAAGCACGAATATATATATTTAGTAATTAATATAGTAAAATTATTCAGAAGAAAAAAATAAATAAATAAAATTAAAGCTGTTTTCATTTTCTATTCGCCATGCGATTGTTGTTGCTGTAGTTGTAGTTTATTTTTAGCCATTTGTGAATTTATAGTTTTGTTTACATGCAAATTGGCAACACTGGCAAAGGCGGCCAATCGAGTGCATGTGGTCAATGCCTGCTGCCGCTGCCACTGCCTGCCCGCCTACGAGGTCTGTTAAGAGGTTAAAAGTTTAACAATCTGGCAACATTGGACAGTTGTTGTTGCTGTTACTGCTGCTGTTGCTGCTGTCAAGGTTATATTTGTTAAAGATTAACATTGGTTTTCAATTAAGCGACACGCGCTGCTCTGCTTGACTGAGAAAGAGTGGCAGCACGCGAGAGAGAGAGAGAGTGATTGGGAGAGTGGGTGACAGCAACAGCGCTTTGCTTTCTTACAATAGTAATTGTTCTGAGCAGCGGCTGTCAAACTGTGACCTTGTACAAGCTGATTTGCGGTTTTGTTATTGTTATTGTTGTTGTTTATTGTTATAGTCAATGTTTGTCCTTGCCCTTTAAGCTGACAAAAGCAAGACGATTTAATATAAAAAGTAAAAACTTGTATCGATCAAATAGTTGTAATTACTGCTATATGTAGTTTTCGATATATATTTTATAATTCATAGAAAATTTAATCGATAACAGCAAGGGTGTGAACAATTGCTTCTTTGCAAAAATTTACTCAATATAATTTTTTTTTTGAGAATGAAATAATTTTGCACAAATAATCTTTGGATTTTGCTATCAAAATGTTGATTAGAAATATTATATATACATATATAATTATTAATAATATATATATTATAAATATATATACATATGATCATATATGCCTTATAATGAGAGATAATTATTATAATCAATGCAATTAAGAAGTCAAACACTGCAACAGTTTGAGAGTCATACATAGTTTGTTATTGATAAGCCACAGTGTGCCGATAGTCTGACAAGCACTGTACACAATGCAGTTAGAGCACCTTGCACGCGCGGTAGTTTGACAAGCATTGCAAACCATGCAGTTAAAGCAACTTGCACGCGCGACAGTTTAGTTTAGCGCGCAATGTAGGCCAAGCAGTTTGACAGCCACTAGTTTATAGTGAGCAGTGTGTACCAGACAGTTTGACAATCACAATTGTTTGTAGCAACAAGTGGGGGGCTTGGTAGACAGTTTGACAAACACTGACAATCATTAAAAAGTGAACTAGTTTGACAGCCACTGAGCTGATAACACAACAAAATTTTCTTTCAATTCCCGGTTTGCTTCATTCACTTGCTGCAGTTATCATATTTTTACTATTCCGTTTAGTTCTTTACTTTTGATTTGATAATAACTATATTTAGAACATTGCATTGCGCTGCATTCACTCACTCTCCCTCCCTCTCTCTCTCTTTCTTTCTCTCTTGCTGATTGATTGGCTGTTAAGTGTGAGCAGAGTTTTCTCATTTCTTTTGATTTCATCAGCCTTAGCTATAAATAAATTAATTATGCAAATGTAAACAATATATATGTATATCAATTTGCATTTTAATATCTTTATTATTGTCATTTGAGTCGAGCTTGTTTTTTCCTCACTTCTCTTCTCTTCGCCTCTTTAATTTTGCTCTCGCTCAATTGATATACATTATTTAACAGCGTTTTGTCATGCTAATTAACATTTTTCGCTCTGTCTGCAGGTGCGGCAAACAGAGAGCGAGAGGGAGAGAGACAAGCAACAATAAACAAATTTGTAAAGAGCTAAAAAAAAAAAACAAACTAATTATGAATCTAATCATAAATAAATCAATTAAGGCACGAACTAAGCGACGCGACGCGACGTCAGCAACAAAATTACTCTATTGTTGTTGTTGTTGCTGCTGTTGTTATTTTTACCGTTTGATAACCTAGAAAAAACGGCGTCTGTAGCGTGAGTTTTGCTTGGGGTGTTAAACTGGACACAAACTAAAAATGTTGATAAGAGCAGCGTGTCAGCGTCGGTGTGTGCATGTGTGTGTGTGGGCAGTGCGATGTGATTTTACATGATGTAAAAACTTGACAGCAGCAATTGCTGTTAGATAGATCACTGTTAACATAAGTATGTACAGCATGTTAAGCAGTGGAACGCTTTGGCAGCTGTGCATAGGAGCAATTGAAAGAGCAAGTGAAAGCACTCAGGCTATTTCTGTTGTTAACTTAACATTTTCATAAATATAACAGTGTACAGGAATGCTTAAAGCCTCTTAAATAGTATAGCAGCTGTATATAACAGCAGTTGCATTAAGCCTGGTATAAACTTAATATATTATAACAGTATGTAAAACAGTATTCGGACAATGAATAACAGTAGCATAACATAACACTCTTACATCTAACAATTCACATATGTGCTCATGCAATATGCAAGACTGTTATATAAATGCTTGACAGACAGAAGGAACAGATTACATGCAGTTTGACAACTGTTAACTGTTTATCTGTTGCTGCTGCTGTTGCGTCTAACTCAGTTGCATTGTTGTTGTTGTTGTTCTTGATGATGATTTTTTTATGTAAATAAATCTTTTTATAGCTGGCTAAATGAATATGAATGCAGTGCAACCAGCACACGCGCCGCATACATTTCACATTTGCCTATTAAACTCTTAAATAGCCTTGTTTATAACGCTACCAGACCACATTTGCCTTTTATTTATATTTATACTTTTATTTTGATTTCTTTTATGCATAATTTTCGAGACTTCAACTTGAGACAATCAAACAGAGGCCTACGCATCAATACATAAAGACAAACAGAGTGAGGGAGAGAAAGAGAGGGGAGGAGAGAGCGGGTGCTGCTGCAAAAGAAGCTGCTTGTCAACTGTCTTCTCTGTCCTACACCCTGCCCTACATATGACAGGCTAGCCCACTGCCTACGCCTCTCTCCTCACTCCTCTTGCTCACTGCCCATTGGTCGCATTTGGAAATCTCAAAACTTGTTTATACAACAAAATGTATAAACAAGTTTATTTTTTTCTGCGCTGCTGTTGTTCTTGTTGTTGCTTTTGTTATTTTTCGGCTGCTGCTGTTGCTGCTGCTGCCTTCCTTCTTCTGCTTCTTCCTCTTCTTTGGCTTTGCTTGTGTTTGTCGTCAGTTTCGTAATTTATTCTAAAAGCGTTCCGTTTTGGGCTCGCTACACACACACACACACATACGCACACTTATAGAGTATTTATGTATGCACACGCACACACATATGTATTTAAATACTCACTTTTTATATGTATGTATGTATGTGATATACAGTTTTTTTTTGTTTTGCTGCTGCTGCTGTTTCTGCTTTGTTTTGCGCTTTGAATTATTCAATATAACACTTGGTCTATTTGTTGTTAATGTTGCTGCTGCTGCTGTTGTTGTACGCCTCAGCGCTTTTCAAGTGGGTGCAAAGCAACAACAACAACAACTGAAGAACTTTTGCACGATCTACAGACCGCAACAAAACAACACCAACAACAATAATAATAATGCATAACAATTCAATTTCCATCAAAATAAACGCATTATGCAAAACACACAAGAGCAACAAAGAGAGGGAGAGGGGCTGGCTTGCGCAATGGGTGTGGCCAGCTCAGCTGCTTAACATATGCATAATGCAAATTGTTATTGAAGCTGAGCTTCTGCTGTCGCTGCAGTTTGAGCAGCGCGACTCTCAAACTGTGACACGTGCAGCTGGCTTAGGCCGCGGCGAAAGACCAGAAACGGCGAAAATGCTCAACTAACAGCTGTTATTTGATTTAACCTTGAAAAACGACACACACACACACACATGAGTGTAAAGTCAAAGTGTTTTTTTTTTGCAGCTTTACGCGTGTCGCGTCTTGTCTAAAGTATTTTGTTTTTTTTCTCAATATTTTTTTTCAAATTTCTGCGTTGTCATCGTCAAAATAATCGAGTTTTGATATTCAAACATTAGTCATTGAAGAACGATAGAGATATATTCTATATTCCGTTTATTCTTTAATCAGTTTTTTTTTAATTACAGTAGTCTTTTGCTAAGAGGGAAGTTCTGATTTTTAAAATAGCTGCTCCTTACTATATCACAGATCTAATAGTTACTTATGATGTATAAAATATATTACAGATATTTTTCTTCTATTTCTTATTTTTAGTAATTGTTTCATATTTTTTACTTCTCTTTATTGATCGTACTATAATGCCTATATATATAATAGAATATTATTATAAGAACTCCTCATAGAATCTAACATTTTAAGTATTTATAATGCTTTAACCAACTGAGAGAGAAAGTGAAATGAAGTCATATCATAAGTTCTATATGGGATTTACCTGATTAAGCTAACTAAAAGATCTGTCAAAGATAATAATAGATGATAAACATGACAATAAAATGTAAACATATATAAAATTTAGCAACTCCCACAAAGTAGGCATGGTTATCACTAAACAAAAATGCCTAACTAAATAAAGAACAAAATAAAATACTAAGCGAAAAACCCAAAAAAATAGAGACGATCGGTTAGAAAGAGACAGCAGTATAAATCATACAAGTAAAAAAAAAACAGGCGCAGGCAGAAGCGAGCATACACATATACAGGGTGTCTCTAACGAAGGAGCGAAGTAGGCAAAAACAAGTGTAGGGCAAAATTAAAGCAGTGCGCACAAGCACACCATAAACACGCACACACACACACAAGCAGGCACTGCTAACTGTGCATTAAAATGTACCAATTGTCAGGCAAAAGGAAGCGAGGCAATTTCTTAGGCCGACCAACAACAAAAGGCAGTGTTTTTTTTTTCATGAATGACCCTATTTTGTTTTGCTGCTCCTCGCACGCTGCTTCACTGACGCATACATATCTATGCGTGCGCCTCTGTATGTGTGTGTGTGTGTCAAGAATAGGCTGACAACAGCGGCGCGGCCGGCACACAAAGCATAAAGAACGATAATACACACGCACACAGCATACGTACGCATGTATGTGTGTGTATGTATGTTTGGGTGTGTGTGTGTAGTTAGGCCCTATGCTGCGTGGAAAATGGTTACGCTGCGCATAAAGCAGAATGCGATAAAATGCTTATAATTAAAATATACGCACAAATATATAATGTATATATATAGGCATGTTTATGTTAGAATATATGTATATGTATATATATGCTGCTGCGACTTACATGCTTGAAGAAATCTATAAACTTGTCGTAGTAGGTAAAACTCTGATATTTATCCTTAAAGTTCATATGCATCACAACCATATCAATCCCGTTGGGCTTGTTATTATTGTCGCTGCTACTGGAGTATCCGACTTGTAAATTCATGCATTTGCACGAGAACATGATTAGTTGTTGTTGTTGTTGTTGTTTCTGCTGTTGTTGGTACTGTTGTTTAACGGTATCGTTTAACTGATTTTCAACTTCACAAATTGCACGTTAGTATTTGATTTGCTTTCAAGTTGTTGTTGTTGTTTGTTTTCTTTGATTTGCTGCGTTACTTCCTCGTTCGTCCTCTGCGTTTTGGGCTGAAGCGGCGCGGGCGCGTACAAAATCACTGTATAAAAAAACACCCACAACTATCTTCAGTTAAGCATTTTAGCGTCCGTTCCGTTCAATGTTATTTTTTCGAATGAACTCTTCGATTATCGGAACTAAGCGATATTATGTTAAGGCGCTGCACAGCTGTTAGCACAAAACGTTAAGCAACAGACCGGTAATATGCGGCATGTTAATGCACTGTTTGTTGAAAATAAATATATTTTATGTAAATTTATGTCAATTACGCTAAACTTTATTTATCTGCTGTTGTTTAGTTAGTCTAATATTGTTTATATATGTCATAATAGTTCTTATTTGAAGCGGCATTTCAGCTTGTAGCTCGCTCATTTTTGCGAGCAACATATGGCAACACAAAAAGATGTCTGTTAACTCACAAGACACTGCTAACGCAAGGTGAGCAATGTTAACGCAACATTGCGTCTTTGTGCATATATCGATATATATATTTTAGAGATTTATGGTTACACTGTGCAATCAGCTGTTTGTAAGGTGGCGCCAAAGTTTCTTATTTTGAAATTAAAGTTTGTTTTTGTTTTGTGCAAGTGTAAAATGTGTTCAAACAGTGTGTGTGTATATTTAAGTGTATGTTATGGCTGAGAACTAATCAAGCAGGTATGTATATGTATATGTTATGTAAACAATTGTAACTGTATATATATTTGTATATATTTACTTATTTTGTTGCTTATTTTCTACTTTTGCTGTGCCTTATATAAAAAATGCATTCGATTCTCCTTGCTCTTACTTTCCTATGCAAATATTTTCCTATGGCGCTTGATTAAATTCAAAACTCGCCCCAGTTGTTGCCACATCAAAAATACATGCAACTAGCTGAAAAGAGAAGAAGAAGAAGAAAGGCAATAAAAAATAGAAGCAGCAGAAACTACAAGAAACTCGGGGCGAAATTCATAAAGACCGACACGTGCCGGGGTTAAGCGCGGAGGCCATAGCCATAGTCCAGTTAGGAGTCTAGTTTTTTTTTTTTGTAATGTAGTCATAAGAAGTTGTTGGGTATATTGTGATAGAGTATAAATATGTAACATGTGATGTGATATAGACTAAAACCAGCAGCTACAACTGAGCAGAGTTTGGCTTTTGTTTCTGCCTAGGGTATCTGCTACAGATCACTCGTTAGCTGCTTACAGGGTATCTGCTAGTCGTACAATACTTGTGTTTGTGCTAGTTTAATAATGTTATTGTTAGTAATAATGTTGTTGTTTATGTCATCTTTCGCTACCTTCTATTACCTACAGGGTATGTGCTAGTCGTGCAGTCAAAATTTGCTTAGCTTTTCATAAATTATGCGTTGCTTTTCCGTTCTGTGTTTGTTCTTTTTTTTTTTGCTCCTTTTTGACACCTGGAACACGGCGCAGCAGCCTAATGAAAGTGTTGGGCTAGCTAGAGACAAGTGTGTATGTGTGTGTGACTGTGTGTGTGTGTGTGTGTAACTGTTGTATATAGCTTACAACTGTAGTTGCGACTCGCCTGGTCTGTAATTGAAATTGCGTGGCGTACGCGGCATTAAGTCATAAAAGCAACAACAACAACAAGAGATAACAACTTACAACAACGGACAACAACAACAACAACAACAACAACAACAACAACAACAACAACAACAACTGACAACAACTTGAACCAGTTTGTCACACTCTGAGGCCAGGCACGTACCCAAGAAGAGGTCAAAACGCACTTGGCTCTTGGATCTGGACACAGCGCCAGGGCCACAAAAAATAAAAATAAATAAAGACCCAAGTAAGCAAAAATTGTGAAATTTTATATATATATATTTAAAAGAGTGTATATATGTGTGTGTGTGTGTGTGTGTGTGTGTGTGTGTGTGTGTGTGTGGGTCATAAAAGGCGAACGTAGAACAAGTTACCAAATTCTGGCTCAAAACTTAATGAAGGTCTTCAGTTCTGATGAATCGTTTAAACCAACTTTGTCCACAGCATTCACTTGGGCTTTAGTTGGAACTTATGTAAACCCTATAATGCCACCGATTTATATAGCGTCCATTGACTTGAAGAATCAGATGAAAGCTTAACTTAGCTTAAAATCAGATTGTGAAAGTTCTATGAAAGGTATATATTTGAAGTTGAACTAACTTCTGTCTAGATTGAAAGTTGGGCCAGCCTCCAGAGAGAAAAAGCTACAAAATTTCTATTAACTAAACAAATTGAATATGGAGAGCCTTAGGCAGACTCTCAACTTCAATTTAGAATGAATGGAAAGTAAATGCATAAATTCTTTTTCTTTGGGGATTTGGGTAAATCGGGACCAATCTTAACACTTTATCAGGCAGGGGTATCAACGAGTATATATTACAAATTTCAAGTCTCTAGCTTCAAGTCGGACCAAAGGAACTTTGCACAAAACCAATATACTCATTTCACTTTATGAAAGAGTATAATTACAATAACTTGTAGCTGAAATTTCAATGGTGACAAAGACTTATAAACTACTCTACAAAGACACCATGGAGTATATCAATAAAGTCAAATGGAATAGAGAGGTAAACTCCTTGAGTTTAATCCACAAAATAGTTGATATAAAAGTAAATGAAATTTTAATTTTAATAAAGCCAAATTCCATCTGAAAGTTCAATAGTCACAGGCCAAAATGACCATGGTGGAAGACTGAAAGAGAGAGAGGCAGGTAGAGAAGTTCTACTTAAAATGGTAATACTCAATAGACCCAACTTCGTGGAAGCTAAGTCCAATTGCAGCTGAAACTTCGCTTATTGCTCAAACTTTTCTTCTTCAAGCTGGCAATGGAGTCTCAAGCATAGATAGTCCATAATCTATATTATTATTTTAGATATTTTATAATCCTAATTACAAAGTTACATAACTCGAATCTTAGCTCCATAAAGCACTCAATTGACTTCAGTTACGCCCAACAAACGCTTTTCGGTTATCCTTTAAGTATTTTCATTCAATTTGTTGTTATGCTTATTTATGTTTTAGTTCTAAAGCAGATCCAGGCACATCCTTTCCCAGCGTTCTCTCTTGAAATTTGATCTGTGATAAGGAATATATATATATATATATATATATATATATATATAAAGACAGAATAAGGCGCAAGGAAACGCTGCTGTTGCTGCTGCTGCGGCGGCTCCCTATTGTCTTTAAGGACCTTTTATATAGCCTTGGAGTCTTATCAAGGCGACACAGCTTGGATCTCCCTTGCTCTTGCTCTCTCTCTCTCTCTCTCTCTCTTGCGCCTTGTCTCCCTCTCTAAATGGTAATACAATACTTTTGAGCTGCAGCTCCTTTTTAATTTTTCGCGAGAATTAAAGGCGGAGGTGCTTTGGCTTGGTCCTTGTCTTGCCTTGGCTTGGGTTGGTCCTTGCCTTGCCTTGGCTTGTTCTAACCGTGATCCTTGCGCTATCCTGCCAGCTATTATATTGTGTCAGCAACTTTATAAATTGCGCACAAAAACAAACCGCCCGCAAATGCCAGCCAAAGAATTTCGAATTCTCTCTCTCTGTGTCTTGAGGTCTTCATTGTTATGGCTGCTGCTGCTGCTGTTTGGTGCTGCGTGTCCTGAATGCCAATCAATCAATCAATCTAATTGCGCGATCCATAACCAGATCGATATCAATTTACATAACACAATTGCACGGCACGTTCGTAACGAAAGGAATTTCCATTGAGATGGGGAGGAGAGTGGAGGAGAGGAAGATCTATAGGAAGTATATGTTATATGGAGGCTGGGCATGTGCTATGAATAGCTGAAGATCGTGTGCAGATCAATTGCTGTGGTAAATTCACTAATCTTAATTGATTTAGATATTTATTAGTGCTGGAGGAAATTATATGACAGGCAGGGATATCTAGAAGGAGGTGAAGTAAGTTCAGCTGGGTAAAGTATAATCAATTGTAGCACAACTTAGGGCTTTATGGAACTAGAAGAAATTGGAAATTAATGCTGAGAGTGGATACTACAATTAAGGAGAAAACTGGTTTACTACTTTTATTGCCAGTCAATCAGTCAATCAGAGTACAAAACTGTTTATCAGTTACTCAGTCGGAAGCTCAGTCAATCGCACAGTGGCAGACGCAATTAGTTAACGAGCTACTCAATCAATCAATCAATCAATCATAGACATCAGTCTACTGATCAAGCAGTCAGTTATATAGTCCGTCAATCACTGTCGAACCATCAGTCAATTGATTAATCAGTGAGTGAATCAATCAATCAGATACCCGGGCAATTGCCATTTTCAATGCCAATGTGTTGAGCACCTTCCAGCTCTCTCTCTCTCTCTCTCTCTCTCTCTCTCTCTCTCTCTCTCTCTCTCCTTCTCTCTCTTTGTCATGCTTTTAAGTAAATATTAGTTAAAGCTTTTATATACATATTCACTTAAAAACCTTCTCAATGCTTAACTTCAAATTGTCGTAACTTTTTCCAGCAAGCAGCTCCTTTGCAGTCTCAAATTCTTGAATTTTTCTTAAATATTTCCGCGAGTCTCGACTCTTAAGCACTCTGACTAGATTTGTCTACATTAATCTTAACTACAAAATGCTTTTGTGCCTTGCTTTTGACCTGCTTTTGTGCTGCCAAACGACATGTGGCTGTGGGGCCCACCCATGCCACGCCCACAGCTAGAGATGCAGATACATAAACGAGTGTCGGCTACAAGCATATATATATATATATAGCCGATAGCTGAGACGAATGTTGTACATAAACATACACATGTGTGTGTGTGTGTATGTACCTGGCTAGCCAATGAAAGAAGCGCAATTTGTTAACTGTAAATGTGTATCTGTATCTGTATCTAAATAGCTGTGCTCGTATCTGTATCTGTATCTGTGACTGTTCCTCAGTATCTTTGAAGTGAATGCGTGCAGTTGGTTTAGCTCGTGCGCATTGTCATAATTAAGACTTGGTCAGCGGATACAAGTGGTATATCTGCAGAGATCTGCTTATTAATAATGACAGATAAACATCAGACAAGTTTATTAATTTAATTAAGCGCCTACATCAGAGATGCGACTGCAGATGAAATTGGAATTGGAATTATAGCTGGTGGAGAGGGCATCATTTAATTAGTTAGGCGCAAAAGACAAATAGAGAAGAAGAAGTAGAGAGAGAGTAGAAATAGTTAACTACGGGGAAAGTCTGAGTTGGAATGCTCTAGGGGCAATGAATGGGAAGACTTGAGCTGTGTTCTAGAGAGAGAGATATAGATAATATATAAAGTGAGCTAGTTATGAGCCTCAAAATAATTAAAAAATATACATTAAATTTAAAAAAAAATTAAATTTTATTAAAAATTATAGAAAATAAAAATATATTAAAATAATAAATAATAATTAACCAATAGTAGTTGATAAATAATAAATAAAATATAATAAATATTAAATTAAAAATATAATGTAATAATACAAATATATAATTGTAATTCATATTCAAAATATATATATTATTTGATAATGAATAAAAATATATATAATTAAAAATCCAATAATATTAATAATAAATGTTTGAAAATTAGTACAAAATAAGAAATAAATAAGCAATAATTATTAATAATATCAATATTATAAAAAATAAAAATAAATAAATAAAAAAATAAATATATAAAAAAAATAAATAAATAAAAAATTAAAATTAAATAATCAATAATAATTAATAATATATATACGAAAATTAATAAACAATAAAAATAGAATGAATAACAAATAAAATTAAAAACATATATGATTTAGCAATAAATAAAAATATATAGTAATAATAATATATTACTTATCAGAATATATAATGGAAGAGCTTGCTTAGAATATCTTGAAAAATACTATAAGCTTTATCTCTGAATACAAATCTATGCTTTCAAATTAATAATTTTATTAAATAGTCAGTCAGTCAAGGCCACTTCTTCTTCTTCTTCAGATCTATGTCAAATATGCATGATCAAGGCTACATATATATATATTTTTTTATATCTCAAATTCCATAGACATACAGCAAATCAAACAGAAAACTAATACACTCAGTACAACTCAAGAACGTGTATTCAAAAAAGATAAGAAATTGAACTTTGAGTAAGCGGAAATGACAGTTAATTGATATAAAGCTCCAAACACCAACTCACTTAGCCATTTCGACAGTTCCATTAGACTTTTGATAAGCATTCAATGATGATTTGCATATGACAGCTTTGCTCTATATCAATATCTCTCTCTCTTCATACATACATATTCATATATTCATTCAGATAGCCAGCTATATAGAGCTTGACACATTTGCTTTGTCGGGGCCATCCATCAAGTGGTTCGCACGGTATCATTAACAAGCTTTATTGACAACGGATATATGGCTATATGGCGCTTGAAAAGTCAGTTTCCCAGCCGCTGCGGCTGCAACATGCCACACATCCTTGAGCATCCTTGTGCCATATCCTTAACACACACACACACACAGAACAGGCATAACAGGCATCACCCCCATCGGTAAATCACGTTAATAAGCCGGTAATGAATATTGGGGTACTGCATACTCGCCCGCTTCTCGCATGTTTGGCACACATTCGCGCTGCGAAAAGTCTCTGCCCCTGCCTCTCCCCTCGTCTCTCCCTCTCTCTCTCTCTGTTACTCTGACCCTGTTCTGTATGCCATTCCATGCGAACCGGAAGGAAACATTTGCCCCTTGTCTAACAGCGCTAAGCATTCGGCTGTGAGGGTCGTTTGCGAGCTGTGTGCGGGGGCGTCGCTACCCTTGCGAAAAAAATCTGACAAAAAAGAAGGAGGAAGAGTTCTTGAAAGACACTTAGTTAACAAATACCCTGTAAATTGTAAATGTAAAATAAATTCTTCTGTAACTTCTGATATCATTTTTTAGTTCATAACAAAAGAAATATTCCAAGTATCAATATAAATGTTATACGAATGCTTAAATAAACTTAACCTTATGCTGCATTCCAATTTTCCTGATATTACCTCCAATAAGCCCTTAGATCTCAAGTAACTTGGCTAATATAAGACCTATCTTCATTAAACTTTGTATACAGCTACATCTGAGTGACTTTCTCGCAAAAATATTTATTGAAATTCCTTTACTAAGTTACATACTAAATTTCAGAAGCTTAACTCCTATAGTACCCAAGTTCACTGGGACAGTCTGAAGGAACTAAGCTAATCTAAGAGCTACCCTACTAAAATTTGGTATGCAGCTTTATTGAAACTCCGCAAGCTTAAAAAACTTCCATTTCTCACTGTCACATACCAACCCACAGCTTTATCATGCACCTTTTCACGCCATTTCAACGGTATAAAAAGCTCCGAGCATATTTCACTTTACCAGTTGTTTAATAAGGCATGCGAAAACATTTTTGCTCGACATTTGTCCATTTGAAAAGCAGCTCCCAAATCAGCCAGGCATAGTTGATGGGGTCTCGCCTTTAGCTTTATCATCATTTGTATCCATTATGAGGCGCTGGTTTTGGTTTAGGTGTTCATCAACATCATCAACAATATCATCATCATCTGGCCAAATATGTCTAGTGCTCGCTTCTTCATTTGTCAAAGTTACGCGCGCAACAAATCTAAAGACTTGCAACGCTTTTCCAAATGTTTTAGACGCTCACATGCCACAATTGTTGCATGGAGAGAAAGAGAGAAGAGAGGGAGAGGTGAGGGAATGGCTGCTGCATGCCTGACGAAGGCCAACACTTAACTTTAATAGAGTAGCTCAAGGGGAAGAGGGTGTGGCCGCTTGCAACAAGGAGTAGCTGCTAATGCGTCGCCAAACAGCCAAAGAGACGTCAAAACATGCAGGTGAGACAACAACTGCAGTTGCTCCACTTGGCTATCGGTACGCCAGCCAGCCAGCCAAGCAGACTTTCAAACGCCGCACAGTGGCACAAAAGCTATGAAGGCTTTATATATTGTAAGGGAACTGCTTCATTATAAGTAAAGATTATTCATTTAGCTTTTTTTTCAATCTATATCTAAATTTTTCCATAGTATATTAACTATTATATTATTATATTAAAAAATATTTTTTAAAATATTTTTAAAATATTTTTAAAATATTTTTAAATATTTTAAAATATTTTTAAAAATTTTTTTTAATAATTTTAAAATATTTTAAAAATATTTTAAAAATATTTTAAAAATATTTTTTAAAAATTTTTATATATTTTTAAATATATAAGTTAACTTTTAAACTTGTTAATAATAAATTACATCATCTGATCACATTTCTCATTAAAACTATATTAAATTAACCACATTTAAATTGATTTTCAACCACTGTAAGTGCATGCATCAACCGACTGTAAAAACCCGTCAAATGCCGCAAATACCAAAAGATAAATCGACGCTAATCGATGCGTGATACTCAGGAGGTGGCTTTTGATTTAGATCCAATGGCTCTCGACATATTGGTGACGTTTTGTGAGCTAAAAAGAAAAAGGCAAAAAAAATGTGTAAAAAATAAAAAACAATTCGCGGAAACTCTGAGAGCCAACGCGCCTGGCGGTCTGCGCGATGAAAACGATCAATGGAGCTGCAGTTGGAGCTTGAGTTGGAGCTAAAGTTGTTCCTTAGCTGGCTTTAGCTTTCAATTGGAGCTGCTGCTGCTGCTGCTGCCGCTGTTGTCGGAGATTGGTTTTTCAAGTTTTCCAGCAGTCGAACGCATTGGCATGCTGGGCATGGCGCTAATTAACTACTGCCGGTGTTTAGTTGAACCAATTGCTGATAATAAACATTTTTATTGATTTGTGATGATTGCCGACGTCGGCGAACAACGGCCAACAATTGTCACCAGTGCACAGGTGCACAGAAAGTGACATCTACTGCTCTCCTCGCTCTCCTCGCTCTCCTCACTCTCCGCACTCTCTGCTTGGCAATTTATTAAATGCAATTTATTTGCAATTGCTTCCGAGAAGCAGGAGGTGCTCCTAACCCTGTCCTGGATTAGCCAGTGCCAGCTCACAGAGCCCATTGCCAGTGCATTCTAGGAAGCAGCCTCAGCCCCAGCTTCAGCTTCTGCTTCAGCTTCTGCTTCTGCTTTTTATCTTTTCTTTCCTTTTTTTCGCCAGGCATAATTGCCACCGGTCTTACAGATAGGCATCACCCAGCGCCAATTTGTTGTGTCGCCTCAACAAGAGAAATAAAAAAAAAACTATCTATGTATATATATTCTTTTATATATATATCATGTGTATATATGCGAACACAAAAACGAGTTACGCTCGCGCGCACCTTTTTTATGGTCGTTACGTGTCGCGGTCGCCGAAAACCACCAGAAATTAAAAACGAACAAGCCTTAAGTAGCAGTGTGTGACTAGCAGATACCCTAGGAAAAGGTGACTGAGCAATATTAACTCAAATATAACCCAAACTCACGTTACTGAACTTTCTTTCTTCTTTTAGAACTTTCTTTACTTCCCAAACGATGGCATTTTCAATTTTGACACTCAAACTATTCTAGTCTCTGAGTTACTTGAGATAAGTGAGCCTTAAAAGCTATATACAGATATAAATATTTGACTAAAGAACTTGTTGACTGTATAAGCTTTTTACAATTAATTGCTATGACTTTCTGAGACAGTTTTCATATTGCTTAAAATATATATATAAAACTGAAAGGTATTTCAGCTAGTTTTAGCAAAAATATACCCTGTACTTACATCCATGCTTATATGCCAGCTTATAATATCGACAAGAATCTATATACCAACTTTCATATCTATAGCTTTCATAAATTCTGAGTTCAATGGGTCTAGTTGGCTTTAAGTGACTATACCATGAGTTTTAAGGCCGCTAACTGATTGAACTTATAAAATTAGTTGAATATAAGTAAATAAAATTCCACAACTCAAATATGAGAACTCTAACTTTTATAATAGCTAAGATCCACGAGTTAGTTTAAAACTAACCCATTGAACTCAAGCACCCGAAGAGCTAAAGCTTTGCTAATTGTTAATAGAAGTCAGAAATCAATGATATAAATGTCATCTTCAAATGGTGCATGATACCCACACTTACATGTTGCCAGGGTATTGAAAAAGCCACACAAAATATTCGCCATTAAATTGTTGGAGACGCATGTCGTCAGCTTCCATAAAAAATCTTATCAGATTTACAGGCGAAACTTCTAAGTAAACCCATAAAAGAAATTACGCGAGGTTTTTGTATTTTGGTTTCAACTTCTGTGTTTTTTTTTGTTTTTTATTTCATTTACTCTAAATATTTTGTTGTGTCTCGTGTTGGATTCCTTTTTTATATGCTACACATTAAAAATGCTTGGTGCTTATGTAAGACATAGATCATAATTGTAGTTACCATGCGTTGATTATTCAAATGTACACAGATATATATATATATATGCTATGTATGTTATGTATGTTGTATGTTATATATGTTTTATAGGTATACATAAATACGGAAGGTAGCGCATGGCGCCTTAAACTATATAAATTATTATATTTTTTGGGTAGTTTTATTATGATAATACAAACTAGTTATAGAATAGAAAAATTCATTGTGTTTACCTTTTGAAAACTATCACACATTAATCAAAACTACTCTATGCATATTTTAATTATGATATTACTTAGCTAGGCATAGGTTTTTGTTTTGTTTTGTTTATAATTATCATGATTTTCTATATAGGTCTTTAATACTAGGCTGTTCCTTTGATTTAAATAATAAACTGGGGCAAGATTTTAGTTTTTAAAAATAAAATTATTATCTTAAGGAGCAGATTAACTTATAAGAAATACATATATGTATATAAAGATATATTTATATAATTATAATAAATAAATTTGTTTGTAAAATATTTTTCTATTCAATTTTATGTTTTGAAAAAGGAATATAAGAAATATAATATATATATATATTTTATTTTAAATCAACAATTACTCTTCAAAACTTCTTTAAAATTTCCATAGAAACAGGCTAAATTTTTAAATATTTTTCGAATATATTTTTTTCTTTAAAATTTTAATAAATTCTTAAGCCATTTTTAAAAAATAAAATTTTTATTTTTTTAATTTTTAAAGAATTTTTAAAAATTCAGAAATTTCAAATACAAATTTTGATATATTTTAGAATTAAATTAATATTTAAAAATTTCTTTGAAAAGTAAATTCGAAGAATTACTTTGAAAAATTTTGTAAAATTTTTTTATTTAGCAATTTTGTTTTCAAATAATTTTTAATAATGAAACGAATATTTTTAAAAATATTTATATATTTTTTTTAAAGAATTTTGCTTAGTTTTTTAATCAAAACAAAAATTTTATAAAATTAAAAAAAGGATAAACTGTAACTAAATAAAGATATTTTTAAAACTTACATAAAAAACTTTTGCTTTAAAAAAATCCGAAAAATATTTGAGGCTTAAATGAAAAGGAAATTATGAACATAGAGTTGAACAGTCTTATATATATAAATACATATATCATCCATGTAGCTGCATAGAATTTCATTTTAAGCGGGAATACCATTGATATTGAACATTTTGTTTTCAGCTAGATATAACTACAACATATATCCTTAACCTCAAGGACGCTAGAGTTTTAAAATGCCATTAGATAGTTTAGTGTTTGGTTTTAGTTTAGTTTTAGTTTTAGTATTTATGTTTAGTATAGTTAATAATACTTAGGCGCTGCTGCTGGAACGCTCGGTGCTTAGCAGCTCGCCAGTTCGCAGCGTCTCCTGCGGCACTTGCTCCACTTCGATGTATTCCTCCTCGTCCGGCTGTGCGGGCAGCTCAGCAGCGTTGGGAGAATTTGCTGGCTCCGATTCGTATAGCTCCTGCTTGACATGGCTGGGACTGAGCGTCAGGGGTGAGCTGGCCGTCGAGCTATGCGTCTCCTGCTTGGGACGTGCTGCTGCCGGCTGTGGGCGCAGCTCGTGCGCTCGCTGATGATGCTCCAGCTCGGCACGAAAGTAGAATTTCTCCGGGCACAAATTGCAGTCATACGGACGCGTGCCGTGCTCCGCTATGTGGGTGAGCAGGCCACCGGGCGCCGTGAACACAGCCGAGCAGATGTAGCAATTGTAGCCACGCTGCTCAGTGCCCGCAAAAGTGTGTTCGACAAGATGTTCTTGTAGCTTCTGGGCATGTGGCAAGATCATTTTGCACAGATTGCAACGATGCTCCAGATAGGCGCTAGCTGCCACGGCAGCGGCAGCTGCAGCTGGGACAGCTACAGCTGTTGGCTGCACTTGCTCCTTGCGCTTGCCATTCAGATTGTGTTTGCGGCAACATTTGTCACACAACTTGGCGGTTTCACCAGCGCCGGGTAGCGGCTCCAGGCACAGGGCACAGACGGGCTCCTGCAGGCTATTGCAGCTGGACGATTTGGTATGGAATTTGGCGTGTAAACTCAGCTCGAACTCCGAGTGCAGTGTTTGGCGGCAGCAGATGCAGGCCATGGGCAGATTGCCATCGTTACCATGCTCGCCGAGGTGAGCCCGAAAGGCGGCCACATGCTCCAGCTGCTGGCCACAGTGGGCACACTTGCCGGACTGCCCCACCTTGGAGTGCTGCAGCTTGTGCTCGGCGAGTATGGCTGGCGAGGGAAAGATCTCGTCGCAGATGAGACACTTGTGCTTGCCGCTTGAATTGTGACAGCTCTTCATGTGCTGCTCCAGCTCGGCGCGGCTCTTATAGTTGCCCGAGCAATAGGCACACCTCAGACTGACGCCCGTCTTCAGATTGTGAGCGAGTTTCCGATGGGAGTGCAGCTCGGCTTCGCTGCGCAAGTCCTGACGCTCGCACATGCCACAGCTGTAGCTGTTGTTGCTGCTGCTGCTGGCGCTCGCCGCTGTCGAGGATTGCACGGCCTGAGGCGTGGGCAGCTCAGCGGCGCTGGCGGCATTGGCCGGGGAATTGGCCTTCGCTGCGTACATCTCCATCAAGTAGCGCTGGCTCAGGCCGTACATCAGGGCCGGATGTGGACTTTGTTTGGTGTCCACCTGCAATGGGCTGTTGTAGAACTTGCTCGGCGGATTGTTGCCACCAAAAAGACCCTTGAAGGCGACATTGTAGTCTATATGCAGGTTGCTGTTGTTGTTGTTGTTGTTGGCATTGTTTGCTGCGGCAGCGGCTGCAGCAGCCGCAGCCAGAGGCGGCAGCAATGCGTTCACATACAAGCTGCCCATGCCAGCGACAGGCGACTCCTTGTCCTTGATGCCGCCATGCTGGCTCTGCATATGCCTGTCCAGCAGGAACTCCACATGGAACGTTTCCGGGCAGCTGGGACAGCGGAATTGTCGCGCATGCGCCGCCAAATGGAAATGCATTTCCAGCTCCGACGAGCAGACGGCGCGACAGAACATGCACTGTAGCGGATTGGCTGGAGCTGGTGGATTGCCCACGCCCTGATTGCCCAGCTGATGGCGTGTCTTGACGTGCACATGGAAGTCGGCATCGTTGCGGAAGAGCTCCAGGCAGGCGCTGCATCTCAGCAGCTTCGACTCCTGGCTGTGCGCACAGGCCAAGTGCAGCTGCATCGACATGCGATTCTCACACAACTCCGAGCACAGCACGCACTTCAGCATGGTCTGGACGTGCTCGGCCAGCAGATGCTGATGCAGTTCCTCAGCCTTGGCATACGACTTGCCACAGCTGGCGCTGCAGCAATTGAACTCCGAACTGCTGATCAAGAAGTGAGCGACCACATGACGTTCGTACTCACACTGCTCGGGCAGACTCAGGCCGCAATGCGGACAGATGAGCTGCATGCCCTCGGCTATGTGACTCTTGAGATGATTGCGAAAGCTCTCGAAGTCCGGCAGGCCTGCGTTGCACTGATTGCAGAAGAAGATGCCCGGCGGAGGCGCTGGCTGAGTGGGCGATGTCAGCGGACGTCGCTTGTTGCTGCTCAGGTCTGTGGGCAGCTCCTGTTCGGGTTTCTCCGACGTCGCCAGATCCGATTTGAGCTTCGACTGCGGCGAGCCGAGGCGATTGAAGTGCTCGTAATAGGAATTGGGACTGCTCAGACGATCCAAGTGCGTCACTCTCATGTGCTGGAACAGCGCCGCAATATTCACAAATTTCATTGTGCAATATTCGCAGCTCAATTGGAATCCATTTGTCTGACCGTCCGAATCCTTTTGCTGCTGTTGCTGCTGCTGTTGCTGTTGCTGTTGCTGCTGCTGCTGCTGTTCGTGTGTGCTTTGGAGATGAGCATTCAGCTGCTCGAGACTGCTGAACTCCGTTGCCTTGGGACAGTAGCTGCAGCGCAGCAGCGGCGTGGGCGTGGCTATTGTTGTAGCCGTGGGCGTGGTCGTTAGCTGGCCACGCGCTCGCTTGGGAAACTCCAAGCGACTGGGACTGCTGTCAGAAGCCAGCGCCAAGGCATAGCGACGCTTATGCAAGCTGCCATTGCTCGAGATCGAGGCGGAGCCCGTAGAGCGTGGACTATAGTTGAGTGCATTGGGATTGCCGCCAGCTGCCAGGATTGCGGCATTCTTCTTATGCTTCTGCATGTGGGAGGTCAGGGCGGCGGCCGTGTTGTAGCCACGATTGCACATGCTGCACTGGAATGGCTTCTGGATGTCGTGTGTCTTCATGTGAATCTTTAAATGATCGCTGCGAGGGGGGAGGGGTGAAGGGAGATTCAAGAGAGAGAGAGAGAGGGTTAGATGTAGGTAGGGTATTAGTTACTGATGTTGACTATAAGGTCTAGAGAGACTTGGCCTTGGGGTATTATCTATGGGTTAGTTATCAGTAGGTTCAAATGAGTGCTACCCGTCAAGTTACTGTTTGCCATCTAAAATACTTAAGGATGTCTTTTGGGTCACAGCCTAAGCCTACATATGCTGCTCTTTAAATTGTCAAACTTTCATGTGTTGAATAGATGCTTCTATATATGTCTCTTATACCTCTTATTTATACCTCTTGCACATATATATCTCTCTTATATAAATATCTCTCTCTCGTATATATCTCTCTCTTATATATATATCTGGTCTTCTCTTTATCAACATTTTCTTCATCATCATTTTCTCCTATCTCCCCAAAGTCTCTTCAGTCTTACTCCCCTCAATCACTTACTATTCTTATCCCTTACCCAATCACCTCTACTCAACACTTACCTTCTGGAGAAAGCAGCCTCGCAATGCGGACACTTGTAGTTCCTCTCATTTGTATGCAGCTTCTTGTGACGATCTCGCGAGCGTTTGTGCTTGAAGAGCTTCGCGCAGTACTCGCACTTGAAAGGCAAATGCTCGGCGTGGCTCTAAAAGAGAGTGAAAGAGAAAGATATGGTTAGAGTAGAGTGCAAGACAGAGTCAGCTAGTTGGTGTTTAGTGAGAGCTGAGTTCAGCAAGTGCTTTTTGGGGGCTTGCAATCGCAGCGCTGATATCTAGTTCCTCGGCTAAGCCTGGTCAGGCTGCCCAGCGTCTCTGACTAACCTATTTGAAATTCTTAGAAGTTGTCGAGCTGTTGTCGACTCGCCTGATTCCTGTCTTGAATTTATTGCTGCAGTTGACTAAAAATTCAAACTGATTCAGAATCTGCATAGCAGCAGGTGGGCAAGGGGGCGGGGTAGACTGGGGGGCGCGCGTAGGTGTTTCGCTTGGCTTGTGGACAAAAATTCATCTAAATGCGCAACGCAAACGCCACAAAATGCTGAGACATGTGGCAGGGGCGTAGGTGAGGGGGCGAGGGGGTTGCTTAGCTCCACACACAGACACACACACACACCCGCAACCGGTTTACTTTTTGGGTTCTTTGGCGGTCGGCGCATTCGCTTTGAAGTAAAGTAAAAAAAAAAACAGAAAAACTTTTTTGCTTTTGCAAAAAATTAGCCCATTTGTATGCAAGCCCCCCAGCCTGAAGTTTGGCTTATTGCACAATATGAGCGTCGCGTTAACCTGTGCAAAGTGTTAGCCCGGCTGGGATTCTCGTGTCGGTTATGGTTTTTTAAACTGTCGCGCCAATCATCCACATCATCAGCATATTCCCCATATTTCTGCCCCGCCTAGGATCAAAGGCATGCGCATTATGTTTGAGCCACGATAAGCGATCTGCAGTAGTCCTAAACACAGTTGCAATTGGGTTAACAACTTGTTAGCTGTGCTGATGTCATGGGCGTTCTCTTATATATATATATATACCCTACCAAACAACAACAACAACAAGAAGAAGACGAACACATCAGCATGATGAGACATGCCTTCAAGTGGGTGAACATCGAGAGTTACGTGTTTGGGTTTTGTTTGAAATGCTACCGAAAACGTATGTCTTCTGTCTCTCTTTCTCTCTATCTCTCTCTCACTCTGTTGCTTTGTAGGCACTTTGCCGTCCTCTAAGAATGCTCTGTTTTATATGTATAAAGGCCGCTAGATATGCATCGCATATATAGGAATTTTTTGTTTGGTTTTTGGTAGAGAAACTTTTGCAGGCAATGAACATTTTTGCACGCATGCGATCGGACGGATAAGCTGGGCGGGAGCTTAGAGATTAAAATAAATCATTTTTATAGGCAAGATCTATGGATAATAAATATCTCTCTATATATATATATAGAATAATCTATAAATAACTATTGAGAATTCATTAAAATTAAATGATTTCAGTTTGGATATAGATTTGATAATATTCTATGAATGTCAATTGAAAGAGGAAATTGAAGGAAGTATTACTTTGGATGGAAGTATTATTACTTTGAGAATATGACTTTATTCTTATTAAATGAACTTAGAGATTGTATTATTAGAGATAGTACTGAAATATTGAATAATTTAATTGAATATACCTATATCTTCTTCAACTTCAAGAAATCTTTTGGTTGTAGAACCAAAGTTATGTAAATTATAGATTATTATGACTGGCTTCAAAACCTTTGGAAGTAATTCATATTTATGAATTATAAATGTATCTTAATTCAGGCTTACTCTTCACGTATCTTGGTCTTTGTCTACATTTGTCTACAGAGTATCAAACCAACTTTAAAAACTTATCATTAAACACTTTAGATAAAATATTCTTCAAGCTCAAGTTACCCCACTTTATCTCTTATACTAGAATAACTTCTTTTGCCTTTGTTTTTCTTGAGATCATTATTCCACTCTCTCTCTTCATTTATTAATAACCTCTTTTAATTCTTAAGCTTTTCCTGATTTTTGTTTTTCCTCTAAAGATCATTTAAATACTTTAAAAATGTATAATTATTTATTTTAATATTTCATTTTCTCCATCTCCTTCTAACTCCCCCATTTCATTGCGCCCACCTAAACATTTCCTTTTCAAAATTTTCCTCACTCGTAACCCAGTTAAAAGCTAAACAATCGATAGCAATTAGAGAATTCCAAGGCCCCCGCGACATTTGATTATTTAATGTGGCTCAAAGGGATGCCACAAGAGGCTGACTGACACCAAACATTTTGGCCCAATTGCCAACCACCCCAACCAGACGTATGTCAACCACCCACTGAAACACTAAGCGCCTTACATAATGTCATGTTGAGTAATTAACCCATTCGTGGGGGTCTGTCACCCTGAGCAGGAGCTTTGCTCCACTGTGTAGAACTCACCTGCACGTGATGCTTCAAGTAGCCGAGTCGCGGAAATGATTTATCACAGAACTGACACTGATAGGAGCCGTCGCCGCGACTTTTAATCCCCTCCCCTGTCAACTTATCAAACTTGGCGGCTGTGCCATGTCCTTGTCCTTGTCCTGCAGCCAGTTTTGCATCCTTATTGATTTTGCGCAGCTTGTTCGCTATTTTCAGCGCCTGCTGATGATGGTAATGATGATGATGATGATGATGCAAGTGTGCCGGTCGCTTCGGCTTGCTCAGCTCCTGCTCCAGCTCCGTTTGCTGCCCAGCATCACCATTCGCCTTGGCCTCCTCGCCAGGCTGTGCCTGCTGCTGCTGCTGCTGCTGCTGCTGCTGCTGCTGCTGCGGCTGCTGCAGCTGTGAATTGGGCGTCAAAGTGCCATCCGAGATGCTGGGCGAGTAGCTCGATGAAGTGTGCGTGCTGTACATATCTGTAAGGCACAAACAACAGAAATGTATAGGGTATCAAGTAGTTTGTAATTAAGCGCATGTCGTGTGGGCAGCGACTGCATCCTTATTAGCTCGGCGGCTTTCTCACTGTGACTAAGACAGGAAATCAAAATTGGTTGCCAACACTTAATTCAATTAACACCATGCAACATGTTTTTGGTGTTGCCTCCACCCCAGACACTAGTCAACAAGATCCCCCCGCCTCCTCCCTCCCTCATCCCTTATACCCCATTCCCCATCGACTTTGATCTCCCACTCTCGCTGACTGTAAATGAGCCGCACGTTTGTTTCATGCAAACTAATTGCGCTCAGTGTACTTAAGAGCATTTTAATTACAAGTTCTGACTGCCACTTGACTCCGCATCACACATTAGCATTAGCATCAGGGCAATGAGGGTCACTCCAATAAATACACTGAGCGCTATTGTCGAGAGAGTGTGTCGAGTGTGTGTGTGTTGGTTGTAATGCTTGCCAGAAGAAACAGTTGACCTGCTTGAGCTCTTTTAGTGTATTCATCTTAAACTTCTCTTCGATTATATTATTGAATTTGATATATATTCTATATATATATCTTTCATGGGAGTGTATACTTTAAAATACTCCGAAATTTCTTATACATAAAGTTTTTGAGTTGAAGCTCAGTTTCTCTTCGTTCAAATGGTTTTCATTTAACTTTCATTTAAAATATCCTGAATATAAGTCTATAATATATATAAAAATTAAATTGCAAATACTTATAAATTTATATATTTATCTATATCTTCGTTAGATTCAATCTATTTTAAGTATTCTGATTAACTATATATAAAAGAATGTAATCTTTTCACAGCCAAATATTAGCTAAAAAGTTTCTATCTATATGGTATATTCCATATCAATCCTATCTAAAAACATTTATCACTCACATAACTAAGTAATTTCTCTCAGTGCATCTGCCTACTTCTATACATTTTACTCATCTATCACCACGCGCCAAGTGTCGTCTCTCTTTTCCTTTTGTTTTTGGTTCACTTTCCGTTTTGGAAAAACTTTAATTGAAGCTAATTGTCGCCGATGCCCATGTCCGTCCCTCTATCTGTCTATAACATATATGCATATGTATAAGTAACTATCTATCTAGCTGTATCTGTTAACTGTGCAGCTCTGTTTGTTTTGGCTGGCATCGCTTGAACTCTGATCCGAAGTGTGGCTCTTCTTGGAGCTCCTCAAGCAGCAGCAGCTTTTGGCCCCTTCTTAGTGAGGAAACATGAAAATAATGCATCAATTTAATTAATATAGGCGTCAATTGAGCATTATCTGCGACTCAGCTGACAGTGCGCAGTTGCTGGAGTTACTTGGGTCAAAGAAAGTTGAAAAGAGATTTCAAAAATCTTAAGATTTGATGGGGGCAGATGTCAAGATGTTGAAAGGGTTTGAACTGATTGCAGCTAAGGATGAAGAGTTATGAGATAAAGTTGAAATAAGATTTGAAAAGATTAGGGAATGAATATAGATGGGAGTTTGAATGAAAAAAAAGTGGATTTGATTGGGAGTAAAAGTAGAAGACAGATGATAGAAGAATGTAAAGTTTAGAAGTCCAAGTGGATTAAGCACAACTTGAATCAATAAAATAATCCAAAATATGAGATTGATAGAAGATAAAATTTATAAGCGAGTTTCGATTAAACAGACCTCAATGACTCTGTGAGCAATGATATATCAAGATATTTCATAACTTAGATCCATTTGGGTAATATATTATAGAATAAGTTAATTATTCATTATAACAAATATTATATATAGATAGATAAATATATATAGAATTTTTGATATACATATCTAGAGTTTTTGAGATAGTTTGAGTTAGTTAGTTCTTCTAAGGCTCTGCTTAAATGACTTATATATATCTATATGGTTTAATGTTGTATATAACCTGAAGACGCAGAAAACATAAATTATAAAATTTTATAATAATATTAATACTTATTTAAAACAGGTAATAGTTAACTGACCTACATATGCTACGCTTAAAATATTATATATATATTTTATTATAAAAACCCTGTTAAATTGCAAAAAAATATTCTAATTTCAATCAATATTCAAATTCAAATATAGCTTTTCATATAAACCTTTCAAATACTTAGCACCCATTAGAAAACTTTCCACAATTTTCAATTTCTTAGTCTCTCTATCTCTCTCTCCCTTTCTCTCACTCCCTCTTAACAACCACACTAATTACCGTTATTAGTTATCTCCTTGGTCGCTTGAATCTTTTCAATTAAATTCTCTAAACGCGAACTGGGACCGCGATACAACATCTTTAAAGCCATCATGGCATTGTCAGCATTCAATCAATCAATCAAATTGATTTAATAAAACACAATTTGCACTAAAACATTTATCACTAAGAACTTTGATGCGGCTGCATAAGAATTTGAGGAATGCTTTACGTTTGCTTTACGCTCGATTAAAATTACAAATTTTGTTATTCAATTAACGCGCGACACCAAAGGATCGCAACTGTTGTTGTTGTTGTTGTTGTTGATGTTGGCGCGACAATGAGGACGTCCTAATGCCGCGAGCACCAAAATGTGACTAAATCAGAGCCAAGAGCCAAGCGCCGTAGGAAACCCGAAGCAGTAAACGCCGTCGCTGTCGACGCTGTCGTCGTCGCAGCAGCCAAAAGCAACGGGCGTCAACGCCTATCCAACCAACAGCAACAACAACAACAGCAATAAATGCGAGCACTTGGCGAACCAGTTGGTTGCCCAGCGCATGCGTGTCTGTGTGTGTGTGTGTGTCGGTGTGTGAGTGCTTGCATGTGTTGGTGCGTGTGCGGCCTGCCTTTTGGGATTCTCGCACCAAGCGCGCGGCGTCGGCGTCGCTGCTGCGCTGCCAGCAAATGAGAAGCAACAAAGCAAAGCATTAAATGGCGCCCCATACACAGGCACACACACACGAACACACGCTAACGGAAGCCGAAACGCAGCCATGCGTGAGCGAGCGAGCGCAACGAAACACACAGAGAGAGAGCAAGAGCGTCAATTTAGTATGTGCATGTGTGTATTTGTGTGTGTGTGTGTCTGTGTGTGCCTGCTGCCTATGTACAGCCAGTCAAAAGGCGGAGCATGGGAGCCCCTATGGTGCGACTGTCACATTGGGCGTTCATTTAGCTTATGGGCGCGGGCGAGCGAGAGAGCGGCTGAGTGCGCACATACTTTGTTAATTTGCTGTGGAAGGGGAGGTAGCTGTATATTTTGAGATATATACATACATATATATATTTCTTATTTATGTGAAAGACGAGCGAAGTTGAGGCCGCAAAGAAATATGCAAATTAGACAAAATGTCAGGTGTTGAAGCTTTTGGAAAGTTTTTTTTTTTGGTTTTGGTTTTGGTTTTAACTGCTATTGTTTTTTCTGCTTCTTCTTGTTGGTTTCTATTTGCGTTTGGGTTGGTCGACTCTGTCAGCAGGTAACATAAAAAAGGTTTCTAATTTAGTTGAAAGTGTAATTAATTTTGTTGGTTTTTTTAAGGGAATTTACTAAATGTGTGCAAATTAAGGTATTAAATAATTTACAATTTTTGGTTTATTGTTTATTGATGTTTATTTGATAAAGATTCAATACCTTAAAGCCTTTAGTCTACCAAATTGTAGTTAATTTTATATATTTGTATATGTTTTTATTTCTATATATATTATTTTTTTATTTTTTTTATATTTTTATTGTTATATATATTATTTTTTATATTTTTATTTCTATATATTATATTTCTTATATTATTTCAACTAAAATTGTTCTTTTAATAAATTTAATAAATTAATTATGTTTAATTGAAAAACGAGAAAATTTTTAAAAAAATAATATTTATCTTATATAATTACAATATTTTTCCTTATATGATTAACTTTTGTTAAATGAATTCTAAATTAAATTTAAATAATACTTAAACAGAATTAATTGAGAAAACTGAAAAACCTTTTAAAAAATATAACTTATGCTATACATAATTTATATTTGGTCAATTTAATTCCATTTATTTTTATCTACATGCCAAAGTTGTTTTTACCATTAGCCAATGCTGATGCCGCTCTCCCTCACACAGTCTTTTTCTCTCTGACCCTCCTCCTTTTAGCCTTTGTTAATATTTATAAACTACATCCATTTGCATATAAAATAAACGCATTACAAATGCCGTCAATAAAACGCCAACCAAAAATTGACACAAAATGATGAGTCAAATAAAAAAAAAAAAAAAAGAAGAGGAAAACAGGGAAAAATCAGTTGAAAAGGCCAAAAACGGCAGCGAACACGTTTAAGCCATTAGCGCTAAAAGTCAGCAAATGTCGCCCGTCAATATGGCAAAAATTGTGGCCAACAAGGACAACGAGCCAGTGCCACCACAGGCTGCACTCAGTGGCAGTCAGAGGCAACATGCTGCATGCCACTAAAAGCCAAATTAATTATGCATGCAACAGCAGCAGCAGCAGCAACAAAGCCCCAAAAAGTGCAGTAACAGCAAAAATGATTTTTTTTCTGCCACTGCTGCTGCTGCTGCTGTCAGCAGCACTCAACAGCACGCCCACACCACACCCGATCTGCCCCCTGCTGCCGCTCACTTGAACAAAAAACTATTAAAGCAATTAAAAAATCACTTTACACATTAGCAGCTTTTGTTGCTGTTGTCGTTGTAGTTGTGCTCGTTTTTTTTTTCTCTCATGAGTTGCGCTGCTCGATTGCCATTGGTCGCTGGGCAGCCAATGGCATGCGTTCGTTGCGCTGCCAGCGCATGCGCCGCTGCTGTGAGCGTGATAGCTATAGCTATACGCGCGCTGCTCTCTCTCGCTTATTTACTCTGCAGCCGTTGGGCAACTCTCTTCCTATCGCTGCCTGCTGTTGTTGTTGCTGTTACTGTTGTTCTTTTTTCGTTCGTACGCAGTACGTATTGACAGCGCTGTCGATTGCGGGATTTGCTTATGCTTAATTACAGCGAAAGCTGCGCTAATTGTGCGGTTATGTGTTGAGCTCTTCGTTGGGTTGTTGTTGTTGTTGTTGCTGTTATTTATGCTGTTATGTTTGCGTTTGCGCGCGTTTGTCGTTTGAGTCTTTGGTTTGAGTTTGAGTTTGAGTTGCTTAGCTTGAAATTCCTTTACAACTTAAATTATTTAGCTTATAGTGTACTATATCTCTTTTAATTATATAAATATTATATATTATATTAATATTAATATTATATATTCATTTGGATTTCAATAAAATAAAATAAATATGTACTTAACTAAAAAAAACTATATATTTTCGAATAGTTCTTGTAACAGCTTTTGAGATTTTAAATAAAGAAGATGTTTTTTAAGTAAAAAATAATAAAATAATAAAAAACTCATAAATATAATCAAACTATTAGTTTAGAGCATATTCTTTAATAAATAAAATGTAAGCCCTTTAAAGGAAAATTCAAACTTTATATTACTTCCATCAATGCCCCATAAAAAAGCGATTCTGTCTTCAATAATTGACAAAAAAACAAAAAAAAAATCAATCCTAAACCTTTATTCCTTAACCTTTATTCAACCAAATATCAATTTAAAATGTCAATTGACCAAAAAAACAAAAACCAAAAATTTCCAAAAGCTTCAAACTTGATTAAATAATAGATGTACCAGCAGCCCATCAATCCAATACAAATTGAAAACTCAATCCAAAAAACCAATTAAGGTTAATTTAGCATCCTTAATTTTTAATGTTTTAGCGCTAAAAAAAAACTTGTCAAATGGGAAAAACAAGAAAACAAATTTCTTGCCCCCCTAGACAAACGCCCAAGTTTTCGCTCTAATTGCAACAAGAAAATCATGAAATTTGTCAAGCTAATTGCTTGAGCAATGGAAAATCTCGTGGCTAAGCGTTTTCCAGTGTAGAAAACCTATTTGCTTAGCGCCCGTTCAAATGTTCAGCGGAAAAATGTAAAAGTTTTTAGCATTTGAGTTGGGATTTTTGGCTCTTTGGTTTTTGCCTTTTTGTCTCTGTGTTAATTACGTTTGACTGACAGTTTTGTGACAGCAGCAGCAACAGCGGCAGCGGCAGCAGTGGCGAGAGAGAGAGAGATGAGCAGCTGGAGCAGGAGGCACGTAGCAGGACGACGACCACCACGAGCCCAAAGTCGAGGCTTTCTGTGTGTCGCTGGGCGGGGTAGGTTGCTGTGTTTTATGCGGACTTTTGGCGTGGTGGGTGAAAGGGTGACCAGATGCCAGGTAAATGCCAAATGCGCCCTGGCACTGAGTGTGCCTTAGTTTTGGCTCCTTTTCCATATACTCAGTGAGTGCTATAGAGTAGCTGGATATGCTAAACTTTGTTTATTGACTTTTTAACTACATTTCATGAGTATTTCAAATTTAGTATATATATTTTAAAATTTATTTTTATGCAAGTTAAACATTTCTAAATTGTAATTTATAATAATAAAAATATATAATAATAATATTAATATAAGAAAAACTATTATTTATATTTATTTATTTATTTAATTTTTTTGTGGTATTTAAATTTATTATGTATTTTATTTAATATTATATATTACTTTTGTTATTCTTTCCACTTTTTATTCTCAAAATATATATATTTTTTTATAGCCTTAATTTTTTTTTTTATTATTTCTTTGATTTTTAATATTTTCATATTAATATATTATTTAATTTAATTTAATTAATTTTTATATATTTTTTTAATTTATTTAATTTGTGTAATATATTTTTTTATGCTCATTATTTTTATTTAATTATTTATTTTATTTTTAATATTTTAATATTCATTTTTTGTTGTTTTTTTTTATTTTATTTAATTTTTATTGTTTGCATATTATATATTTTATTGGTTTTATTTAATTTGTATTATTTTCATATTTTATATATTTTTTATAAATTTTATTTATCGAATTTATATAATTATATATATCTTTCCTTCATCTTTTCATTGATATAAAGACACTTCTCACATTCTCAAAAAGCTTGCATATATGTTTATTAATTTTACAGGGTATCTACTTAGTCATTCACCCCATGCAACTTGTATTGCCACATTCTAGCTCTTGATTTCTGTGCATTTTTAATGCGCGGCTAATGTGACGCCAAAAACTTTTGACTTTGACTTTGACTGAGATTTGTTGGTCAGCGAGCAGAGAGAACAGTGAAGAGTGAAGAGTGAAGAGGAGTAGATGAGGCGGGTGGGCGAGTGGTGGGGGTAGGGGCACTGGGCCTTCCACTCATGTGTCAGGCTTTTTGGGCTGCTGACAGGCAAAGGGTTTTTGCTTTTTTGTTGGCGCCCTCATGCATAATAGATAAATTATAAAAATAAGCACAACACACACACACACACACACTCACACACACACATATGTTGCGGCTGTGTGTGGGTGGGTGGGCGTGCGGGGTGCCGCTTTAGCTTTAGCTGCCTGTCAGCCATTGTCCTTCAGCGCAAGTGTCCTTTTGTTGCCACGTCACCAGGTCGCAGCGCATTTTAAATTAGCCACTTCTATTGCCATTCGCTGCTAAAGTCACTCAAATTGTCACTTTGATGTACTGACAGCTCCAAGCCCAAGGTCCACAGCTCGAATCCCGCTGCCCATGTACATAAATTAATGAGTATGTGTGTGTGTGTGTTGGTTCACTCTCCATCTCTCTCTCCCACTCTCTCTTTCTCTATCTCTGTAGATTTTAAGCCTCATTTTTAACTGCACAATTAATCAGACGCTTAAGACCACATTTAATTAGAGGCTTTGCTCCTTTTTAACTGAACCAAAAAAAAAGTACAAAAAAAAACAGAAAACCCAAAAAAAGGTTCAATTGTACTTTATTTGGACTATATATAAAAAATTCTATATTTTGGTTGAGTATTTAAATCGCATTAAGCCATATGATACTCTAAAATAATTTTGATTGGCGACAATTAGTTGAGCTAATTCAAGTCTTAATGCTAGAGTCTAGAGAGGATTTCTAATAAATGTTTAAAATTAAATAATAATAATAAATTTAATAAATAATAATAATAGTATATAATAATAATAATAATAGTAAATAATAAAAATAATAAAAATACTAATAATAAATTCTGCAAATATCAATATATATGTATACATAAATGAAAGAAGTTTTTTGATGAAGAAACACTTTTATTTTGTTTGAAATGAAATATAAATACTAAATTTAAAAAAAAAAATTATTGGTCTGTAGTCATTATGATATTATTTATCAATCTTAAAATCAGAGCTTACAAGCGCTGCTATTATTTTGAACGAAACTGTATGTACAGATACAAAAGGAATTGGGATTTAGAGAGCTGGGAAAAAGAGGCTTAAGTCTTAAGAGAGAAAATCTTTAGTTTTTAATGTACATACTAGATATTATATAAATACTTAAATGTTTATGCAAATTATATAAAATTCTATAAAGATTATACTACTTATACTTATACTACTTTAAGAAAACTATTATACCTTAAATTTCCAATTCTCAATGGTTTAAAAGTAAATCAAAGAAGTTTAATTTTAACTTTTATTTACTTGAAAAAGCTATGATTATTATTGAAATTCCTCATTATCTTCTATAAACTTTTTAGATTATAGTGCATTAACTACTTTTTTAATTTGCTGTCCTTCCTTAAATCCTTAGACACTACAAAAACCCAATCTATCCTCAGTCAAGTATTAAAATACTTGATTAAAACTATGAATATTCAAGATCCTCCAAAACAAACCTAACTACATTTAGCTACCCTAATCACATGGCTTACTCCTTTTAGAGTCTACTTCAGAGTACAGTTCTTAAGACACGCCTACCCTAACCAAAAACCCAATTAGCTGGGCGCCAGTTGGAACCCAACTGTGCAGCCTTTCAAAATATTTGAGCAAAAGGCAATTTATAGACAAACCAAAACAATAATTAGAGGCAAACAATCAGATAAAGATATCTATATATATATATATATCCATATATATATGTGAGGAGTCATCGGGCCACATAATGATGATCCTTTAAGAGCTATTATACTCGATGTCAAGTTGCGTAAAGTCGCTGTTGAATGAAAAATGAAGTGAGGAACTCAATCTGGGAGCAGGCATCAGCTCTGGCTGCAGGCGCTGACACAAATCAATCAAGCGGCAGGTAGAACCGGTGCAGTGCAGTGCAGTTCGGTTCATTGATCGTGCACTGAGTCAATCTTGATCGACTGTCAGCGCTAATGATGATGTGGCTGGCGACGTGTCGGGTGCGTAACGCCGTTTGCGCCTGCCCCTAACTGACGCCCCGAAATTTTGAAAAGGGTTCGACTAAAGGTTTTTTGAGTTCGTTTTTCAGCCTGACTGACTAACCTGGCCACAATTGACTTTCGCACCTGCCCAGAAACCGCAGCCATAGTTAGAGCTTAGACCCCCACAGCTGGGCACGTGCCCTGAAGCTCTGTGGTCACGAGTGGGGCAGCTGAGTGTGTTGCCACAAACTGTGGCAGCTGCTCTGCTACTGGGCACGCGTGCCATAAAGCGCTTGGCATTGAAGCACTCGTAATTGAAAATCTTGAGCTCTGGCTGGCTAAC
Source organism: Drosophila nigricruria (assembly GCA_037075265.1). NCBI lineage: Eukaryota > Metazoa > Arthropoda > Insecta > Diptera > Drosophilidae > Drosophila > Drosophila nigricruria. Next base: position 4,728,369 of record JBAMCI010000131.1, on the reverse strand, counting down.
AGATTAACATGTCCGATTGCCACATCCGTTCTTGGGCTTTGTGTGCGGCGATTCCGGTTCCCGATGGCTATCTACACCTCTCTCTCTCTCGCTCTCTCCCTCTCTCTCCCTCACGAAACCCCGGAAACTAGAACTCTATGGACGCGCGTTTCAAGTACCGCTGTTAACGGAACAATCCACTAAAGAAACGACAAAAAAAGGGGTCGACAATTCTTTCGGGTCTTTCGCGGCTTCGCTGGCGAAATTGGGTTTACGATGGCGAACGCACGGCCGCTGCTTGATGTTGATAATAAACATAAAATCATTTTATTGCCCATCATCATTTTGTCGTCGGCGTTTGACATTTAACTAATAAGCCAAAGGTAACCAAAGGTAGGCCAAAACTATTGACTGAAGACTTTGCAATTGCATTTGCTATGCATCGCAAACTATGGGCATAAAAGATAGAGAGAGAGATGATAATACCTTGAGGTAAATAAAATTATTTATGGTTTATATTATGTTAACATGTGGGAGATGCCAGCCAAACAACACTCAAATGGCCAAATTGGGAAATGTACTAAGTGAACTAGTTAGTTAGTTGGCTTAGAGGCGGGCTTAAGGACTTAAGACTTTCTGAGTTTTTGGCTTGAGATAGTATTAGGAGTTGGGGGATGCTACAAGTAATATTGAGCATTGCGAGGTTTACTGAAGCAGCTTACTACTGATAAACTTAAAATACAAACAAAGACTTGTATAAAGTTGATCCAGTTTTTAGCCTTTAAGCTGCCTGAAAGGATATTTCGGAAAATCAAGTCGTAGAGTCGCTAGTTAGCAAGGCCAACTAAATACTGAAACTGCCTCTTCTAATAGACAATATTGAAGTAAGTCTGCTTTGAGAGTCAAAAAGCAGCAGCTTAGCTGATAGGCTTAGACTCAGAAGCATTATATCTATCTGTTTTTAAATTCCTTTCACTGTTAATATATATAGTATTCACCGTAATCCAATGTCCATTGAAACTTCTCCTTTGCCCTCTGTCAATATTCGTTGACGATATCATTGCCAAACTATATGCAAAGTACAGGCAATTGCAATCATTTGTGCTGAGAGAGAAACCAGCAGAGCCAAGAGGCTGTCCAGAGTCAACCACCAGCCTAAATAATGTATAGCCATATATAAGATTTATGCAGAGAAGAAGCGAAAAGGTATGGAAAAGGAAACACATAACAATACGTCCAAATTAAATCCTTTAATGCCAAGGAAATGGAAGAGTAAGAAAAACATTTCAGCGTGTATTTCATTTAAATTACCAAGAATTTATCTTTCAAGAGAATACGCAAATGTGAAGAGCTGGTTAGCTTTGGGGTGGTTCACGGTGGCGAGTGTGGAGTGTGGAGTGGAGTGGAGTGGAGTGTGGTGTGTGTGTGTGTGGAGTGCGTGGAGTGTTTCCCCAAGGAGCGGGTGGTGCGCGAAATTGTGCCTTGGAGTCGCATAAGACAAGCAACGGCGAAAGTGGCACCAAAAGTATGCACATGGGAGCCACCAAAAAGGGGGGCAACAGAAGGACAGCACGAGGACGAGGGCGGGGTTGGGGGCGGGGCACTAAACCAATTGGCGTGCTCTCTGTGTGTGTGTGTGTGTGTCGTAAAACGTTCGCAGACTTTTTATGCGAAATGAAAACGTCTTGCGCGAAAAATAAGAATAAGTTGCCTGGACTTCTCAGAGGGGGAAAGTCCTGCTGCTAGCGGAGTTTCCTTTTCATTTTTTTGGGGGGAAAACTTGGCCAGGCAACACCTAACGCACATAAATCATGCAAAAGGTGGCAACAGCCAGCCAAGCCAGCCAGCTGAAGACAAACAGCAAACAAAACAAAGCGCTGGGCGTGTCATAACTTTTGCTTGAGTCCTTTTTGGCGCGATTCCCAGGACATGGTCAGGCAGCCTTTTGCAGAACTCGCGGGAAACAGACAGCGCGCCAGCGTCTCGCGCGTCCAGCATCTGTTTGCTGCAGCAAGCAAAACTTGCGAACGAGCAGCTAAGAGAGTGTTGCAGGCAGAGATGTGGGATTGACTAACAGATACCCTGTACTTGGAATATATTTTGATATAGTTTGATATGGTGTATCTGATATATCCACGATATATGATATATATTTATGGCTTATGTACAATTGAAGACCAAATATCCAAACTAACTCTAATGATAAATATCTTCCTTAGCCCATTACCTTTTAGCCCACATCACCAATATACCCACAGCCAGCTACTCTACAGGGTATATAAAATTGGTAAAAAGTAAGTCGCTGCAGCTGACAGGGCGTGCCAAGTGCAGCGATAACCCTACCTTCTGCCCCTCACCCCAGCCCCGGTCAACTCTCGAGCGCTTTTCAACACTGGTCTACGTGGAACAACTTTTCTCAGTGTTTTTCTGTTTATTTTTTGTTGTTTTATTTTTTTCGCTCACTTGTTTAGCTTTGGTGTCAAGGCGTTTGTACACCTGAGATTGCAAAGTTGCGTTTTAGTTTTTGACTTGTTGTTGTTTTGGGCAGTTATTATTTATGGGCAATACGAAGGCAAGAAATGGAATTAAGGAGGGCGTTTACAAGGGTTATATATAGATATTTGGAGATAGATATGCGTATGGAGAGTGCGTTTAGCTGCGAAGCACATTTGATGCGTGTTGACCCAATTAAGTGCGGCATTTTGGTTAGAGATCTTTAGCTTAAACGTGATCTCGGCCCTTTTGAGTGTCACACACACACACACATACACATACCTTGTGTGTGGTTCATTAAACTGTGCCATGTCATCTGCTGCTAACCGCTTTAGTGACCAGTTTTCCACCAGAGATTGACATCTAAAGCAATTTGCGTTCATTTCTTGTGAAAGCAACGGACATCGAGCAGCTTGACAAGCCGGCGAGCACTGTGAGAATTTTTCGCCACTTTAAGCACAAATCTTCAAAAGTCTCGAAATATAATTGAGAACGTTTTGTTTTTCTCTTGAGGTGTGCATGGCTAGCAGATACCCTGTAGTAAGCTATTGACTAGTTGATAAAGTATTTAAAGTTTGAATCTTAAAGTTTAAAGATGTGAACTAAATATGAGCATGCTCGACTAGTAGATACCCTGTACCTATTGAGATATTTACTATTAAATGATAGATTATTAATATAGTAACTAACTCTGAAGGCAATTACTGTAGCATAAGCTAGCATGAACTGGTTTGAATATGCTCGACTAGTACATACCCTGTATATATTATGATTTCTACTATTGCTCGGATATGTAACTTAATGCACTTCTTAGGCAATTGCAGTAGTATAATGAATCAGAATCATTTTTTGTGAATGCTCGACTAGCAGATACCCTGTACATATTGTTGTAAGTACTAATAAATGTTTATTAATATATTAACTGACACTTGAGGCCATTACAATGGAATAATAGAGTTTGCATTATCTAGAAGCCAAATTTGCTCGACTAACACATACCCTTTACTTGCTTTAAACTATCCGTAGAGAATCAGAGCAATGTAGATATTCCAAAAATCTGTCTAAGTTATTAGGTATAGTTGATTGCTTTGCTTTACTAAAGTATGCACGACAAAGAGATACCATTTACTTTGATAAAAGTACTTTAAAGAAACGACTTCTGACCTTTCAGCTATCAGAATGCATTCAATTTATTCTATTTCATTCTGATAGCTAATACTTAAAGAAAATACACTAGCCATCATGCTACCCCATCTCCTTACCTCTCCTACCCACAGGGTATTGCTGGTCCACACGCAAATCCACAGAGCTGTGGGATAAAAAGAAGCAAACAAATCCCTTCCTCTATGCTTTTCTTTTTTTTTGGAGACAAACAGCAATTATTTATGGTCTTAGTAGAGGCGGACATGTGAGGCGCTTGCTTTTTGCACTCTTTGGGTTGTTCGGAGCTTGTTTGTCTTGTAAGACAAATGTGTAATTAATTGCGTCGCATCAAAAGGAAACTTGAAACGGAACCAACAAACTAACTATTTGCATACAGCATGTCTTAATAAAGAGACCTTCACTCTATCTCCCTCTCTCTCTCTCACTCTCTCTCTCACTCTCTCTCTCACTCTCTCTCTTATTCTCTAGCTCTGGCTGTCAGTTTTTAAACTAGTTGGGCCGCTGTTTCCTGCGTCTCGTACACGTGCTATTAATAAATCAAAAGGACACAGGCTCTGCGTCCGACCGGAAGTCCAAGGCAAAGCCAAACAAATGAAATGACTTGAGTAAAACTTTTTAGCGTAGACAAGGAGGTAAGCTACGCTTTCTTTCCCTCCCTCTCTCGCTCTTTCAGTCTCTCTCTGCTGCAACTAATTGCATTTCATTGCATACATTTAGGCGCTGCAGCATCAGCTGCACGAAATTTCCACAGCTAAATTTCTTCAAATCACATCGCAAGCCGTAAAACGTTTCAAAATTGTTGCCAAATAGTCATGGCGCACGAGGAGCCACAGAGCTAGATTTCCATGGAGCCAACCACACACACAAGTGCCGCAGCCTGGGTAGCCAAAGACCATCAGAACTGCCCAGGCAGCCAAGGCTGTCTCGAGCTGAGGTGCGGGCAGGGTCGCTTAGACTGGCCAAGTGTTGAGTGCTGTGGTAGGTTAACTAAGTGTGTGCACTGAGAGAAAATGTGCATAGAGAATGTAATGAAAAAATGTAGACGATGTAAATTTCAATTCTCAAACTATAGACAGATGAAAGGTCAGTAAGTTGAACATTGTATAAAAACTAATATATTCTTTAAACATTTTTAAAGAGCATCTAGATGATTTCAGAGAGATATCTTAGATGCATTAGTATCTCTCCTAATCCATTACCTATCAACCCCCACTCTTTTCTTGAACTAAACTCCTTTCTGCCTACATCATACACTTCCATTTCGCTCAGTGTAGTCAAGCATAAGGAAGCCCGATAAAGGCATTAAACCAACGCCAGCTCAGTCGACTTATTCAAGCAGTCAACCAAGTGAAGTCTGTCTACATGTGTGTGAGTGTGTGTGTAATGTGTGTAGGTGTGTGTGAGTGTGTATATGTGCCTGTGTGTGCTTGGCTAGCAAATGGGCAGCCGGCAGCAGGACGCGACGTTCAAGTAGAAACAAAAAGCACAAGAAAATTGTGCAAAAGCAAAAAAAAAACCAAGAGGCAAGCTCCAAAGAGGCGTGGCAGGGGCGGGTGAGTCGAGGCGAGTCGAGTCGAGGAGCCAAACGAAACAAATAAACACTGGAAAAAGCATACGAAATGGCACTAGAGAGAAATGTGGCAAAGCAGAGCCAACAGTGGAGGCGGCAGCGGTGGGGGCGGGGCCAGCTGTGGGCACAGATGCTGTTGCTGTTGCTGTTGCTGTCTCAGGCTCAGGCAGCGCTCGTTCGACAGCTCGTAAATGGCAACGAGGATGTATGTGGTGAAAGTGAAGTGGCTTTCGCTCTAGCTGTGGCTCTGTCTCTGGCTCTGGCTCTGTGGCTCTGTGGCTGTGGCTATGGCGACTGCGACTCCGACTTGGTGTTGATTGCTGTTTGGGGTTTTTAAAACGTAGTTAGGCTGCCCCTGCCCGGTCTTGGTCTCTCGCTCTCGCTCTCTCTCTGTGTCTGTGTGTGTGTGTGGCATATGGCAACGACACCCGCGGCACAGGTGTAGAGCACCCAGGAGTGTCATCGCCGGCAGCCATATAATACCCCATACGACAATTTCAATGGTTATGGCAAGGTTAACACTGGAGCCAAGAGGAGCCAAGCTTGATATGTGACAAAATACATATACATAGACAAAAAGACATACATATATAAATAAATATATATATATATATATATATATATATATGTATGTCTGTTCACTTACCCGAATAGAAACTGTCCAGGCTCTGCAATTCCTCATCATCGTCGTAGTCCTCATCGCCGCTCAGGCTAAGCAAATCATCTTCCAGCTCGTCCTCGGCATCTTCTGCAAATAAAACAAGAAGAAGAAACAGTTAGTTGTTGTTGTTGTTGTTGTTGTTGCTGTTGTTGCAGCTGCTGCTGCAGCAGCTTTGAACTGCGGCACGTTCCACACAGCCGCTAGCTGCATGCCACGTCCCCAGTTGCAAGGAATTTTGATTATGCTATGCCCCTGGGTGCCATAATTCCATGCCCAAGCATAGCCTCAGACTGCCATGCCCCCATGCCCGCCCCTCCTGCCCCTTACCGCTGCCCTCACTCACTTTAAGAGCATTTAAGAGCGCCTTTGCTGGCTGCTGCGCATGCGCCTGTCTCTCACAACTTTTGTTTTGGTTTTTGGCCACAAACTCTCTCTCTCACACACACACACACAGAGAGCCAAAACAGCTGTTTGGCTAAGCACGTGTTGTGCCTGTGCCTGTGCCTCTGTCTCTGAAGGCACAAATTCTTGTTGGCTTTGAACCCGTCTGGAGCGTTTTGGAGCGTGGAATGCCTGGCGCAACATTTTCCACACATTACTCATACGCACTGTTTGACGCGCCTTTGTCTGGACTTTGGCTTAGGCCGCGCCGCAGCTGAGCCGTCTGGCTGCCCCCCCAAATTCATTGACTTATGATATTTTTGTGCGTTAGGCAATCAGCGCATATTTGTCTTAAATGAAATTAGCAGGGAGTTGTTTGAGTGAAAAGGGAAGGATGTTTTTGTTAAGGAGTTTTCTGAGGCTATTGAATATGAGATAAGATACTGTGAGGGGGATCTGAGCGGTTTGAGATTGTAATGTGGGACATATGAGAAGTTGCTTGGAGACTTAAAGGCAAATGAAGCTTATAGGCTATGCCTTGGAGGTGACTTAAGGACATTAGCCTCTTTAATCTCTAAAAAGATTTGAGAACTTTTATTTTTAGATCATTTTTATTCAGAAAGAGATTGTTGAGGTTTGCGAGTGTCGATTGGATACGATAATGTGTATGAGATTTGTTTAGAGAGTATCGACACTTTTGACTGCTAATTTCCGCGAGATTCAATATAAAACTCTATTGGACTTTACTCTTCATATTCAATATCAAGCCATCCATCAATATATCATTCGTTGTATGACTTATAGCTCTTGATATAACTCATGTAATATCTAATTCTCTTTACTTTGTGAAACTCAAGAGAATCTCTGATATATTAATTTAATATCAAACTTGTTAAGAATTCACTCTATTATATTTATTATATTTCAATCCATGCATCAATCAATCAATCATTCTTTACTAGACTTATAGCTGTTCACATAATTCTTTGTCTCTTCTTATTCTCTTTTAATCTGAAACTCTTTAGACTTTACCAACCCATAAAAGAAACCTAATTTTACCTCATTGACACTTGAACATCTAACTTTTTACAATCTACCTCTACAGTAGACACACACACACCCTCACACACACCCACACACACTCTCACCTTTAACACCCACAATTTTGGTATTGAACGTAATGAATCCAACTATAGATTCGTATAGAAAATGCCATCAGCTAATTACTAAACCCAATTGAAAGTGGAAAACATAAAACTTGCTGGCGCTGAAACGTCAACGCATTTGCCACTGGCTTTTTATTAGTTTCTAATGACAAAATGAAATTTTCGGGCGGCAGCAGCAGCAGCAGCAACAGGGTGATTCGTGTGACATTCGTATGCAACATTCTTAGCGCAGCTTCAAACATTTCTTTGATGGCGCCAATGTGCGCGTCAATAGCGACGTTTTTGACGATGTGCTTTTATGCCACACTTTGCATACCGCGCATAAGCTAGAGGCAGAGGCAGTGCCAGTGCCAGAGGCAGGGTCAGGCAGAGGCAGAGGCAGAGAGAGAGTGGAGTTGGCGCTGGGTTGCAACAGCGAACGTTGCCACACGTCCAATAATCCTTGTCCTGCAGCTGGGGAATACTTCATCAGCGGAAACAAAATTTTACGAATTTCACTGCATGAGTGTGTGTTGTGAGTGTGTGTGTGTGTGTGTGTGTGTGTGTGACATGTTGCACGTGCGCCGCGCGCCATCTAGCGGCGAGCACACGAACAACTTGCTACATGCCAACAAACGCAAGTGCAACGTTCGCCTGGGCGACGCGTCCAAATGGCGACTTTGACACGATGCGTCCTCCCCCCCTTCCCCCATCCCCCCACCCTCTACTCTTACCTGCTGCTGCTGCACCTCTCGAACTCTCCTTTGCCTTGCTGCTGATGATTATTCAACATGCGCTCTATGGGGAGCCGTATGGCCTGTGCTGCCGCCCCCCGAACTATAGTCCGCTCCACCGCCCCCCTTTTAGGTGTCTTCTTTAGCCGCTGTCTAAAACAGTCGCCCCAGCTGCCCCTAACTAACGTGTCCTAGTCGGAGTCTATACTCTAGCTAGGGGTATTACGAAATGGCTGATATATAGGAATCTCTTAGAATACATAAATATCTATATCTATATCTATATCTATATCTATATCTATATCTATATCTATATCTATATCTATATCTATATCTATATCTATATCTATATCTATATCTATATCTATATCTATATCTATATCTATATCTATATCTATATCTATATCTATATCTATATCTATATCTATATCTATATCTATATCTATATCTATATCTATATCTATATCTATATCTATATCTATATCTATATCTATATCTATATCTATATCTATCACTTTTTAAGCTAAGCCTTCAGCTCAAGTGTATCAAATCTTCGTCGCATTGCACTCAAATTGACTTTCTTGTACTCTAGCTGCCTCTCACTCTCACACACACACACTCCCCCTCTCACTCTCACACTCACTCTCTCGCTCTTTGTGGCGTGCTGCTAAAATTGGCTTTCGTCGAATTGTTGCTTTGAGTTTTGCAAATTTTTCGACACCGCTCGCCGACGCTCATTGCGTTTTTATGGATGGCTAGAGGGAGGTGTGTGTATGTGTGTGTGTGTGTGAATAGTGTATGTGTGTATGTGTGTGCTTGTTTGGTTGCATTCATCAGCATCGACAGTCGCCTGGGCTAATTTTATGGCTCGCATCTTGCGCGCTCGTCATGTTAATGAAGCGAATGCTCTCTGTGTGTAAGTGTGAGTGAGTGTGATGTGTGTGAGTATGAAAAGTATATGCATGTACATAAGTGTGTGTGTGGCCTGTGTGCCGCTCATAAATCGAACGAAATTTGCATATGATGCCAGCGCCATCTTGCGGCCATTAGGCGAGGCTCTGCGCGCGTTTTTATGTTGCTGGCCAAGAGCTTTGATGCTGCTGCTGCTGCTGCTTATGTCCTGCCACGCCCACATATGCCATTGCAGCAGCGCAGAACACTCGCGCAAATTTCCCAAAGCGATGCCTACAACACAATGCACAGTGAAACCCAAACCCAGAACCATCTAGTCCCGACCCAGGTCCAGCTGTAGCTATAGCCAAAGCTATAGAAGAACCAGTCCGACAACAACAACAACAACAACAGCAACAACAACTGGCTGTTGGACACTGCAATGTGAACGCGAGTCCACGCTGCGCCAGTGGCGTCTGCCCCCAGGGAACGGCTGAAGCGGCCGCCAACTGAGTCTGACCCCAGGGAACAGCCGAAAGACAGCAACAGAGGCGGCGACCAAAAGAGGGGGGAGCGGGGCAGCCAACAGCAGGGTACGGCCACCATGTGGACGTTGCTCGCTTGCTCTCAACTGCGACGCTCTGTGACTCGCTCTTAATTCGATTCGTTTGCCTCAGACGCTGCTCCTTTGCCTTATCCCCAGTGCTCCAAAACCCCCTCCCCGCCTACTCCTTACCTAGCCCCTACCTCCTACCTACTGGCGGCCCCTGCCCGACCCTTTGGGAATTGTTGCGCAAATGCTTTTTGTGTGTTTCTCTGTTTGAAAATTATTGCAAGCAAAATATACAAAAAGTACAAAAAAAGAACGAAAATATCAAACGAAATAATATGATAGAGTATATATATAGAGAGATAGGAGTATGTGGGGGGCACAGGAGGAGAGAATGGGGAGGGGGGAGTTGTCGATTGGTTCCAATGTGTCTCTGATGCAATTAGCAGGCTATAAATGACTTATGCAGTTAAATGAATTTGTGCTGTGAAGTGTAGTTGAATTATTTACAGTCGATAGCTGAGTTATCGATAATCGATAAATGGATTTGGATTGGTTGAAATGTTTCTCGGTTAGCAAACTATAAATGTCTTATGCCTTTTAATGAATATATAGTTTTAAAATCAGTTGAAATACGAAAGTCGATAGTTATGTTATCGATAACAATGTTTGAAGAAAATTTAAGATATGTATATTTTTGTAAGAGAACTGATCTACAGCTGCTTGTAGATGACTATCGATAAGTACATAAGTATATCAATAACATATGCTTATGAGTATCATGAGTATCAAATAATCATCTATCGATAACATTCACTTAACCAATTTATCGCTTAGCTTAGATTATTTACAGCCATCAAACTGCTTGGCAAATCACTTAACTTTTACAGTGAACAAACAAAACACATAACAAACAAGAAGTTCATAAATAATTCTATGTAACGTTGCCAGACAAAATTATTTTCCAGGCAATTTATCGATTAATTTAAGACACACCCAACTATAATCGAGATAATCATTAATCAATATGTGGGACGCAGCTCACATGTGAAGCCATCAAAAATTTGTCATGCCATTTGTCAAAATTCCAGACAACATCAAGGCACACACACACACACACACACATAGAGAGGGAGAGGGAGGGAGGTAGAGGGAGAGACCCGCACACACATCGACTCTATGCAATTCCCTAATCAAAGCCACTGAAAGCAATGAAGTTTTGTCATAAAATTTAACGCACCTTTCGTGTGTTCCCACGGGTGCAACCCAACCGCTCATATAAGGGGTTTCTGCACCTGATAATTTTACTATAAAACAGACAGCGAGAGAGAGAGGGAGGTAGGGCGAGGGAGACAGCTGATAACTCACTTTTGTTTCATTTTTTTCGATACACAACGGAATAATAATGGCAAAATGAGCAACTTCGCTATGCAACAAGAAGATGTCGCTCTGTCTCGGTTTCGGTCTCAAGATGCTCCCCAATGAGCATACCAATAAACATGCTACACCCACACACACACACGCACAGACACACACACACATCGACAGTGGCACATTGTGTCAGTTGTTGTTCCCCACTCGACTCGACTCGAGTCGACTCGACTCGATTCGTCCCGACTCGACTCGGCTGCTTATATGGCAATGTATAATTTTTATTCGCACCCAGGTTGCTCCCAGCGGATGTGTCGTCCTCTCTAGCACACCAAAACGTAGCCAAACTGTCATAGAGCACCCCCTACACAGCAGCCAACCCGTCCTGCAGCGCCTCCGGCCGTCGCCTCCTCCTCCTCGAGTGTGCAACCGAAATATTGCAACATAAAACTTTACACAAATATAATCTATAAGCAGCAAAACTCATATTAATGTTATAGCATATGAAAGAGATGGCTACAACGAGGCCAGACAGAGACAGAGACTGTAAGAGAGAGACAGGCAAAGTGAGAGAGAGGGAGAGAGAGAGCATATGTGTATTGTAGCCATAGCCATAGCCTTGGATAGCGAACGCCACAAGTTTTTGAGTGTGTGACACTGTGGCATTTGCTGTGCCGCACAGTGGTGCGAAACTAGTTGAAATGGAATGCATATAAGAACTTAAATAATAAAAATATATATAAAACATAATCAAATAATATAATAATGTAAATAATATGAATATAAATTAAATCAAATTTTAGAGAATTTACATTTAATAAAATATAAAAAAATATATAAAATATTAAAATTTTTATATTAAATTTTAAAGCATTTAAATTATATAAAATATTAAAAAATCTAAAATAAATTGTGAAATATATTATATAAATATATAATTAATTTATAAATTATATAAATTAAATTAATTAATTATTTTTATTATTTATTATATTATACAATAAATAATGGAAAACTATATAGTTGGCAATTTATATCTTTTTATATATATATATCTAAAATAAATATCAAACAATATATATATTTGATCAACTTTCAAGTGCTTTACTTTCACTGTGCTGGTGCCTGATGGTGCCTCAACTTGGGCCGTGTTGTTGATGCGCACAAAAGGGCCAATTCGTTCTCGCCGGGTTTCGCATGGCAGCAACAACAACATCTGCAACAGCAACAACAACAGCCAACAGAGGCAAAGGCAGAAAGACAATTTTCGGATCCCCCAAACTTATCACAGCCTCTCGATTTCCCTTTAGAACATTATACAACACACTGGAGAGCACTGGCTGGTAGCAAGCCAGAGCAAAGTGGGCGGCTGGCGATGAAAGAGGCGTGGCCATGAAGAGCAACAACAGGGGCCGGGGCCGGGGCAGAGGCAAGCAGTGTGTCCAGGCTTCAGGGCTACAATGACAGTAAACGAGGCAGCCAAGCAGAGGACGCACTGCAGCAGTGTACTTGTCATATGCGAAGAGTGTGTTAGAGAGAGAGAGAGAGAGAGGGAGAGGGAGAGAGAGAGAGATAAAGAGTGAGAGCGAGCGAGTATAGCTGCGCGCACTGGTGATAAAGTTTTGGTTCTCCATAGTGCCGTTAGTGGAGGCCCGCTGCTGTGCGAGCGTGAGGTTAAAGCCGGCTTGGGTCAGAGCCCATAAGCAAAACTTGAGCTGCCAGGTACAACAACAACAACAATAGCAACAACAACAACAACAAGAGCAAGAGCAACAGCAACAGCAGCACCCAGACGTACAAAATGCCATTCGACTCGCTCGTCCAGCTTGGCCTGGCTGCATGTGCTCCCCATGGCTGTCGCTCTCTAACTATGTGTGTGTGCGTATGTGTGTGTGTGTGTGTGTGTGTGTGTGCTACGCTCTAGCCTGGGCTGATGATGATGTTCTATGCCGCCATCGCCGCTTGGCTTTTCTGTTTGTCCAGCGGGAATACGTGGCCCGGCAATGGCAGCGGCAATAGAGAAAAGAGCAACAAATAATGAACACACACACACACACACACATATGCAGCTCTAGTCTGTGTGTGTGTGTGTGTGTCATCGGTTTGTGCTCCATTTAAACATGGCGCTTGCTTTATTACAACAAGAACAACTCGGCACAACAACGGGCCACACCATAACGAGGCAGCGCTTTGAATCGATGGCTTTACACACCCAAGTGCCATAATCCAATGACGCACAGGAATATCAAATACAACAACAACAACTGCACACACGTGTATTGCCTGTGACTATCTCTGTGTGTGTATGTGTGTGTGTGTCTGTGTGTGTATGTAAATGTGCGCGTGTATGACGCCGCATGGACACATCAAACTTTATGCAGCGCCAGCAACAACAGCAGCGAGTTAGTTACAGCCTCCTATGCGGCGGCTGCTGCTGCCGTTGCTGCTGGCATGGGCATACTTGGTACAGGGTGTTTCGAGTTTGTTTGAAGAAAAATATGTTGCCTACTTTGCAGCGCAGCATTTACAGAGCAAATGCTAAAGGGCAAATAGAGACTGTTTTTCGATTTGTTTATGAAAATAAAATGAATTTAAAAATTTACAAAAATTACTATTATTACTACAATTGAAATTGAACTCTAATATAAATATAATATATAAATATAAATATTATATTAATATTTCTTATAGTAAATAAATAAAAGCATAAAGTTTAGACAGATAAATCCCATTTGATTAGTTATTTCTGTAGAGGCACCATTTTTTCTTTTAATTTAATATATTTATAATATATAATATATATATTATTCAAAGAGAAGATCATAATATATGCTGTTGAAGCTGAAATAACCCATATAGCCAATACTCTCTTGTCTATGTGGGTTAATTCAGTACAATACTCTCTTGGCTATATGGCTCAGTTCAGCTCTATTGTCTGCATATCTTAGTTCAGTTTAACACGCTGTTAAATCACACTTAACTAGCAGACATAATGAACACCCTTTAATATGGTTCGCACTGTAACATTATGCAATTTACAAGCTAGTTGCGCACTTTTAAGCAGCCGAGTTGAAGCTGGGAGCTGGAAGCTATAGCTGGTCTGCCACACGTAGCAACAACAACCAGCAACAACAACAAGTTAACATTTGCTATTTATGAGACTGTCGAGAGTTATTAGCTGGACATGTGAATGCCTCATGGGGCATGCCCAAGACGCAGACTCGGACTTGAAACGTGGGCGGGCCAAATGTAGCTCCCTCTCTGTGTGTGTGTATAGGGGAAGGGTAGATGTTTAAGTGGAAGGGTAGAGGGAACTGTCGGGCTGCTAGCCCTGCTTTAGCAGTTCATATATGGTAGATATATATCTTTTGCCAAAAGCCAATAAAATATGCAAATTGAAGTCAAACTTACCAGCGGCGGCAGCAACTGTTGGCTCTGTCTTGCAGTGCCCGTTGGCCACGTTCAGAGACGTTGTCTCTTCTGCCTCTGGCTCAGTGTCTCCAGGGTGTTGTACTTCAGCTGCAGTTGCAACTGCTGTTGCTGTTGTTGTTGCAGTTGTTGTTGCTGTTGCTGTTGCTGTTGTTGTTTCTGCAACATCAGCTGCTGGCTGCCAGTTTTGTTGCTGTGATTCATTGGGCACTCGCGCCTGCATCAGTTTTGCCTTATCCGCCTTCTCCTCCCCCTCCTCATCGCCAGTTAGCTCATCATCCCCCTCCTCCTCCTCGCTCTCCTCCTCATCGGCGCTGAGCAGCTCCTCTTTGGGCTCCAGCAAATCTGTAGCTTTGGCCGTCTTTGTGGCATCGCCAACGTTTTCATCCTCCTTTTCGCCAACTGTGTGTAAAAATTGTATCTTATTAAAGCTAATCAAGTGAAAAGGCAAATAAATGTTATATGCAAAGAAAAAGTTGGATAGTCGACTAAGATATACCCTGCATAAGACCTTTTTATTGGGGCGTTTTAAACATGTGACTTTGTTGACAAATAGCAAACAAAATATGGAGAATTGTTGTTTCCTGAATAGTCTAATATACCCTATACAGTTTTTGCTATAGGGTAAGCCAAGCCAAAACTTATGTTCCATTAGATCATAGCCATTGGCTTCTACTGCACTATCAGCTGTTAGCTAACTAGATAAACTAATATGCATACTACTTGTCAATGCATACCCTCTGTCCGATTTGAGTACAGGGTATATATAGAAGAAATGAATGTTCAATAAACTCACAGCAATTGCCTAATTGTTTGCACCGCTCGCTGTACTCGATGCTTAGACAGCGAGCAGTTACGGCTCACACACACAGACACAGACACACATAGACACTCACTCACACACACTCTTAGTCATATTAATACTCACACACACACACACATGCAGATTATGCTAAAGCACTCCCCGGGCGGCCATCGTGCCAAAAATTCTATTTACACGTTTTGTGTTTTATTGTTGGAGCCGGGTCTAAAGAAAACAGTTGCCAATAGCTCAAACTCAACTCCAGCAAATGTGGAAGGTGTGTGTGAGTGTGTGCATGTGTATGTGTGTGTGTGTGTTGGTCTCTGGCAAAGCCGCACGTGATCGATGGCGCTCGCTTGGCTCGACTGCCAAATCTTGAGGGGGTCGTTGGCATTGCCAAAAACAACTGCCTTAAAAGTAATTGCAAGGGGTGCACCAACACCAACACCAACATCAGCAACAACAACAACAACAACAATAACCAACAAACAACAAACAACAGCAACAACAAGCAAAGTACAAGCTCATACGAAATGGAAATGTGGAACATGTGTAATTGTGCAATTAAATTGAATTTTTCATAAATTTCTTCCCCTTTTTTCCTGTGAGGTGCAAAGCAAATGCAAAAGCTTCTCTGTGTGTGTGTGTGTGTGTGTGCGTGTGTGTTTTCTTTTTTTTTATATATTTTGTGTGACCATTGGGCGTGCTACAGGTGGAATATCATTTGCACAGGTGTCTAGCACAGCAGTTGAGCAGTTAAGCCAAAGAGAGATGGAGAGCGACTGTGGACAGGCAGTTAATAAGGACTCAAATTTAACTGCTTGTTAAGCAGATTTATAATTAGCAGTTGCTAGCACTTAACAGTAACTTAACTGCCTGTCAACTAATATGAATTTTAATAGCAACTTCAGTTAGTTAACTGCTTAACAGTTAGCAGAAGCTAATGTCAATTTTAACATGCATGTCAAACTGCTTGTAAACAGCAGAAGTTAATGTCAACTTTAACTTGCATGTCAAACTGCTTGTTAACTATTATTATTATATTTGACAACAGCAAATCCACAAAATCTTAAACTGTTATAAAATTAGCTTTAAAATTAATACCTATTGTCAAACTGCTTGTCAACTAACATGAACTTTGACATTAACTCAGATTAATTAGATTTATCAAACAGCTTGCTAACAAATAATGAGCAGAACTTAACAACAACTTTTGTTTATCAAACTGATTGTCAACTAAAACTAGAACTTTGACAGCAGCTTTAGCAAAAGCTCATTGAAGCTCAAACTCGATATTTATTTACTCTCTAAACTGCTCCAAAAGCCTTGCCCAATGCATATGACGACTCGAAAGCCGACTGTGAATGATTCAGCCGCCTCCAGCAAAAGGTGGGCGCACTTAAGGGCAGTTTGTGGGCGGGGACGTAGCCAGTGTTGGGGTAGGGGTAGTGGTAGGGGCTGGAGTGGGCGTCTCATATTGGTGACCGCGGCAAGGTAACGGCTTAAAATATATTGCCAAAAGGACATGCCGGAATCACACCGCAAGGAATCGCCGCGAAAATCAACATTATGCCAAGCCGGACGATTGCCAGAGCCGCGTCCTGGAAACCCATACAGTGGCAATTCGTCCTGCTGCTGCCGCGCTGCTGCTGCGCTGCTGCTGAATGTTCTGGTCAACATAATGGAAACGTCGACGACTTTTCTGTCCATGCGAAAACATTTGGTTATTATTTCCATATAAAAGGCCAACTCGCTGCAGAGCGGGCTATAAAAACAGCGCGAGCCACTTGAAAGGATGTGTGTGTGAGTGTGTGTGTGTGTATGGGTGCCGGGCGTGGGGAATCAATGGTGGGCAGCAGGGCGGTTGTGGGGCAAGAGATGGAAAGCTGTTTGCGGCGGAAGTGCCGCGTATTTTAAAATAAATGCGAGCAAAGGCAGCGGCAAGGGGTTGTGTGTGTGTGTGTATGAGAGTGTGTGTGTGTGTGTGTTGGTATGAGAACCAGTTATGGTCGTTAAAATTGTCGAAGCAACGCAACAACAACAACAACAACAACAACAGCAGCAGCAGCAGAGACGTAGTCAAGTTCTTTTTGTGCAAGGCATAGAGAGAGAAAGAGAGAGAGAGAGAGAGGGTGTATGTGTGTGTGTATGTGTGTATGTGTGTGTGTGTAAGCGCCCATATGTATGCAAGCGATTTTCATTTTTGTTTAAAGCCCCCCAGAGTGCATTTCGCACTCGGTCGCTGCCAGTGCATGTGTGTGTGAGTGTGAGTGTGTGAGAGTATGCGTGTGTGTGTGTGTGTGTGTGGAGCGCAAGTGCCCGCATGTGTGTTTCTTACTTGTTTTTCGGCTATGGCATGTTTTTAAGCGTTTTACCCCAACCCCAGACGGCGAACGCCAAAAAGGTGCGCACTTACACACTCGCACACACACATTCACACACACACGCACACATATTTGTAAACGTAATAATAAGCGTTGTCCCCTTTGACCCATCAATCCGTTGCCACTACCCAAAAACCCGCCGCTTGCCACTTTTCCAGCTCCCAAATGGCTACTAAGCGTGTGTAGAGAGCGACGAGCGAGCGAGCGAAACGCTCTGCAATCGAAACCAAAGTGTAACCAGCGTGGGGGCGGAGAAGGGGGCGGTGCTGTGGCAGCTAAAAACAAAAGCCAAAGCGCCACAGCCTGCAACTTTTATAATGGCATTGGCATGTATACACACATGTGTGTGTGTGTGTCGGTGTGTGTGTATTAAAAAAAATAATGAAATAACAAACCCGAAGGTGTTGTTAAAAGCGCCAACAATAAATTTCATCAATAGTTTGCGCGTAAAACAGCTAAAAGGAAGAAAAAGCCAAACAAACAAATGGCAAATAATCGATAAGTGTTAGCGATCACATTTTGGGTTTACCTTGGCACAGACAATTGCCCAAAGCTTTGAATTTATCGATAAATTATGCTGTGCCATATTGAGTAATTGTTTGCTTGCGGCTTACGATTTCCCTACTGCTTAAAATATGACTTCTTAAAATGTCCCTCTTAGCAGCGAGTGCCTAGCATATGCAAGACAAGGCCAGCAATAGAAACATCGATCATTGGCCAATCGCTTTGCCTTTATTGTGCAAACGAGCAAATTTCCCTATCGCCTGCCGCTGTCATAAGTTCCCATGTGGGACTTTGCCATTCTCTCTGTTAAGCAAACTAATTGCCTTTTCATGCATTTGCCTTTATTTTGAAGCTTATAGCTGTATTGGTGTGTTGGCAAATACTTGCGATCATATTGTGGAGTGACCTCAGCGTAGTCTATGACTTTAACTATATCGATAAACAGTTTAGTGCTTTATTGAGAAATGAAGCTGGTTTAAAGTGCAAGCTGAGGAATTTCCCTTGAGTTTTTGCTTGACAAAATGTTGCTGCCAGAAATGCGACCCCCTGGGCACATGCGAGACGACAACAACAGCACACACAGCATAGCTGCGATCCCAAACGCCCACAACAAATCTATTTACCCAACTAGTTACCGTTAGACGCAGCCAATATACATGTGTGTGTGTGTGTGTAGGTATATGTGAGAGAGCTGGCTATATAAAGCTACAGCCAGGCATATACATACACATAGCCTATGGTGCTGCTGCCTCTTCTGCTGCTGCCGCTGCCGATGCTCCCGCTGCTGTTGCTGCTGCTGTTGCTGCTCTTTGCAATGTCATAGCAAATATTTTGCCAATACACTGGGGAGATGCCTCGCTCGCTCGCTCGCCTGCTAGCCTGCTCGCTCACTCTTACTCCCTCTTGACGAGCAGGACGAAAACGGGCGAGCAACTTATGCCAGCCAAAAACTGTCGCAATTTTAAGCCGCGCCAATTCTCCAGGTGTGGCTTTTAAAGATTGTAGCTGCACATTTTTGGTAGGTGAAAAAAAGAAGGTGAGTGCCATAGTTCGAGCGCCCCAAAATCAAAGCTAAAATTTTGAAGCTCGCGTTGCCGCTGTTGTTGTTGCTTGTCAATAAGCACGCACTAATACATATGGATGTGTGTGTGCGTGTGCGTGTGTGTGTCAGCGAATGAAAATTCCCTAGAGAGTTGCGCATGTTGGCTTTGCTGTTGTTGTTGTCTGTTGTCTGTTGCCTGGCGGCTGGCGGCTGGCTGCGCCAATGTCAATCCCCTGGGATTGGCCAGAGCCGTTGCCGACTCCCCTGAGAAATACATGGCAATGGGTTTTCTGTGTTTTGTGCTTTTTACACAGAGAGCAGAGCGAGCGAGCGAGCGAGAGAGAGCGCAAAAAAGAGCAAAGCCAAAGTTCGCTACAAAATTTTTTTTTTTTCGTTGTATACGTTGGGGAAATTTTATGCCCGCTACGCTGTGTGCAAGTGCATGTGTGCGTGTGTATGTGTGTATTGCTGTTCATGCATGTGTTTGTGTATTACTACTGTTCACGTGTGTGTATGTGTGTGTGTGTAAATTTGTGTGCGGCGCTGTCTTTGGGGGCTTCGGGCCGGTTTGCCAGTTACCGCCTCACATGTGCATTGGATTTATTGTCAATTTTATTTGTTATCATTGTTGTTGTATATGTGTATGAGTGTATATGTGTGTGTGTATGGCTGTGTTTGTGTGAGTTTGCTGTTATTTACACTGACACAATTTGAAATTGTATTAAAAATTAACGGCACTTTGGTTGCCTTGGCTGCAGCTGCAACACGAGTGCAGACTACTATTTTTTTTTTTTTTTGGGGCTTACATACCAGTGGGCTAGCCCCACAACACCCCCCACCCCACACACACACACACACTCTTTAGTTGTCTGACAGTTAGGTGTACCCGTTACCCAAGGGTCTTCAGCTGCTGCTGCTGCTCGTTGTAGCCCCTTCGATTACCGTCAACCTGCTCCAGCTCCTGCTGCTGCTCCTGCTCCTGCTCCCTTTGCACTTGTCACATTTTGGCTTTGGGCCCTGCCCCAAATCAATCAAGCACACACACACACACACACACACACAGCTATAAATATTGTCACTGGGGAACGGCCGCTGGCTGTGTCCAACTTACGTTTAAGGCAGGCGCGCGGCTTGGCCTGTTTGCGCCTCGACATGGCGAAGCAGTCGAAATGTACTTAGAGAAGAAGCAGCACAAATGTACCAAATAGGCCTAACGGTTAATAACTATTAATAACTGTTAACGCGCGTTGCACTGGCAAAAAGCGCGCCAAACACGTGCTTCACTCGAACAAATTTTGTTTTGGTTTCAGAATTCCTTAGCTACTGTGAGCCGTGTGTTATCCTTGCGCCTGCAGCGTTCGCAACTGACTGAAGCTTGGCTGTTGGCCCAAAGTCCTGTCGACATG
This sequence comes from Drosophila nigricruria, assembly GCA_037075265.1. NCBI lineage: Eukaryota > Metazoa > Arthropoda > Insecta > Diptera > Drosophilidae > Drosophila > Drosophila nigricruria. The sequence goes on along the minus strand of JBAMCI010000131.1, from coordinate 4,707,863 downwards.
CCAAAACAGGCAAAGCCAAACGAACAGCAAAGAGAACAGAATCGAAAGAGAACTCTTAAACAAAATGGCAAACGACGCAGCGGCGAGCGAGAGAGCGCGCACCCAGAGAGCGAGTGTGAGAGCGGGAGAGGCAGAGGCAGAGGCAGAGTGAGAGTATGTGTGTGTGTGAGTGAGAGCCACCCAAAGGCCGTAAAAGTTGCCGGCCAACACAAATATTAGAAGGCAACCGGCTTAACCCCTCGAGGGTTGCAACAAACATTTTTTTCCATCCCCTAGAGAATCGGGAATCGCACCAATCGGTGGCGGCCCTGTGGGTGCCCAGTGACTTTTTTTGTCAATCTCGTTCATGTCGCATGCTGTGACGTATGCGCCGTAGGAGCTTGCCGCCGCCTGTTGCAATTAACAAACAGTCAAGTCAATTATTTTCATGCCCCTCGAGTTTCGCACGTGCGTATGGGGGGTCCTGAGAGCAGTTGCTCGTTCCTCGTTCTACATTTGCTTAGCCCGAGTCAAGGTGCTGGTGATGCTTTCTCAGCAGCGGGAGTCGCCTTCAGCAGTGCGTGAGAACGAGAAGGCATTGCCGCGAATAGTAAAACAGGAGCAGGAGCAGTAGCAGAAGTCGGAACAGGAGCAGCAGCAACAGCGGGTGTCTAAATCCTTATTCATCAGTTTCCACTCAATCTCAAGAGCTGCGCCTTGGGTTACGCTTGCGATTCCTTCTTAACTTCACCCTTAAAACACATTTTTGATATGTTTTCAAATTTGCAATTGAATAGTTTTGCTTAAGCAATAAGATTTTTCGACTTTGAGTAAGGGCTAAACTATCAAAATATTTATTCTTAGAAATCCTCTCTTAGTTTCCAAAAGAAAATTAAGATTCTAAACTTTATATTCCTTTTATTACGTGTGGCAAACAAAGGTTCTTTTCTCCACAGCGTACCTATCTATATTTTAAGGCATCTCTAAAAAAGTTATTTAATATGTAGAAAAAATACATAAAATACAATGCTTAAAAAGTCTTAGCTCAGTGTAAGGAAAAATAAGTTATCTAAACATTTGGAGTATGTAGAAAAAGTAGAAAAGAAAATATTGTCTCTTATATCTAAAGAACATCTGTAAGAAAAGATGCCGACATAACTAAAATTGTTTCTTGAAGACTCCAACGTAATTATGCTGCAGATAATTCTGAGAAGGCATCTTTTTTTTATAAAGAAAGAAAGAACTTAAGAAAAGCTAGAAGCTAGAAAAGTGTGGGATCTTCTTAAGTAATCTAAAAGTTCTGCCTTTCTCTAAGAATAAATTCTAAAATTTATAACAACAAAAACTGTACATATAATTGTTTTTTAATGATTTACTTTTTTAAAATAAATTTTCTAGGACTTATGCCAAAATTTCTCTAGCTATTTCAATTAAAATAGTTTTTCTGCAACATGTTTGCAGCTGCTTAAAATTGCGCGCGTTGCAAGCAGTTCAAAGTAGTTTTATGCCGTCTGTACTGCTTGTTAGACATACAGCGCACTGCTTGCATTGCCATGGAACTGCTTGCGACTGACTAAAAGTATGCTGTGGTTTAAATCAAATTGGAATACTTGCCGTTGCCGTTGAGAAATTTGTTGAAAGGTATAAAAAATACTCAAAAGTAATAATATGTGAAGAGAGAGAGAGAGAGAAAGGCTGAGAGATGCAAGAAAGCTAGAAAAAGAGATAGTGAGAGTGAGAGAGAGAGATAAAATGAAAGAAAAGTAGCAAACAGATAAGGAGAGAGGAAGTCAGAAAGCGACAGCGATAGAAGTGAACCAGAGATAAAGAAAGAATGAAAAATAGTTTAAGTGAGAGAGAAGTAGAGTGAGAAAAGGAGCAAGGAAAAAGAGCTTCGAGAAGGGCAAAGCGAATGCGATTCAGCGAACAGCTAGATAACAAATGAGATAATTGTAGGCAGGAAAGGAGAAGCAAGCTAAAGGCATGCTTGAGAGAAGAGTGGAGTAATAGTTTGAGTGGATTACCATAATACCGATAATGTTCATCACAGAGTAGATAAAGCTCTTACTAAAACTAAAGCAGAGTAACATAAGCAAAAACTCAAAAGAGAACTTAGTCAAAGTTCATATCAATACGAGGGTTTTCTACAAACGTTCCAATCTAATCTTTCTATATTCTATATTATATATAATATAAATCCTATTAATGCTCACTCTAAAATCTGCTAAATCTTAATATTTTCGCATAATCAACCACAAATCAGGATTTCCTACTTCCCTTCCAAACAAACCACAAACAAATCCCCGTTCGCTTCAAGTATCCGCTTGGCAACGTAACCCTTGAAGCACTTCCCGCACCCTTTTTGTGGACCCATGCGGAAGCCTTTCGTTGCGCCTTGCTTCCCATTGATCAATTCATTCAACTTCTTTGTTTACTATGGCGTACGAGACGCGTAGTAAAACGTAGCGGCATGCAACATCTTAACCCACTCGCAAAAGAGTCAAAAAAACAAAAGAGCAGAGAGACGAGGAGGGCAGAGAAATGTATGTAAGAAAAGAAAACATCTGTCGCAGCATTTAAAAATCCGGTTGCAAGCTGCAACATGGCCAAAGATGGGGGCCAAACGAGCCACATATAAGAGAACATATGATTGAGTTCCCAAAAAATACAAAATATATAATGCACCTTTTCGTGCAGCAGCAACAGCAGCAGCAGCAGCTGCTGAGAGCTAAATCCTCACACATTAAAGTGTATCTCTGTGTGTGTGTGTGTGTGTGCCGCCTGTTGCTGCAACACACACACATGCCACAAGTTGTTGAGCCACACACAAAAAAAAAGACAACATATTGATGAGCAGGACGAGCAACTCCTGCTGCTGCCTGATGTTGTTGGTGTTGTTGTTATTGTCGTTGTTGTTGTTGTTGTTGTTGTTGTTGTTATTGTTGTTGTTGTTGTTGCTGTTGGCAAAAGGAAGCCACATTAAATTTGGAGTTTGCCGCTCTTCTTCTTCTTCTTTGTTGAGCAGCAGCTGCTGCCGCTAGGTTTGACTGCGTTTCATTAAGGCGAAAAGGTGATTTCAGTCTTTTAGATAGGTCAAGTTTTAATGTTTACAATTTGCATTTATATGTATTTTATATATTTATTAGAAATTAGAGTTAATTGAAAACTGCTTTAAACAGCCAGAGGCAGCTAGACTCTATAGCTTAGACAATATCAAAACATTTATATTCTTGGATATATGTATGTAAAGCATATATCTAGAAAATATAAGCAAAAAAGTAAAATAAATAAAATAAAATATAAAAAAATAAAAATAAATTTTAAAAAATGTAAAAAATTATTATATATTATTATTATACAAATAAAATTAAATTAAATTATTCAACAATTTTATTAGTTCTTAAAAAAACTATTTTTAAAACAATATTGATTATGAATTTGGTAATTTTGTCTTTTAGTAAACCAACTATTTTTTAGTCATAATGGAAATGGAAATAATTTAATAAAAAAAAATATATTTTTCTCTTTTTATTTTTTTAAATGCATAATATTTTAAAAAATATATAAATAAATTAGTCTTTAAAATTATATATTAAATTAAATAAAAACAAAAAAAATAATGAATAATAATTAATAAATTTAATTTATATTTACTTTTCTATATTTTTACATCATTTATTTAAGCACATATATATATATTAATAAATATTATGCCAAATTCAAAATAAATTCACGATTTAAGCTACGTTTTATATACAAACATACATGCATATCGTATATGCAAACATGCTTAACGCTCAACTATTTCTCTCAGTGTGCGACAACAAAAGCGAACAGCAGGCAGCAAAGGTAAAAGGAGTGTCAGGCAGTTAGGCAGGCAGGCAGCTAGGCAGGCAGAGAAAGGGACAAACAGCAACAGCAAAAACAACAACAACACTAAAGGAGAGCAGATGGAACGACCCAAACGGCCCAGCGAGCGGCGCTGCCGCTGCCGCAGTCGAGGCGACGCGTCGCGCAAGCCGAGCCGAAGAGCGAGGCTCGGGCCGAGGCGAAGCTCGTGAATTCGTTCGACTCATTCGAAAATTGTGCGTGCAACGCGAAGGACGTGCAACGCGTGAAGCTCTCGTGTTGTTGTTGCTGTTGTTGTAGTGCTCGTTGTCGTTGTGTTGAATGTTGTTTTAGTTGCCACCCCGTGGCAAGCAGAGACGTAGCGCCCAGCGTGTGACGTCAGTAGCGACACACAAAATATCACTTTTCGCGAAATATATATATAAAACACAAAAAGAAAAGAGAAGAGCAGAAAAAGAAGGAGAAGAGAGAGAGAGGAAGAGTAGAATTCAGTAGAGATCTAAAAACTATGTCTGCGAATAATGAAGCGGAGCCAGCGGCTGCATTGGCTGCCGCCGCTGCTTCCTCGTCGGCAGATGCCGCTGCCGCCGCCTCGGAGTACCTGAAACGCACCTGCCTCATCTGCGGCTGTCAAACCAATCAGACCATCAACATCTATGAGCCGCGCTCCGGACCAAATATCGTGCAATTAATTCAAGCCAAATTCAAGTTTCAGGTAAGCAACAAAAACAAAAACAGAAACAAAAACAAACCAAAATATATTACAAGAAATTCAGCCAAAAACAAAAATCGATAAGCGAACCAAATGAGTCATGTGCATGTCCTTCTCTCTGTCTGCCTCTGTGTGTGTGCGTGTGTGTGTGTGTGTGTTGACTATGCTGTAAAAGGGGATGAAAAACTGTGTGAGAGCTTCAGGGAGCAGCAGAGCCCATAGCGTCTGGCCCACCTCCAGGTGGCAGGCTGCAGCATCCAAGCGTGTGCACTTGAAAGTCGCAAAAGGTTAGCAAAACATTTCTAACCAAGCGACAGAGAGAGGGGGTGTGAAAGAGAGAGAGAGAGGTGTAGAGAGTTAAAGGAGTTACAGAAGTTACAGAAGTTACAGAAAGTTCAACATTCGCAACTGTAGAAACAGCAAGCAGAGCGGCATTGGAAAGGTAAGAGCGTAGGCAGAGAGTAAAAGGATTTATAAGGTGAGAAAACCTAATGATAGCTAAAGGAATTTGCAACTGTAAAAATTGCAGAGCAGAACAGTGTATGGGTGGGAGAGAGAGGGGGGGTTGAGTTGGATTTGAGTTAGGAATTTGCACTGAAAAGTCTAATCGAACAGCGAAGGCAAAGTTTAAGGAAGTCAAAGAGAGAGGGAGAGAGAGAGAGTGTATAGCTCCCTATAAGTAAGGAAGTTTGATTTGTAAGTGGTATACGAACCAATATATCAACATGAATACCCAAAGAATATTATGTAGTCTTAGATTGTTTAGCAAATAAATATATAAAAGAAAGAAAATGGATATTAAATTGTTTAGCTAATAGTAGTAAACGGGTATTTCTGGAGAATGTTGATATAGACTAATTCAGTCAGTTAGTTAGTCATTAGTAAGTGAATAGTTATAGGAATGGAGGCAAAGGATATCAGACACACCATAGCTGCTATTAAATATCAAGAAGTTGAAGTAGATTTAGATAGGTGCTAGAGCTAATGGATGCCAAGAATAAGCCAATCTTAAATAGATAAGATAGAAATGATTTGGATGAGTTTCTATGAACGAAGCAGATAAATAGATAGGGATAAATTGATATAAATATAGATATAGATATAAATAAAGAGAAAAATAGTTATAGATAAATAGAAGATATCGTTAGATATAGAAATGTCTATAGTTAGGAAGATAGAAGATAAGAAACTAGCAAACTAAAGAAGACTAGCTTTAAGCAGTATAGTAAGGGGAACTAAAAGAGACTAGAAATTATGAAGTTAAAGTAGATAGAAGATTAGCAAAGCTTTACCCTTAAGTACTATAGTAAAAGGAATTGCAATAGGAAGGACAAGAACTAGCCCAAGGGCAAAGCACTTTGACAAATAGCTAATCGAACGAGCTGCCACTAAATAATTTAGTACAACGAAGCAAGTGACTAAGTAAACCAAGTCAGCGCAAGGGAAGAGAGTGTAGGGAGTGTAGAGGAAGAACCAGAACTGTGCTAACTGTCGCTTGTATCCGTATCCGGTATGCGGTATTTGTGGGCAACTGAACAACTGAACAACTGGGCAACTGGGCAAAACTGGGTCCAAGTTGGGCCAGTGGGAACTTAGGGAACTTGGGTAACTGGATAGCAGCTGCTGCATTTCCCTTTTTTCTGTAATTGGACACTTTGCATGTGCGGCACTGGCACTGGCACTGGCACTTGGCTCGATACGCTGCATTTGTCCTTTGCATATGTCCTTTTTCCATAATAATTTCCAACAGCTTGTTCTAATTTGAATGTGCCATGGGAACTGAAAATGCTTCTGCTGTTGCTGCTGCCGTTGTCTTTCCTGTTGTCTGAGTGTGTGGCAGCCACAAAGTGCGTTGCATATTGGATTACAGTCGCGCCACGACTACCTGTATGCCTCGAACCTGCTTCAGCGAGAGATCCCAATGGCAGCAGCTGCTGCTGCTGCTGCTGCTGCCAGGCGACGACAACATTTCGTGAATATCTCAACTTCATTTATGATTGATCCAATTTCTGCGGGCAGCAGCCTCTGCCTCTGCCTCTGCCTCTGTCTACGCCTTTATTTTCTACCTTTTTTTTACAGCTGCTTGCAGAAGCAGCTGTATTTGCAGCACACACTCACTCACACACACACACACACACACACACCTCTACACACACACTCTCTCTCTCTATGGAGTAACCCGCATTTACGTGCCTTTAACAACTCTTTAGATCTCTCCTTTTCGCATATCGGCCCATTGTCTGCTCACATTTCTATAGCTAGTTCAAGATTTTCGTTTCGTTTACCTTTTTTTTTTTTTTAACTGCGCAATCAGCGAAGCAGCTGCCTAGTCTTATCTATGAAAAGGATCGTAGTTACTTTTTATAGATCTCCAAGAGATAAGAGACTGAAAATAAATAAAAACTGATTTGCTTTTTGAGCCAAACACATTGATTGAACATTGATCTTTGGGTATATTCGAATCTATGTTCACTTATCCGTTTTACTATAATACAAATAAGTCTAAGAGTATCTCTAGATATACTCTCTAGCCAAAAACTATCTTAAGATTTTAAACTTTCCTCGAGTTCCTTTAGCTAGCCCTGACCCTGCTCTTTGCCCTTTAAACTAATTGAACCAATAGAAACCTTAGAATGAACCTTGAAAATTCCAAAGAAATTGGGGAAACTTGGGAAATTCCGAAATTGAAGGACTTCTTCAGTTTGTTTCTTCTTATTCTTGGGTTTCACTGCGAAACTCAGTTAATTGGATTGATGACAATTGAATTAGTTTGTCATAATATAGAAATGTGATAGGGGCTAGCTAGGCTAGATATGAAGGTGGGCAATTAAGACTTAACTAGAATAGATGTTGTTTGGAGTATGTGAACTATGGGCTGGCAATGAAGATAGTGTAAGAGATACTCATATAGAGGTTGAAGGTCAGTGCTGGGAGAGGCTTTTTGTCGTGGTAACTTAAGAATTGTATAAGAGAGCTTAGATAGGAGAATGAAAGATGAAACGTGAAAGATGGAAGAAGACAGATAAAAGATGAAAGATCTGAGATCATATATGATATATGATAGACGATAGATGAAAGATCAAAGATGAAAGAGAAAATATGACAGACGACAGATAGATAGATGATAGATCGATGATAGCTAAGAGATAGAAGTTAAGAGATAAAAGATGAAAAATGGAAGATTAAACATGAAAGATCAAAGAACAAATAACAAAGGTATATATGAAAGATCAAGGATGAAAGATAGGAGGAGAAAGAAAGATATTCTATCATTTAAAGATCTCGTAAAAGCTCATATACAACAGAAAGTTTATTTATTTGAGGCACTCACAAACTCTAAAAACCCTTACTAAATATACTATCCTATTTTGAACTCCCTGGTTAATTAAACCGTACAAAAAGTAACGGACAAAATTCAACCCAAAAATTTATTCAATTTTTTTTCTTCCCATTTATTTGTCATAGTTCACCCTATGCCAGAGTTAACGATCGTTGCGTTCAGTATTTGCGCAACTAGGCACCACCTGCCCTATTGAATGCACCCCCTACATATATGACACCCCCGCCATAAACCACACACACACACACACACACACACACGAAGGCAACCCGCTCGAGTGAATGACAGCAGCAACAGCAGCAGCAGCAGAAACTTTACTCATTCATCTGTCTGTCTTGCTTGCCTTTACCTTTACCTCCCTCTCCCTCTCCCCCTCTCCCTCCCTCTTCCTCTCTCTCTGTGTCTTTATCAGCTTTGCGTGTGGCTCTGTCTGACTTGCACCTGGCCTGCAATTTGCATTTACCGTTTACACATGGGCCCTTAGCTTCGATTGGTTTCCTTTTGTGATCCTGCCTGACTCCCGCTCGCTCTCCCCCCTCTCTCTCTCTATCTCTCTCTGTCTCTCTCTCTCTCTGTCTGTCTATCTCTAATCCTAAGCAGCTGTCGCTAGCTGCCGCGTGCCTTTTGTCATGTTTGGCCTGTTATTATTATTTGTTGTGTTTCCCTTTTATTTTGATATTTCGTCGGGTCTCCTTCTGCTACGCTCGATAAGGCGAGGCGCGTGGCCAAACGAGTTTGCCGAATTGCACCTGAGACTCGACCTGGAGTTGGTCAGCTAAACCCCGCCATAGCCCCGCCTAGCCTGATCTGGTTATATGTTTCTTCGTGCCAGCTGCTGCTGCTGCTGCTGGGCGCAATTTTCGGCTGGCAGGTGCACGAATTATTATTGATACAATGCCCGCTCCTCCTGCTCCTGCTCCTTCTCCTTCTCCTCCTCCTCCTCTCATCTGGTAATTAATATGCCACGGTCTCAGCCTCAACTTGAGTTTTATGTCATTTTTTGCACCTTTGACTCCGGACTTCGTATACTCTCGAAGACTCATTAGTGGTCAGTGGTCAGTGCTCGCTCAGCTCTTCGGGCGTAGCTCAATTTGAACGGCATAGTTTTGGTCCTCTGTGGTCATGCTTCAGTTGTAATTCCTTGGGCAGGACTTCGACACGGCAGCCGGCGCGGCTCGAGCGTATCCAGTCCGTGTGCTCAGCTCTACTTTGCTATCTAATTTGAAGGCAGTTCTAAGCAATTAAATTATATTTGTTACTAGTTTCGAGGGTTGACTGACTAGCTGATGACCTGTAGGACCTGTAGGAAAATTATGTTTTAGATTATTTATATTGAATTTGGGGTTTTAACAGACTTATTTGCCTTTTAAGCTCTGAGTTAAGGTTTTTAACTATCCTAATATATTTTAAATATATTTTCTCTCCTTACTTCTCTTTGTATCTCTGTCTCTTTCTTTCTCTCTTACTCTCTTTCTCACTCTGTATCTGTCTCTTAGTTCTGTGCCTATCTCCCTTTTTCTTTATCTTTTCTCTTTGCCTCTCTCTCTCTCTCTCTCTCATGCTCTCTCTTTCTGCCTCTCTCGTTGTATGTCTCTCTCTCTGTCTCTCTCTCTCTTTCTCTCTCATTCTCTCTCTCTCTCTCTCTCTCTCTCTCTCTCTCTCTCTCTCTCTCTCTCTCACACACACTGCCTTATCCTCTTCCTGTACCTCCCCCTCTTTCCCTCACCAAGTCTCATAATCTAATTCAATATGAACTTAATTATATAGTATTAACGAATCTCTCTCTCTCTCTTTCTCCCTCTCTCCTTTGCAGCCCTTGAATGAGGATAAATTCCTGTGCTTCAGCTGCAACAATTGGCTAATTAACTGGCACTCGCTGCAGGCGCTCAATAGCAACGATGCCGAGAGTCAGAGTCGCAGTCAGAGCCCCTCCGCCCACATGGGCAACAACAGCAGCAGCGCGGGCATCGTGCAGCAGCAGCAGCTGCCACTCTCAAAGGGGCAGCCCGTTAAGCTGCGACCTGTGGCCCAAGTGCGACCACAGCCACAGCCGCAGAGACAGAATCAACCGGAGCCACAGGCACAGCCTCAGCCACAGCCACAGCCCCAGCCACACCCACAGCCATCGAGTCGCCTGCCCGCCCTAAAGAACATAGCGAGAGAAAGATCGGCGCGGAGAACGCAGCCCGCGTTGAGCAGACGTCGCTGCAGGCGAACGACCAAGCAGTCGAGGCGCCGATCCTTGCGCAGCTCCTGCGAGTCCTGCAAGTGGCGCACGCTGCACAAGCGCAGCCTGGCCAAGGTGGCACAGCTGCAGCGACAGCTAAACAGGCAGCAGCACAAGCAGCTGGAGCAGCAGCTGGAGCAAGTAGAGCAGCAGCTGGAGCAGAGACTAGTCAAGTCGCCCACCTACCAAAGATTGCCCAAGCCACGAGTCGATGGCAAAGTTGTGGCCATGTTTCGGCGCCTGGGCACCACGCTTAGCAACGAGCAGGTGCAGGTGCAGGAGCAGCAGCAGCAGGTATCAACTGCTCCACTCAATCGCATCATGAGTCCAGCCAAGCGACGGCCACGCTGGACACGTCCGCTGGATGAGGATGAGATTCTGCTGGAGTTCGACAGGGCCATAGGCGAGGTGCTGCCCACAGTGCAGCCGATCGCAGCTAAGCGACGATTAAGCTACCAATCAAAAAGCGAAACGGCAGCGGAAACGGAAGTGGAAGTGGAACAGGAGCTGGAACAGGAGCTGGAACTGGAACTGGAGCTGGCTGTTGGCCAAGTAAACCACCAAACTGAGCTGCAGCTGGAGCAGTTGCAGCTGCCGCAGGGACTGAGCATCACATTGATCTAAAAATCCAAAATCCAACAACAAGAAAAACAAAAGAAAAAATTAGTCAAATTTTGCGAGCATTAAATTTAGTCTTAGTTAAACTTTAATTTATATAGTACCTCAACTAAATTTGTAATTGTTAGTCAATATATAAATATATATATATACATAAATTAGCGAAGACCTAAGAATGTTAAGTTAATACATAAATTTACATACAAAATATTATTATTATTATTATTATTATAAAAGCGAACCCATCACAACAAGTAATGAAAGCGTAGTTGAATTTGTTCACATTTGCCATGTTATAGCTACAAAAACAAACAAAAAACCATAACATATAAATAAAAAATAACTAGCACAACCACAATCAAAATAGCAAGAAAATTAAGAGTTTTTATTTGAATTTGGCGCTCAAATTGATAATCCTAACTAAACAGCTGCGCAACTGTTGCGCCGCAGTTGCGCGCGTTGCCAACCACTGTTACTTAACAGACCTATCGATATATCGCCAGCTTATGTCCACATATCGATTACGCATGTCGTACCTTGCCTTGCACTTTTTTTTGCTGCTCGTGTCTTTTCTCGTTTTCAGTCTTCTTTTCGTTTTTCTTGCGCGTGGTTCGTTGTTGTTCGCGAGTCTTGGCATTTTTGCATTAAAACGCGCTCTCAGCGCAACTAAACCAACAATAAAAAATAAATAAAAATTTAAGTCTAAACTGTTCTGCAAAGTGCAGCGTGCTTGGCTGGTAATTAATTATTATTATTTATTGTGTTGCGTGCTTAACTACATTCAAGTGCCACAAAGTCTTCAAAAAGAAAAAGAAGTTGCTAAAAGTGAGTTGACATTGAAGTGCGTGTGTGTGTGTGTTTGTGAGTGTGCGAAATTCTTTTGTGTTATATTCTTATTTAAATACGCGCAAAATTATAATTGCAAAGCGAAGCTGGCAACAAAGCAACAACAACAACAGCAACAACAGCAGCAGCAACTCAAGCGGCAGCGCGTGCTTATTGCTTTTTCATTATTTGTTGCATCGCACAAAAATCAATAAGCAAAAAAAAAAAGCTGGCAAATTGTGTTGCTTGTTGTTGTTGTTATTGTCGCGGCAGGAGTTTGTCGCCGACGTCGTCTAACGCTTCCGTCAACAATCGCAGAGCTCGCCTTGAAGCTCGCTCGCTCGCTCGTTCGTTCGTTCGTCCCCCTGCCGCTCGCTCCTCTCTCTATCTCCCGCTCGCTCTCTCGTCCATGTTTTATATTCACTCTATCGTGTTATCTTGTTTTTTCGCCGTGTTTATTTCGGTAACAAAACAAAAAAAAAATCAACCTAATTGTAACGTTTGTCTTGTTTATATCTCTTTTATCGCCTGGCTACAGAAGCAGAGCTTTTACCTAGCTGCATTTCGAAATAACAACAAGAACAGCTAAAAAGCTTAAAAGAAAAGGGTAAGCAAAATAATAATCTATCAAATAATATATATGTATATGGCAAAATGGCGTCTGTCACTTTGACAAGTTCAATAATCGAAAGTGTGTTCTCTATAGCCATCTCTCTCACACGCACCATCGAATTGTATAACGGTTCAATGCACCAAGGCGGCATTTGAATAGCTGTTGTTGTTACTGTTGTTGTTGCTGGCTCCTTTTGGCATCTGTCGCGCTTTGCTACATTTCCTTCCAGCTGCTGCGTCAGCTGCGCGTGTACCGTTATACGGGTTTGTGACTCAAATAACTGCCATGTTGTTGTTGTTATTGTTTGTTTTTGTGTGTGTTTCGTTAATTCGCCTTATTTGGCACAGTCCGCAATTTGTTTGTCTCAAATTTGCCGTAATTAAAAATCAAATTGATTTTTCCGTTTGCACGCGAGAAGCAACAACAACAATAGACAATCAAATTGTCAGTTAGCAACAACAACAACAACAACAACGATTGCTGCAACAATGAACAAAAAGCAATTTTCGTATTAAACAGGCAGAAAGCAACAACAACAACAACAAAAACTCAGTCAAGGCATTGGCTGCGCATTGTTATTGTTGCTGTTCGCTTGCCACACGTTTGTTGTTGTTGTTATTGTCGTGTGTTGCAACAATGAGCATGGCTAATTTTTGTTATAACAAAAGTTAAGTACTCGACTCTTAAAGCTTTGCCCGTTGTTAACAACAACAACAGCAACAACAATGACAACCAACTGAAGAAGAAACGGACCGGCAACAACAACAACAACAACGAAAAGAGTTTTTATTTTTGTTTCGTGCTTGGTTTTTGCCTTTGCGTGGCGCTTAGGCATTACCCAACACTATTTCGCCTAACAACCAATAAGCAATGATATTGCATTAGATTGTGTTTAACTCATTCTCTTGTTTTCTTTTCTCTCTCCCTCTCTTTTTCTCCTCTACTTCTTTGAAATACCCCTTGGGCCAAATTGGTCAATTTCTAAGCCTCTCAACTTGTTAAGATTAGCTCGCATTAACTTGAATTACTTTATATAAATTAACTTTTATATAGTGAAACCAGACGAAAGTAGTTATTATAGTGGGGAAAAGCTGATTGTTTTTATGTATAAAAATGTGTAAGTTAGTTATTTTCAGTTTATTTATTAAAAAATAAATAAATATATAAGAAAATTGGTACTTCCCATACCGGGAATCGAACCCGGGCCTTCTGGGTGAAAGCCAGATATCCTAGCCACTAGACCATATGGGATGTTGCATGCCCCATGAAAATTGAAATATTTGCCAGCAATGTGAACGTCACTCATATGATACAGTAGAGCTACGCTAGCTGCATATATATATACACAATATATAGTTTCGCCCACTAAAGAAACTATAAATATTTCTTTTATACTTTTAAGCAAAATGCATTTAATTAATAATTCATTTATATTTTTTATGGTATTTAAAAATTTATGTAAAAGAAATCAAGTAAAATTTAAAATGGAAAAATCACACTTTCTATTTATTTTATTATCTAAATTTAACTATTCCTATTACTCAGTTTATATTGTAATTAAAATCAAAAATATTTTGTGGGCGTTAAAATATATTTTTGTATCAAAAAGAAAAGACTTTTCTAGCTGCCTCAAGGCACAACTCCCATATTGTCTAGTGGTTAGGATATCCGGCTCTCACCCGGAAGGCCCGGGTTCAATTCCCGGTATGGGAAACAGATTTACGGATATATATATATTTTTATATTTATTTCGATGCCTTCGCTTAATTTATTGTAAATTTTATATAAAGAGTTCCCTTTGATTAATGCGCCATTAATCAGCTTTTTTTTTTCTGAAAAAGCTGAAAATCTGTAAACAGCTCCCACTTAATGTTTGACCTCGTAATGGAGCCAATTTAATTCAAGTGCTTTTTTTTAAAGAATATCTGACTGAAAATTTGATCCGGCTCAACGAACTGCACACGGATGAAGCCCCCAACTGGCTGCAACTCAATTTTCAGCTGGAAAAACAGCTATAAAAACGGCTAATTCATCAAAAGTGTGGCAAGCAGCGGGCCATTGTTGTCGCTGTTGTTGTTGTTGTTGTTGCTGTTGCTGCTGCTGTGTTGGTCCGCCTACTTTTTGCTGTCTGCCACTTTCTTAGCAATTGAAACTTTGTTGTGTTTTGAGCTTTGGCTTTTTTACTCTTTTTTTTTTTTTTTTTTGTATGCCATCATCAGCTCTGCTCAGACATTAGAAGCGCGTGTGAAGCGATGAGCGATTGAGCAAGCAGTAGAAGAAGCAGCAGCAGAAAAAAGGCACAGCATAAAAATTAACATTTTTATAGTTTTTTTTCTGTAGCTCGCTCAAAGAAAGCCAAGCCCCGAGAATCAAGACAAGAGTAACAAATAAAATATATAAAAAGAGAGACTGTTTTTTTCTTCTTCTGCTCTTCTGTTAAACGTCAAACGTTACGCCAACGCTAAGACACACGAAGCTTCGTTTGTTATACTCATTCACAAAGTGAAATGAGTATATTGGTTTTGTGCAATGTCCGTCACGCTGTCCGTCCGTCTGTCCGTCTGTCCGTATGAACGCAAACCATTTGCACAGTTTTGAAGCTAGAGAGTTGAAATTTGGAATATATACTCGTGTATACCCTCGAATTATAAAGTGTCAAGATTTTCCCGATACGCCCACTAGGGGGATCTGACTATATAGTGATTTTTCAAATTCTGTAATATTTTGAGCACTATTGATGCTAGAGACTTGAAACTTGGTATATATACTCGGGTTGACAACCCAAGTTGGAAAAGATATGGCGGATATATCTACGCCCATAGGGGGCGTGGCAAACCGCAAAACCGTTTGTAGCTCCTACAGTTTTAGAGCTAGAAGCTTCAAAATTGGATGGTAAGTTACTGGTGAGCTCCTCTATCGATGCGCCAAAAATAAATTTTACGCCCCTTATGGGGTATGCCCTGCTAAATAATACCCTGTAATTTTCGCATTTTTTGAGTGTAAGCATCCAAATTTCACACTTACGTTACCCTTCACTACTTCTAAGAACTGGCCAAAAATTATATGTCTACGCCTACTGGGGGCGTGGCAAATCGGGAAAAACTATACGTTTTTCCGATTCTCAGTGAGAAAATCAGAATTATATACAGATATTACTGCTGATCTCCTCTATTGATTTCCAAAAATTATATATGTACAAACCAATTGTGGGCGTGGCAATGGGCGTGATCTGTGGGGGTGTGAATGAGTATCCCGCAGTCGGTAGCGCCCGACTGCAACGTTCTTACTTGTTTTTAATGTTAAACCAGTTGAGCTGAGCTTCAGCCAGAACAAAAGAGCAACAAAAGCAGCGGCAGCTGCTGCCATCACCCTCGCTCTGCCTAGCTACAGCGACGCTGGCTGCATATTAAAGCTTTTTTGCCTGCTGTTGTCAATCCAATGTTTATTTAATGCTGTCTAAAGTTTTGTTTGTTTTTGCTTTTGCTTTTGCTTTGTGCTTCGTCAGCTGTCCTTAAGACGAAGTCTCTAATCCGTTTGATGTGGCGACATCCCGTTTCGTTTCATTGGTTGGACTCCAATCATTTTCATATATAAAGCATTCAGCGCTTAATTTCGAAAAGTACCATTTCGTTTCTAACTGGACTCCAATCATTTTCATGTATCATGAGCAGTGCGCCTAATTTCGAAAAGTACCATTTATACGTTTCGTTTGCAGCTGGACTCCAATCATTTTCATGTATCATGCAGTCAGCGCTTAATTTCGAAAAGTATCATCCGTTCCGTTTCCAGCAGGACTCCAATCATTTTCATATACTATGCAGCAAGCGCTTAATTTCGAAAAGTACCATTTCGTTTCCATCTGGACTCCAATCATTTTCATGTATTATGAGCAGTGCGCTTAATTACGAAAAGTGCAAAACTTATACATCATGCAGTGTAGTCGCCGGACACCAATCATTTTCATATACCATAAATCATGCGCTTAATACCGAACAGTGGCAAAGTGTAGCAAGCAGTAGCTAGCAATGTTTCATTGCCATTACTCAAGAGCCGGACTCCAATCATTTTCATGTGTCATGCGCGCTGCGCTTAATTAGAAACAGTGCAATTTGTATAGCAAGCAGTAGAGCCAGAGCAGCGTTTCTTTTCCATTGCGTTGCATTGTGATCAAGGGGAGCGCTCCAATCATTTTCATGTGCCACGGTCGTTGCGCTTAATTGCCGGCAATGCAATTTGAATAGCAAATAGTGTTTCATTTTCACTTGTAGTCTCAGGCGTTAATTACAGTGTGCGTTTTGTTTCCGCTATTTACTTAACACGCACTTGCTATTTACAAGCAAGCAGTGTCCATTGCAAACAATGCAATTTCGCAGCGTATCTTGAGGCTTTATTACCTGCAATATTAGCTAAATACCTTTAAGCGCCTTTCAATTTTATCAAACGTTTGTAGCTGCAGCTGCAATTGTGACTTCTGAAGCGTGTGACCGGAGGTGAAATTTCATTTTCGATTATTTCGGCTAGCAGCAATACTAAAAACGAAAAAAAAAAAAAAACTCCAAACTACGCCGTCAAACTGTCTAAAAGTGGCGATAAATGCGCGCAGATACTTTGAGCGTAGTTTGGCCGCGTTTGCAATTCGAATTCGCTTTAAATGGACAACTGGGAGTGGGTCACACAGCTGCAGACTGTGCAGCAGCAGCACCACCAGCAGCAGCAGCTGATGGCAGAGACCAACGTAGCGATTATAGGGATGCGGATGGATACCCACAGACACCACAGACTCGACTCAGCTCAGCTCAGCTCAGAGACTCCCAGACCGGTTGGCGCGATCTTTCGCTCGTTCGTTCGTACGTTCGTTGGCTCGATTCGAACGCGTTGCGGCATTTTTTGATTCTTTGCTTAAAGCGTAAATATTTCAATTTATTTATTGGTCATGCGTCTCTTGGCCGATACCACTTTCTACCCGCTAGTCTGGCAGATGTATCTACATGTGTCGTGTCTTGACCAGCCCCGGATTTCAACAACAACAACAACAAACACAGACACGCATGCATGCGAAGAAGTAACTAAAATCTGTGTCAACGGCCTTTGACTTGACTTGACTTGAGCGGGCGGCCCTTCTATATAGTTATAGAGCCCAAGACAGTGGGCGTGCCGCCAACGTCTTCTCATATGCGCATTTTTCACAAAACACAAAACATGAAAATGAAATGAGTGAAAACGTTTTGCACTTTTCATGTCTGCTGTCTGCTGTCTGCTGTCTCCATCTCTCTCTCTGTCTATGTCTGCGCAAACAAAAGCCAAAGAGGTGTGTACGACAATTTCAACTGCAGGCCATGCATGACCCGCGTGTATTATACGAACGGGTGAAGGTGTTGGGGGAGGTGGAAGAGTTGTGCGGAGGACTAGGCGTAGGTTAGTTGTTGTCTGATTGCCATGCTAAATGGCTAAAGAGAAAACTATGGCAACGACGGGCAGCTCAATAACCAATACAGCCATAAAAATAAATCACGTCAGGCTGCATTTAATGAAAGTTCTAAACTAAGAAATACCCTGTTAACTGAAGTAACTAAAGAGATATATTAGAAAGCATTGTTTCATATACTTTTTGTTGTATAGAGTATGATCATGTCAAGTTCTGGCTTGATCTTTCCTTTACCTAAACTGATATTCATATTCATTTAACAAAGATTCCTCATATTTTCAAGAAAACACCCTCTTGATTGTGTATGCGTGTAGGGTATAATAAAATGTATAGAAACTGTTGCGACAAGGCAATGAAACTTACACGTTTTCTACACGCTGCACCTCACGACTAAGTCAAGCCATTTGGACTCCAAGCTGGAGTCGCACAGAGACAGAACAACACAAAAGAAGAAGAAGAAGAAGTAGAGAAAAACGACAGTGTGTGAGTTTTTTATAATGATTTGACTGTAGAAGTTGACATGCTAATTGGGTTGTATACGCCACGGCGTCGGAGTGTGTTAAACGAATGGAGCACTTAAAACACTACAATATAACCATAATAGGGTTCATTGAAGTTCACTTTCGCCCAGGGCAACGATTGGACTTTAAAGGTCAGCATTTGATAGTTGTTCGTTAAGAGATAATAGTTAAAAAAGAACATATTTATGGGGCCAGGCGCAGCTAGTGACACGATAAAGATTGCTTTATTGGCTAGAGCCGAGGGCTATAACCTCTATAAGTGAGGGAGAGATACAGAGAGATATGTATCCAAATGATTTATAAATGAACAATTTATTAAATGGGTTTTCTGAACTTGATATATAGTAATCAGACTTTGTAAAAAAATAAAAAAAATAATTGGTACTTCCCATACCGGGAATCGAACCCGGGCCTTCTGGGTGAAAGCCAGATATCCTAGCCACTAGACCATATGGGATATTAATGTTCTTTTATTAGCTATGAGACTTGGAGATGCGGAATGCAGTCTATAGCTGTATAGAAATATATATAGAAAAGTCTTTTGCTTATAAACTATAAATAAATATAAACTATAAATATCTTATCTGAAAATATCAACATTTTGATAACTGAAATATCTATAATTTTATATTTTCAACAGCTGCTTGAATAAATGTAGTCACTTTTATCGTATCATTATCATTATCATCATCATCATCATTATCATTATTATATCAATTGTAGCTTGAAGTGAAATCCCAAGTAAATATCTTGATTGCCGGCATTGTAACTGCTGTATCTGATGGTTTATCGAATGGTTTATCCATTTTGGGGAACGTAATTTTTAATGTTTGTCCATTGATGATGATTCCTGCCCGCCGTCTGCCCGCCACCGCCTGCTTCGCTTCCAGTCATGTTTTTTTTCTCTATTTTTTATTAATTACCAAAAACGAGTTTGGTTTGGTTTTATTTTTGATGTCAGCTCGTGTAAGATAAATTGAATGAAGCGCTCCTCTGGGGTCTGCACTTGAAGCGCACATAAAAATTGTTGCTTGTCAGCAGCGTTGGGGAAGCGATCAAGCAACAACAGCAACAACAACAACCGTTGCAACTGTGCTAATGCAGTGAAAATCTTGTAAACTTCATTTAATTTACTGACTTTGCCTGATGAATCAATCATTGCGTCTGCTTAGCTTTGGCTATTTAAATGAACCGGTTGTGGCAACACAGCTCCATCGCCCCATCTCACCCAACCGGCGTCTAATGAGCGAGGCACTTGTCTACCCGCAGCTAAATAAATATAAGAAACTTCAAGTCTGCCAACACTTTCATGACGGGGCAGTCAGCCTGCCTGTCTGCCAGGCAGACATAGAGACAGACGGACGGACGGACAGCCCGTCCATCTGCATCTGTTCATAAGGTAGGGTCGGTCTTGTGTTTTCTCCATGCTTGTTATTGTCTGAGAAAGTCTGCCTACGGTTATGCATATATATGGATAGATGTATATGTTATAAGTTATATGGCGCTTACACGTGTCTCACCTTACAGCTTACAGCCAATTACAAACTGAATATATTAATTGGCTTGGCTGCAGCATGTAAATATGATTTGTGGCATTTAATTAAGCGCAACAGTTTGGGAGATTTGCTTGAAGCAATCATTCAATTAAGTTGAACTCTTCATAATATCAAGATCGTATAAGAAGATCGGGGTCAATTATTGCCCAGTAACCCATTTGCCAGACTTTCCAGTTCTTTAAAGGTTTTTTCTTCTGCTTCTGCTTCCACAGAAAACGGGTTCGCTTTCCGAGAAACGCTTTACCATATGGAACCCGTAAAACAAAATTCCCTCTCCACAATTTACCCAAAAAAACAAAATCATATGAAATGTATAAAAAAAAAGAGCGTTTGATGATGTCACCCAAAACTTTGCCGCTCTTGAAAGAACTGCTAGAATTGCAGTTTGAGACAAAGTCAGATATTACTCATATATCAGATATATATATATATATATAGTTATATATATCAAATGTGTTGGTCAGTGTGTCTGTGGCATTGCAACTCGAGTGCATTCATATTTCAAGGGTCTCCACGCGCTCCCAGTTACATTTGGAAACCTTGTTAGAGCGTCTCGCTTCACTTAAATATGTATATCATAACTGTTTAATTAGCTAATGTAATTAGATAAACCCCCCCAAAAAAATAAAAATTACCCCCCAAACCCAAATTCCCCTTCACCCCCTTCCCTTTCTTCGGTATAAAAATAGTTGGCAATTAAGCAAATGAAATGAGCTAAAAACTCGTTTCGTGTCTGGCAGCTTTTTATACCTAAGAACTGAGTTCGATTTGATTCCGATTCTCAGTTGCTGTGAAGGTCTTCAATGAGTCGTAGATCAAGTCAAGTCGAGTCGAGTCGAGTCTAGTCTCTGCTGCTGAGTCAGTTTAGTCCAAAACTAATCATAATTTATTTAATTTTCGCATTGTTCTTGTTTGGCTATTTATTTAATTTGCCATTTCGTAAAGTGCCGAAGCTTTGGAACTCCCCCTCCACACCTCAGAGCACCGCTGTGGTTTCAATTCCATTTGTAAATCATTTTTGTGTGTTTTTGTTTCTTTTGCATGTTTGCCAAATCTTTTATCATTGTGTCAGGTCCAATGTCGCTAGCAGCGAACACACAAAAGAGTTGAGCTTACACGCGGAGAGAAGAGAGGGGGATAAGAGAGAAGTGAGAAGTGAGAAGAGAGAAACATAAAGTTTCTGGTTGTTGTTCAAGGTGAGGCGCGTGTTGCGGAGAGACAATGGGAATGAGACAGTAACAGCGCATTGCAAATTGCAATTAGCTTAAGCGATTTCAATAGGTTGATTTGATGTGTTAACCAACACTACAAATATGTGTGTTGGCAAACACTAATGGAGTGGGTTAAATGGAATGAAACAGTAAAACATACTTGGCATACAATAAAATTGAATTCTAGTGCAAAGAAACAATGGTAATGAAACGGAAAAATCATTTTAATAATGCTGTAAGACACTATTTGGAACTGTGGAACATGGAATGGCAATGAAACAGAAATTTCCAATTGCAATTAATCAATACTGTAAAGTGTGCAACTAAGATACAGAGGAATAGTAACATAGACTTGCATTGATACCATGAGACATTGGCAATGAAACAGTATTCGTCAATTGCAATTAGCTAATGCAGCACTTTCCATAACTTGCTTTTAAGTGTTAGCCAACACTGCGACGGAGTGCGACACTTGCCATTTGTCCGACACTTGGCATCGTTATGGTAATTATTAAATAATTACCTTTGACTATTTTATTTTGTTTCGTTTCTTTTTGCGACTTGCAATTACTTTTCAATTACACATTTATTGCCACCAGCAGCAGCAGCAGCGGCAGCAGCAGCTCATCAACTTGGCTCGTTTTATGCCGCTGTCTTTATAGAGTTTTAGCTTTTGTTTTTATGACTACTGCATTCAATTAAATTAATTGCTTTGGAAATTGAGTTCGTTTTCGTCTTGTTGCCGGCTGTCAGCCAAACTTGTTGAGCACTGAAATTGATCAGTGAGCGGCCCGAGTCGGGCGCCGTTCAACTTTCATTTTGTTTATGGGCTTAATTTGAACTATTTATAATAATTACCAAGGCAAGCCAACAAACAAACAAACTCACAGGCAACAAGCAAAAAACTCTAAACTTTAAAGCGCCAACTTTTAAAATATATATAAGAAATACAGCACACTTTATGGCTTGTCATTATGCTCGCTCAGAAAGTGAAGAGTGAAGAGTATATTGGTTTGGATATTTATACCTATGGTGGGGAGAGTTTGGCTTGGCACTTAAATGATGCAGAGAATCAAAGTGCTGAGAATCGATCCCTAACCTTGTACTTCGTATGACTCTTACTCAGACTCAGACATATGACTCTTACTTGAAGTTTTGTTTCAATCATAGTTATTTCTCTTCAATGTAAAAGAGCATTACGCAGTCGATAGCTTTCGACTTTACTTGGTTTTTCCTCAGTATTTTGTAATTTTTTACTGTTGCGCGTCAAAGCGAGCAGAAAGTTCAAGACACACGAGTCAGAGTCAGAGATTGAGGCTGAGGTAGAGGCTAAGGTGCAGCTAAGCTGACCGAGCTAAGAAACATCTACAACAACAACAATCACAGAGTCAAGTTAGTTAACTTACCTGAAAGGATTTGGCGAAATGCAAGTGAAATGGCAACACTGAAGTGAACCAAGATGATCTATATTTGATGTTGCTGATAATGATTAAAGTTTAATAACAATTATGATATATTGATTAAAAGTGATGATAATGCTAATGATTATTACAGAGTAAATTAGAACTACAACAAATTGGATAATGACAATGCTAATGATATTAATTAGTTAATAATGAATCAAATATAATGAATTAACCTGTCAATAATCGAGAATTATTTAAATAAATATATTATTCCAGTAATCAATAATCAATAATGATAGGTTTATGTTTTGTTTTTCAAAATGGATTCAATCTTCTGTTATCTAGATACCAAAGCATAGACATCTTAAGCTCTAACTAATTTACATAACCCAACAACCCGCTGCTCTAGTCTAGTTAAGTAAATAAATAAAACCTCAATTCGTAATCTGGTAAAACAAAAAAAGAAAACGTTAACAAAAATCATGTTGCGATGATTTATAGTGTTTTGGGCTTTGGGTTCAGCTATCTCACGGCTATTATAAGGCAGCCGTTGGAGAGCTTTTTACTTCACTGTGTGGTTATCCACACACAACACTTGTTCTTTGGTCCCTCTTGCCGCAGACACTGATATCAGATTACCAGAAGACTACAGACACATAGCCGTACAGCTCGATCGCTTCTTTGGACTCGACTGTTGTCAGCGTCTTTGTTTTTTATTTTTATGATCCGAAAGAGTTTCTTTTTCATTGTGGTTTGTCTAATTGGGAAATTATGTTGCTACCAGTATCTAGATAGAAATGAGTTGATACTTAACCCCACGGCCAGAGTACGTGCTACAAATTGTGCAACACGATTTAATGGGTCCGCTGTGAAGCCTTTAACACAGTTAGTTGAACCGAGCCCAAATAAACTTTCGCCACCAAAAAAAATCTGGTAACTAACTGCCTTTGATTTATGTAGTTGCATGCATAAAGTTTATGTTGCACATGAACAATTTGTCTAACTGAGGAGTAGAGCTGTATATATATGTACATATAATTTGAGGTTAGATTAGCGAGCCTTGCGGTTTGTTGTCCAGCTTTGCGCTTTAATAACTTCATTGTCAATGCAGCGAACGGGTGCACAGCGGCGGCAGCTGCAACTGCCACACCAATTGCAACTGCAGCCACCATAACAAGCCAAACATGTGTGCAGGCAAAGAGTTGCCAAATGAATAGACTACAAATATACCCTGTAAGCTGGAAGAACTAAATTTTATGATACGTTAAGGAAAAATATATAATTTTGAAAAATATTTAATGACATTGTATATTATAAATATTCAATACTTCATTGTTACACATAGAGTGTAAGAATCAATATACCCCATCAACAACAAATTGTACAGGGTATTACCAACAAAATGTGAATGTAACAAACAAAAGCAATAACAACAACAACAACAACAATGAGTGCAACAGCGCCTGACTTCTTTTCTAAACGTTCATTGTGCATGCTCAGCCTGCGGCCGGATTGGACCTGATCTAGATGCGGATACGGCGAATGGCAAGAGCAAGAGCAAGAGCGATAGAAACAGAAGCAACAGCCACAGCGACGACTCCGACTGAACACAGATGCCACCAACAGTGGCATCCACACGGTAGTCACTAGCGATGATATCGTGATCGTGAGCGATTTATGAAGAGGCAGGCCAAATAGCATAGGCGAGGCAAGCGACGAGCTTAGAGTGGAGCATAGCTCCAAAGGAGAGTTACAGGAGGCAAGAGGAATCGTATCGAGGGGCGATTTCACAAATCAGAAACGCAATAAAAAATGTCTTCATTGAGATCATCATCCGATCGACCGTTCGTCTGTCCGTCCGATTGGCTGATCTTTAGCTACAGGTTTTTATGATCGCATTGCCGTGGCTGTGCGATTGATGGTGGGTAGTTTTTATGTGACCGACAGATCGGGCCACAAAGCTGACTTTGCCATATTTAGTACTTAGCTTATTTTTCTCTCTTTTTTTTTTAGTATTTATGGGTGCATGACTCGGTGACAGCGTCATCATTACACCCGCACAAGCCTTGATTAGATTAGATCAGAGCCACGACAAGAAAAGTTGAAGTAAATGAGAGGAAGTACTTAATCTTCGATCAGCTTCACAATTACTTAGCTCGGTTCTAAACAGCTTTCTTAGGTAAAAGAAAATTTCTATAAATGAAGCAATTAATCATTGAGTAACTCTTGAAGTGGATTCATGATGGCATTAGTCAACAATTTGGTGGAACACTCACAGTTTTCTAAACGAAATGAAGTTGATTTAAGTGAGCTTTCACACAGAGAAAAACTTTAGATTGCAGCAGCTTTGTCAATATTGTAACAAATGCATACAGCATTAGACCCGCAGCTCTATAAAGCATTGCCCTTAATCAGGGCGTGTCAATTTTGAAAGCTTTTTTTTTTTTTTACCAAATCCGTGTAATGCCGATTGACATTACTGCATGACCGCAGCATAATACAGACCCAACCCACAGAGAACATTTACACATAACAAGAGTATTTTAGTTGGATATGCTCGACTAGAAAATACCGTGCATGTGAGGGCAATAAATGGAAATGTATTAAAACTGTGTTGTTTTTTTTTCAAACTTTCAATTTTCTTATATCTATTAATATGCAAATTATTTACTCTACCTTCTGACTTCTCTTACACATATATAGAACATTATACCCTGTCCCTAAACATTTATCAATGGGCATTAAAAACCACATAAAATTACCATAGACATAAAATTTCGAAATTTTACATTGAATTGATTTAATTTATGCGCCGCAGTGAACTCAACTGAACCGACGAATGCTGTTGATTAGATACAGTGCACAAGCCAGCACAACCCCCACCGCACCCTTAGCCATTCATAAAGGCCTCCAGCAGCCTCCCTCTGCCCTCCTGCTGTTGCTGCTGCTAGATATTTGGCTGTTATTACAAAAGTTTCAAACAGAAAACGAAAATGTGTCGAATCAATTGCTCGATGAATCAGCGTTTGTTGTAAGTTTTACCAAAATTAACAGCAACAACAAAAAGAGAGAGAGGGAGAGAGAGAGAAGAAGAAAAAGAAAAATTTGTTATCCATTTGTCTAAGGCAGATCACAAAAATAGATACATTCCCACGCCCACGTCTCTATTTCTAGGTCTACTCTCGATTGTATTGTGCTCTAGTAATACTATTATTATCATTGTTGTTGTTATTATTATTATTATTATTGTTACAGTTTCGTGGCATTGCATTGTTTGTCATTTTCTTGTTCTTCCTCTTTGGTCCCACAGATTGTGCAATTTGGCTCATTTCCACATTGGCTTGGCTTTGTATTTTGTGTTCGCTTCCCTTTTCCTTTTTTCATTTTCCCTTTCTTATCTTTCGCTCTCATTTGTGTGCCACATGCCACGCCCCTTTCACTTGGCAGGCGGCAATTTGCCTGCTGTGTGGCATTAATTTTCGGACTGCTCTCTTTTGTAATTGTTGCCACTTACCGTTGTTCCAATTCTGTTCGTTCCACACTTTGCTGTTAATATGTGCTGTTAGTTGTTGTAGCTTAAAGCGTTCGCTTCTTGGGTGATTTTGTTGAATACCCTACAAGCATTTGGATGTGGGGTATATACTGTTTCCTCAGCTGTAAGGTCTTTTAGGATACTTCTGCTTAGCATTGCTTACGCTTACAGCGTATCTATTAGTCGCGCACTGTCTTGCCTAGCGTTTGCTACTCGTCTTAGCTGTGCATATCTGTATGGGTGTTCACATATATTTTGTGTATATATTTATATTTTTAGCTTTTTATGAATTTTCATTTTTCCGCAACACTAAAAATAAACACAACACACACACGGACACACGCACACACATATACAGACTCACACGCCTACATTTTATTGTGTATTTAAAGTGTAAAATTTATAAACTTTGCAAATTTTGCACAAATTTTTCACTGGGCAAATATCATCACCACCTGCTGTGAGGCACAGTGGCACAGTGGTGCAAAAAAATAATTTAATATAATGATTAAATATGTAATGAGGCAAGTAAGCTAAGTTTTCTTCTGTACATATATTTTTTAAATTTCAATAGTCCAATTATATTTAATATACTTTAATATATAACAAAAAAAACATTTAAAGTTTCTTAAATACTTTAATATACTTTAAGCTTTAACTTACATTCACATATACAAAGAATGTAATTTTCTTAGAAAGTCTTTCCATTTGCTCACTCTTCGCACCACTGTGCGCCGGCGTCAACGACTCACCGAGCGGTTGCTGCTCTCCGCTTGCCTTCCTCTTAATCTCTCGCCTCTCCTCCACCATCAAACGTCGCTCGCGCTGCGAGTGCTAAAATTAAATTTATTCAAATTTGTTGCCTTAACATTTGGTTGCGCTCTGCCGCTTTAATGCCTCTCAAAGCAAGCGGTTCACATAAACTTGGGCAATCAAATTACAAAGATACACACACACGCACATACATATGCATTTATTGAAATGAATTTATAAACGATAAATATTGGTTCCCAAAACAGCAAAAAAAAGACAAAACTGTGGAGCGTTAGTAAGCTATTAATGCTTAGAGCAAATTTCCGTTGAATTCTATGAATCACAGTTGATATCTCTGCAGAAATCGGGGTAAACCAGTAACAAAAAAACAACATCAACAATTTGATCTCTGGTCGTCATCAAGCTTTTGTTGATGACATGCGCAGGCAGCTGCTGATAAGAATATTACATACAAACACATACACACACTCATGTTCGATAGTGTGATAAAACACTGCAAATTTTGCAAGAATTCGCGTAATAGCTTCCGGTTCAACCACAACAACAACAGTGCGTCGGCTGCGCTCTCTCTTTACGCGCTCGACTCATCTCTCACTCACCCTCTCTCTCCATCTCTCTCGTTCTGCCAAAACATATGGCAACGTCACACCGCACCGTTGCTGGCTGCTTTTAGTTCTAAACGATTCATTGCCGCGTACGTGCGCGTTTTTTAGACGCAGCTTTGATTTTATTTCTCATTTCGATTTGTAATTGTTGTTGTTGTGTCTTTTGTGTTTGTTTGCCCACTTTGCTTCGATATTTGCTTATAATAATGTTTGTACAAGCATCAACAACAATAACTATAAAAACGACAACGACCACAATAGCGAGGATTGCAAC
Source organism: Drosophila nigricruria (assembly GCA_037075265.1). Taxonomy (NCBI): domain Eukaryota; kingdom Metazoa; phylum Arthropoda; class Insecta; order Diptera; family Drosophilidae; genus Drosophila; species Drosophila nigricruria. Next base: position 4,680,396 of record JBAMCI010000131.1, on the reverse strand, counting down.
AAACGTTTTAACTGGCTAATGCAAAAGTGTGAGTTGTGTTTTGAGTATTTCCCTTGTCCCCCTCTTTGGCTCTCGCTCTCGTTCATTCTCTCTCTTTGCCTTTGTGAGTATGCGTCTCAGCTGTTGCTGTGTTCCTGTTGCTTGCGTGACTTTTCTTAGGCGCCCCTTCCAAATGCATAACTACAGTGAAGTGTTCTACTAATGCCCAGCATAACTTAGTGAATTTTGTTTAATTGTTGTTAATGTAATTTAAATATGTTTGTTTTCTTAGTTGTTATTAAGAAAATTTAAATTGTGTGTAATTTAAATACAATGTATTTGAACATATGCAATTGTGCATGTTTTGCTTTAGCGAGCGTTTACCGTACTTATATCTGAGTGTAAATGCGCAACGTTTTCTTATCGCGCGTTTTGCTTTGCGTCGTACGGCCTATCAGTTTTCTATGAGTGTATGCGTACGTGTGTGTGTGTGCGTGCTTGTTTGTATTGATATTGCATTTGCACAAGAAGTAGGTTATGGCAAAATGAGCAATAAGACGAGCGAGGAGAGAAGTGGAAGAAAATCAATCAGTAAAGTGGCTCAGCACGCAGTGCATGTTATTAACACGCAACCAACTGTTGTTGTCTGCTGCTTCGCTGCTCCTCCAGCTCTTGCTGCTCTCTCTCTAACTGTTAACATTTTGTGTCGTGTCTTGTTTGTTTTGATATAATGCCTAACGAGGGTGGTCTTAAAAATGTATAAATAAAAGAAGTTGGATATGTGAAGAGAAGACTGGCTAGGTTGTCAACTTTTCGGGTGACTCTCGTCATGTCTTCTATATCAATGCAACGACACAATTACGCTATAATTGAGTGCGTACGAGCAACAGCAACTTTATAAACAAACATGTTGCAGCAACCCGCCCGAATGGAAAGTGTGAATACAAAAGAGACAATCAAGCACCCCTCGCTCGGTCTCCCTCTCTCTGTCTGCCTGCCTGTCTGCACTCTCTCTCTCTTTGTGCGTCTATGCGGAATTTATCGATTGAAGCTGTGATGGTGATGTAATTTGCATAAGCAACAACTAAATCTTCCGACAACTCTGCAAGCCAACCACAGCCTCAGCAGCTGAGCAGCTGGCAAACCACAGACTACATAATTTTTGGAGCGAATTTCAGGTTTGATGCCCACCATGGCGTAGGCAGCGCAAGCGCACTGAATACATGTTGTTCAAATACCCTAACTAATTAGCAAACAGAGTCCTTGCAGCTATGGGATGGTATTTGTAAACATTTATTAAACATTAATTAAAATATTTTAACATTTTGATAAACTTTCGATTGGAAATTTATTTAGATGAACTATTAGTTCTGTTCTATATCATATATTAGGCAACTTCTTGAAAGAGTATTGACAATTAGTTTTATTGCCGAAACTCTCTTATACTCTCATAAACAATCGAAATGCCTTAAGACTTCTTGGCTTTTTCTATACAAATAAAATTATAGCAAGTGCCGATTGATGAGTTTAGTCGCACCGATTTGTCGATTTGAGTCAGCAGCGGCAGCTGTGAAATTTAAATCCAAGTCACAAGCAGCAGCAGCAGCAGCAGACGTCAGCGTTGCTGCCGCCTCACCTGCTGCGCCTTCTCCTATGCTCCTCCTCCACCCACCCGCCGACAGACAGACGAGACGACTCGAGTCGAGTGTGTCATGCGGCTGGTCTGGTCTGGCCTGGCTAAACATACAGCCGAGAGAGTCGTCGACGTCGTCGTCGTCATTTGCTGCTTTTAGACAATGCTACAAGTTCCTACACCTACGACCTAGAATTTGCCGAATATGTCAACAGGTATATAGAGACAGCCAGTATATATATGTGTATATATTTATATATACAATAAATTATTATATAAACATTGTACGTCAAACGCTACTCTATGCCTATATATATTTGATATATAAACATATATTAATGTATATATGTATGTTTTAGCAATTGACAAATTCACATATTGCAACAAATTTTAGTTGCTTGTGACATTTTATATAAAAGGCAAGGGCGTGGCACTCGATGACCTTGAACAACATTTACATATTTACGTATGTATATAAATCAATATTAATATAAATATTAAGAAATAAATTGATAAATGTTTAGTTTGAAGTCGTTCGCTTAAGAGGAATTAGTGTTTACATTTCTTTGTTATAGATATAGGTTATCGAAAGCAAGAGTTATTCCTAAGCGTTTTTCTTTCGATAACAGATCGATAACACACTTTGTTTGCACCTCAACTCTCTCAATATGTTATCAGATATCGATAACAAAATAATTTAAATTATTCTCTGTGCTTGCCTGTTAGAAATGACCACTTTCTTTTGATTAATTGAATATCGATTGTTGACCTTTTGGTAACAAATTATTGAATTAATCAAAGTAAGCAAATGTTAAATACATAATGAAAACAATTTCTCTGGTATAACAAAAAAGCCAACATTCAGGCTTCAGCTTAGTTGTTCTATATTTAACCCGCTCTATTTCTAACACTTTTCGCTTTTGAACCCGCGACCTTTGGTTGTTTGTAAGTGCGGCGCTCTTTGGCCTGCGCCATGGTCGGCAGCTGTCGCCCAGCTGTCGAAATTGATGCTCTTTCATGCCGGTTGGGGGGTGGACATCTCTCTTCTGGGCTCAATCACAACATGCGCAGTGCGTTGCTCTTTGGCTGATATGGGCCAAGTTTGGCAAGCCGGGCAAGTTGGTTCCATGGTGTAATGGTTAGCACTCTGGACTCTGAATCCAGCGATCCGAGTTCAAATCTCGGTGGAACCTGGCTTTAAATGGCTAATTTTTTTTTTTTTAATTTTTAATAAAAAAAATTATCGATAAAAATAAATATATTATATATAAAAATTTATTTTGCAATCTTTATGAATGTGAAGTATTGTTTATAAATGATTCAAAGTTTACTCTTTGATAAGCGTATTAAATATTGTGCAATTGAATATGAAAATTACATTTGTAATTTATATGGAACTGAGATTGAATAAGAAGTGTAAATAATAAATATTATTCTGATAAAAGTCGGACATGTATACTCATAGTTAACAAGAAAATGAGTTCTAGATTGTAAATTAAAACAAATTAAATAAGTCATAAAAACATTAGCTTAGCACAAAAATAAGCTAAAGGAAATTGTGTAAATTTATTATTTATTTGAAAAAGTTGTCAAAAATAGAATTCAATATTCAAATTCAAAACCAAAATATTTTTTTATATTATTTATTTATTAAAAATAAGTAAAATAATTATTTTAAAAAAATTTGTCAAAATGTAAATATTTAATTAAAAATTTGCATAGTTTTATATAATATTAATTTTAATTGTATCTCATTTGATAAGTCAGGTGCGTGCCACCTCTGAAATAAAAATAGATAGCGATAGCTAGCTGGATATGTATATATTTATGTATATATACTTGTATATGTGTGTATGTCATTTGGATTTTAGTTAGGCAAATGCGTGGAATTTATTAAATTCAATAAATTTTATAGCCAGAGCCACGCACACGCAGCTAAAACCGTAGCCATAAATTAGAACGAAAAAGTTGAGCAAAAATAAATGCCAACTAAATTACTTAAGAGCAAAGCAAACACGCACACACAGACAAACTCACACACACACACATAGAGAACTCCGCTAAGCAACCCACACAAATGCTGCCAAAAAGCTTGGCCCAGTCAATAGCAACAACTCGAGTCAAGTGTCGGTCAGTCACATAATGTTTGTCATTTAGCTTGGGGGCAGCCAATTTGTAGCGCACTTTCATTGGCAACATGTGGCAACGCCAGCAACAACAACAGCAATAATTGACACAGATTAGCAGCAGCGGCAAGCTAGCTGCATTGCCGTTGTAATTTTTATTAGATAAAAGCAAAAGAGAAAAAAAATTGTGTCAAGGGGGCTGCCTGACAACCAACAGTAGTAGCACCAACAGCAACAACCACAACAATACAAATTAAATAAAATTAGCGTCTATTTTGCACGAAAATGTGTGTGAAAACAATTGAGGGAGATGGGAGATGGAAGATGGGCGCCATGAGCCAAATGCGAGCAGCGCAAAGCCATAGGCATAGCCATAGACATAAAACAACAACAAATTGTCGAGCAAAAAATTTACACACGCGTCTAGCGACCGCGACGAAGGCAGCGCAGTTGCTGCGCCGCGCCGCGCACACTGTCATTGCCGGCTGAACGCCCTACACATGCGCGCTGTTGTTGCTCAGTCTGCGTCTCTCTCTCCTTCTTGCCTTTGGCGCTCTCCTGCTTGAGAGCTTGGCATGTCTGTGTCTGTGCATGTTTGCATGTGTGTGGGCGCATAATGAGAATGAGGTTTTCGTACGACATTGAACTCGAAATGTGGGACTGAAGAATAAACGAGTAAAACAAAAATATGGAAACAAGAAAACGAAATTAAAGCAAATATCGTGCTGGCTTTGCTTTACCACTATGTACTACGTTTAGTTGTTGCTGTTGTGTTCAGTTATTTTTCCTTCTCTTTTCTTTTTGGATTTTCGTTTGAGCTAGGTGGCGGCCCTTTAGCTAGTAGGCATTGCTTTGCTTTTCAATAAAACCCAAACATAAGCAGTAAAAAACCAAAAAAGTAATAAATAAGTTTATTTTTGCCAAATGCTGCCTGTTTAACGGTATTTTGAGTGCTTTTTATTACTTGATTTAACTTTGCTTTGCGCACTTCATACTAATTGAAGAACTATTTTTTGTTCTGTTTTGTTTTCACAGTTGCGCTTAGAGAAGTTACTGGAACAAGGAGCGATTGTATTGCCATTGAATTAAGCAACAACAGCAAATTATTAATTGTTGATCAACAAAGATAGGCGCGCGCGTACTCATACACACACACATTCACACCACACACACACATCGAACAATATGGTGGACTATTACAAAGTATTGGACGTTGCACGCAGCGCCACTGACGGAGAAGTGAAGAAAGCGTAAGTATTGAAAAGAAGGAAGAGAGAGAGGATCAGCGCTCTCTTAAGCGTTTAGAATTGAGCAAGCTTTGATCTCTTTGACATTGAGTGCAAGGCAAATGGCATATGCATTCTGGAATGTCATTCAGCTTGAGTCTAAGCGCAGTTAAGAGAGCGCAACATGACATGCTCTGGCTCTCTTTTGATTAATGCTTTTGTTTTCGCTCTAATTAATCGTTCTCCATCACCTGCAGCTATCGAAAATTGGCACTCAAATGGCATCCAGACAAGAATCCGGACAATTTGGAAGAGGCAAACAAACGCTTTCGCGAGCTATCCGAGGCGTACGAAGTCTTATCTGACGGTAAGTTAACAATTTGCACAGCGTTGCCCATAAGTTCTATTCCCGTTACGAAGTGTTATATAGCTGTAGGGCCAAATTTGAATCAATTGGTTATCCTTGTCGTTGTTGTTGTTGTCGATGTATTTAGCCCGTAAGCGACGTATCTATGACGCTCGGTCCACGCTGCACAAAACGTCAGCAGCGACCAACAGCAGCAGCAGCAGCAGCTATTCCCGTTATCGCAGCGGCGGCGGCACATCCTCGACGCTCGGTCGCGACTACGACTACGATTACTATTATCCCAGCTACGGCAGCAGCTCAGCTGGCAGTAGGCGTGGCAATCGCTATCAAACGTTCACCTTCCGCAACTTGTTCGAGGGCACGCCGTTTCACAAACTGTTTGGTAAAGAGATTGAACGACAAAAAAAATGAGTGCAAGCGCATGTTTTTCTTTGATTTTCGTTTTTGTTTTTATTTTTGTGGTAATGCCATTGTTTTTGCTTTGATTTATTTGTATTTTTTTTATCATTTTTTACGTACCCTGTGCTAATTGAGAGTGTTACAAGAAGTGTGGAACAACTCTTATACGAGGTGAAATATTGCAAAAATGGCCTACAAAGATTAGGCTCAAAACTAGTATAGATTATAAATACTTCTAGTCGATAGATTAATCGATAAATTAAAGCCAGGATGTCTTTGAGATAGCTAAAAGCTGCCTAATATGCTTAAAAATTAGGGAGAGAAGCTAACATTATTAGCTAAAACGATCAGATTAATAGATCATATTGAAATCAGTATCGATAATTATCAATTTCTTGCCTGTATTTAAAAAAAAAAATGATTAGAAACTGGTTAGAAACATAACTGGGAATTTTTTATATAATTTTGATATTTATATTTAATAATTTTATTTAATTTTTATAATATCAAAGTTTCTATCAAGAATTGGTTTACCGAAAGATATACAAATATAAGCCATCTCTGATGTTTATGTATTGTATATCGTTAAATGTTATATAATAAGTATATAGTCTTGTGTTGTATACACAATAATTATAACACTTTAAGCAGCTACCTAGATAAATAACTATATCAGACCATACTTATTCTTGGAATATCAATCCCATGGTATGATTCTGTTAACAATTGACTAATTTACAATATTACTGTTGGTTACTGGGTATTTCCTAGTCGGTCACTGCTCCGATTAGCGCACCATTTGTTTTTTTGCTTATTTGCTGAACTGACGAACAGCCTTGAAGCGCACGAAGTAACTTTTTTCTTTGATTTTTTGTTACGTTTCGTGTTTTATTTTTGTTTTTTTGCAAAAGCGCGCAAACTACAAACTAAAAACTACAGCCACCCACCAAACAACATGCAAAACATCATCATCATCATGGCCATCATCAGTATCAGTATCAGCATCTTCATTAGCATTCAGCATCAGCATCGGCATTGTGCGCAAAGCTAGTTCATCAACTGCAATTGTTTAGGCCTTGTCTAATGCCCCGCGCGCGTGTTTCTTTCTACTAAAAAGAGAAATTAAATTCGAAATACACTGAAAAGAATTTGGTTAACCTTCATTCCGCTTGCATTTGCAGAGAAGAAACGCCGCATTTACGATGAGTACGGCAAGGATGGACTAGGGGATCGGGCACAGAGTCGCACGCATGCTCGTCATCATTATAACACACACGACTTTGATGACTTTGACATAATGGGCGGCTTTCCGTTCGTGTTCCGACCGCCCGAGGAGGTCTTCCGCGAGTTCTTTGGCGTCAATTCACCCTTCGCCGACTTCTTTAGAGGTAAGCACAACAAACAAACAAATATATATCGAACATATGTATTCTTATCTATTCTGTAATCTGTAGTTGCAGATGCCAATGGCTATTCGCAGGCCAATGGCGCCACCAGCAGTAGTCGACGTCATGGCGGACACGGAGGCCACAGCAGCCTTAATGGGGGCGGTGGCGGCGGTGGTGCAGCTCGCCACCATCATCATCACCAGCATAAAATGGCAAGCCCGTTCGGTGCGCCCATGCTCAACTATTCAATGATGGACTTCTTCGCGCCCACCAGCGGCTTCACCTCCTTCTCTGTCAGCAACAGCGCCGCCACCGCCGGCGGCGGTCTCCACAGCAACGGCGCTGTGAAACGCACCTCCACCTCAACGGTATTTGTCAATGGCAAAAAGCTGATGACCAAACGGTAAGATATGGGAGTCAAAGGAAGGTTGATTTTAAGTTAGGGATAAGTTTATATATCAGCTCTGAATGTTCACGAGCCGCTGAATGAGCTCAAGAGAACGTATCGTTCATGAACGTTTCAATAATTGAGTAAGGGGATTCACTCAAGATTCAGTGTTGTTATTGAATGAGTTCACTAAGTAGTTCATCTTCACTAAAATTTACACTAACTTCAATAATTTAAATAATTTGAACCATTTTCCATTTGCAGCGTCGTCGAAAATGGCAAGGAAACTGTCTTTTCATATGAAAACGATGTCCTTAAATCAAAGACTGTGAATGGAGTATCCCAAAAGCTCTCTTCAATAGCGAATTAATTAAACAATTTATACAAAAAATGGGCAACAAAAACACTCACACACACACACACACACACACACTGATAACAAATTAACATAAACAACAAGAAAATGAGAGAAAAAAGCATTCAGAAAGGATTCAATACGAAGGAGTTTAGCAGCCGGCGCGAGCCTAACAACAAACAACATAAACAATAACAAACAAAAAGTCATAAGTTTAAAACAAGAAAAAACCAACAGCAAGAGGAAGGAGGATAACGAGAAGAAGAAGAAGAAGAAGAAGATGAGGATAATGATGAACGCTTTCTTAATGCTTCGTTGAATAAACAAAATTAGATTTAAAGAAATTGTTCTACATTAGAATTTAGTTATGTTTTAATGAAACCGTTTGATTTGAGGAATGAAGCAGCAGCAAACAAACAAACAAACAAACAACAACAACAACACCAACAGCAGCAGCAGCAGAAGCAACAATAACAACATCAACAACAACAAAGGGCCAGCAAACACCAACAACAACAAGAGCAACAACAACAACAACAATGAAAAGATGGCAATTTATTTAAATTACTTGTAGGGCTTTTATTTAAAACAAAACCAAAAACAAAAATAATAATTTGCGAGCACATTTGAATCGAAATTCTGAACGAGAAGAAAATTGCAAAGAAAAACAAAATTTATATTGTCGAAACAGTTTGGAAGAAAACGAAGCCTGAAATATGAATTATGTTTATAAATGAATGTGCCCCAGCAGCAAAAACAAAAACAAAAACAATAGCAAAAGCAAAAGCAAGCAAATAAATAAAACAATTTAAAAAAATGCTAAAAGAAAAAAATGAAAAACAAAAAACGCTTTAAAGCAATTTAGTTGATAGATTTTATTTTATTATAATTTTTTTTTTAATTTTGGGCGGGTTCAGTTGGTTGGATGCTGTGTTAACTGTTTAATATGTAGCTATATAAACTACCGTTAGTCAATTAAGTTGCCACAATACTTACAACAACAACAACAACTATCAGCAGCAGCAGCAAAATGACCAAGAAAATGCGTTTGCGTTGCTTTTTTTGTACATTATACAACAACAACAAATCCATAAAATAAATCTTAAAAAAAAATATATATATATTCATAGTTGTAATATTAAATTAAAAAAAGAAAAAAAAATTCAAAACAAACATTTCTGACATTGAATGTTTATATTTAATAATTATTTAAACTTTTCTTTCATAGTTCTTAGTCGTTTTTTAAATGCTTAAGCTTAAGATTACTCTCACATAACCTAAAATGAGAACAAAACAAATTATAAATATATAAACAGAATGAGACACAAAAACAGAAAAAAAACTCAAAAAACTAATCATAATCGCACACAATTTAATACTGTGTTTTTAGTAGATCATTCTCAGCTAAAACAAAAATCAATTGGAAAAAAGCAAACAAAAAAAATATATACAAATATACAAACAAATGCGATAAATGAAACTTGAAATGTTTTTTATTTATTTTTTGTTAAAGTCGCTTTGAATTTGGCAAAACGCGCGCCATGAAGCTGCCAGCGTTGCCACCTGTTGGTTACGCTCGTTCGATAACTGCCAGCTGGCGATCGCGATAACCTGTTGCTTTGCCGATTGTTTTGTTGTGTGCAACACTGCACTTTTGCAGAAGTGCTGATAATTATTATTTTTTTTTATTTAGTTTATTTTCATAATTTAAACAGTAGTACAAAACATTGCATGGACTTTAAATGGCAGCATACCCACGTGATGATCAAATGAAATGGTACCACGGCCGCTTAACACGCGAGGCCGCCGACGATTTGCTAAAACAAGGTGCGTACCAGAAAGAAAAAGAAGAAAAACTTGCCTGTGTGTGTAGGAAGACTCGCCCTGATAGCAAGAAAATTCAATTTGTTTATTTTATTAATTGTCACAGGTTACGAGGATGGCACATTTCTGGTGCGGGAGAGCAGCACGGCAGCTGGCGATTTTGTATTGAGTCTGCTCTATCAGGTAAATGACGCACAACAACAGCCAGACCTAAGCTAATTAAGGCTGCATGACTAACAGATACCCTGTGTGATAAAAACTGTAACAAACATGACAAAACAAAATTGTTAAACAAGATACTGTGACTTATATTAACTCTTAAGAGCCAGACATAAGCATTGCTATATGAAGATTTGGCGCAAGAGCCAATATACCCAGCCGTTCTGCGTACAGGGTATCACATCAGGTTGTTTTCATACATGTGAATAATTTATTGCATATTTGTTGCAGGGTGAGGTCTGTCACTATCAAATCCGACGTCACGGCGAGGACGCCTTCTTCTCCATCGACGACAAGGGGCAAACGAAGATATTGCATGGCCTGGAGACTTTAGTGAAATACTATCAACAGGAGCCAAATGGATTGATTACGAAGCTATCCCAGCCACTCACGGGCGATCCACCGCCACCCAATACTCGAAGCCAGGGCGTAACCAACCTGTTGCATCGTGCCACCAGCAAGAACGAGAGCAAGGTCGTCTTTGAGCTGTTGAAGTGTGGCAATCGCAACTTCGATGCCAAGAATAAGGATGGCCAGACGGCGCTGCATTTGGCTGCAATCAATTGCAATGAGGATATACTAAAGTTGCTGCTGGATGCGCGCGTCCAAGTGAACAGCTCAGATTCCTTTGGCTGGCAGCCTTTGCATGTGAGTATGGAGTTATTATAGTCCCCATCAGCTAGCTAAACTATTCTCAACTCTTGCAGTACGCCTGTCGAAAGAAGGATGCCAGCTTTATACGTGCGTTGATTGCCGCTCAGGCGAACGTGCAGTGCAGGAACATAGAGAACGGCCACGTGCCGCTGCACGAGGCAGCCAAGCATGGCAATTTGGAGGCGGTGCAGGAGCTGCTGGCCGCACATGCTCCATTGCTGCCGCGTACCAGCGCCGGCGAGTTTCCCTTCGATCTGGCCAAGGAGGCGGAGCAGACGGCAGTCGAGCAATTTCTGCTCAACTACAAGCTGCCGCCAGCTAGCACGAGTCGGGAGCTGTGGTACCATGGCACGCTGAAGCGGGATGAGGCCGTGGCCATACTCAAAAATTATGCCCAACAGCAAGTGCAGGCAACCACGGCGGACAGTCAGCCGGCGGACACGTCTGGCTACTTTCTGGTGCGTTACTCTGAATCGCCAGCTGCCTCGGGCTACGTCTTAACGCTGCTCGGTGATCAAGTGGTGAAGAACTTTGTCATCTCACAAGCGGATCTCTATCAGAACGGCAACAAGCTGACCTCGAATGGGGTATGAATATAGATTTACCATTTAACTAAAGAAATGATGAATAAATTATTCTTTATTTAGCAGTCGAAATATCTGTACATAGACGATGGCCCCTATTGGCCCAGCTTGGAGCATTTGGTGGCGCACTATATGCACTTCTCTTATGGGCTGCCCGTGAGCCTAAAGTATCCTGTGCCGCCGCAGCCCAAGCCGGAGTTGCCTTCGTTTGCCACCATACCACGTCCCACGCATAAGGCACGCGACACCAGCCACCCACCAACCAGTCCCCATCCCAGCAGCTCCAAGCACCAGCCTGCCCTGACCATAACGAAGAAAAAGCAGAAAGAGAACAGCAGCTCGATGTTCAATACGCTGCGCATTGTCAGTCCCAAGAAAGGTCTCTTCGACATGAACAGCTTGCGCAAGAGCAAAGCGAAGAACAAGCGCAGCGACTCGGAGAGCAGCGTCAGCCTGGTGGCCGCAGCCAACGAGGAACTGCAGGCGGCCGCGCCCATGCTCAAGAATCTCTCCTTTTCAACGGATTTCAGCAACTTCAATGTGGATGCGGGTGATCTGTATAATGTGCCACGCAACAATACGCCCATCGAGGTGCCGCCCATTGCCAACAAGACTGACGACGAGGTGGAGTACTTCACCAAGAGCGATGTGGCCATCGAGAGGGAACGTCTTGCTGCACTCACAGCCAATGGCTATTTGCCTACCACAGATGTGCATATGCTGCTGGACCAGGAGCTCAAGCAATTGGATGGCAAGCAGATGTCACGCCTAGACTCCATAATATCCACTGGGTCCACGGAGAGCGAAATGGCTAGCTATCTGCAACGCAAGTGCAGTGGAGCCGGAGCTGGACCAATGGGATTGAACAGCACTGAGCTAGAGGCAGCCAAGCAACGTTTCTTTATACACCGCGATCAACTGGAGCTGGACAGCGAGATCGGAGCTGGCGAATTTGGCTCCGTGTACAGGGGTTGGCTGCGACAAGCGAATGGCCACCGCTTGGAGGTAGCCATCAAGACACTGCGTGACGAGGAGCAGCAGACGATCAACAAGCAGGAGTTTCTCCGCGAAGCATCTGTGATGATGCGACTGGCGCACAAGAGCATTGTGCGTCTCATTGGCATCTCCAAGGGCGACATGCTGATGATGGTGCAAGAGCTGGCGCCACTGGGCTCCATGCTACAGTATATACTGGATCATAGCAGCGAAGTGAAGGTCAACTACGAGCTCAAGCTGTGGGCCTCGCAAATAGCCTGCGGTAAGTGTGCCTCTCTCTCCCTCTCTTAACATAATTTAACTGATTGATTCGATTTGATTTGACAGGCATGCATTATCTGGAGACGCAGCATTTCGTGCACCGCGACTTGGCCGCCAGGAATATATTGCTGACTTCTAGGCAACAGGCCAAGATCAGCGACTTTGGCATGTCGCGCTCTTTGAGTGCGGGCAGCGATGAGTATCATTTCACTCAAGGTGGACGCTGGCCGATACGTTGGTATGCGCCGGAGAGCTTCAACAACGGCATCTTCTCTCATGCGAGCGATGTTTGGTCATTTGGCGTCACTTTGTGGGAGATGTTTGCTCTGGGCGCACCGCCCTACGGCGACATATCCAACGTGGATGCCATCAAGCTGGTGGACAGCGGACAGCGTTTGCCACAGCCCAATGTCTGCCCGGCTTACATCTATGCGGTAATGCAAAGCTGCTGGAACTATCATCCCAGAGAGCGGCCCACCTTTGCCTATCTCATGGAGTTCTTCAGTCGCGATCCCGAGTATCAGAATCTACCGGAGCTGGTACAATCGGTGCATATCTAGACAGATAACTGATCTGCTATGCTCTGCTCTGCTCTTCATTCAATTTCCTTCAACGAGTGCAATTGCCTTTACACCTACTCCATGTATTCATCTATCTAACGTATTATTTTGTCTTGTGCTCACGTCTTTCCAAACATATCCTGGCTGATATACTGAGAGCATCCTCTATATATATACACCTGTATAACTACTTGTACCATATGTAATTTTATACATACGTATATATGTATATTTATAAATGTATTTTACATATCTGTAAACAATTTGTGTCAAATAGCGAACAAGTGCCTTACATTATATTATAACAATTAACCATTATGCAATAAAAACGATTTTTATACATAAATATGTCTTTTTATTTTTCATTTCCAATTGGGTTTGGGTTTTCAGCATGTTTCCTCTCCCAACAGACTCTTTACATGACCCAATTTAGCAGCAGTCTGTAAAGAAACTAAAAATTTTTTTCGTTGCATAGCCTCACGGGGCGGCAGTTGGCGCCAATGATTCTGTTATTACACTGTTAACTAACATTGTTTACCCTGTTACTCATTTCCGCAACGGCCGCCCCTCAGGGTATGCAACGAAATTCGTACAGCTTTGCTTTTGTCCTCAAAGTCTGCAGCATAAATATTCTCAATATTAATTCCAGCCTGAAAGTATGCTGTAGTTTAATTACAGCATTATCTGAAATGTATTTCAAAGCCCGCCCGAAAGTATAAGCTGATTTTTCGTTTATGTTTCATATAATTCATTTATTACAAATCATTCAATACAAAATATATATAATACATATTTTAAAAGCTACATAACTTAAGCTTCTTACGATCATCATATGGATTGTATTTATTGAATATTCGTACTTCAATAATTTTCATTGGCAGCCCAAAAGTATGTGACGTTTTCTTGATGTACATTTCATGTAGTGCATTTATTGCAAATTGATATAAAATCTGTCGAATATTTATAAAAATTGTTAATGTTCTTACGTGCTATGTTAGTTCAGGTATTTAGATCAGTTATAAAGATCATATATAATGTATATAAAGCATAATTGCAACTATATAATAAAAAGGCCAAAAACAAAGGCATCAAGTGTATGTGGGATCTGCTAGCAAAACAAATATCAAATCGAACCGTTCATCGCCTGCTGCACATTCGAGGTGGAGACCAGCTTGAGTGCGTCCATAATGCCGTTCAGGTTCTGCTCATTGTATGCCTGGCCCTGCAGAGGAGTCACCACTGGCACCAGCTGTTCGCTTTGTGGCAGCTGTAAAGCGATTTTAGTCATCAGGCCCTGCAAGAAGGGAGAAATACATATTAGAAACATGGAATATATTGAAGAATATATATAAATATTGTCTTACAGCTTCCACTTCGACATTCAGCTTGAGCTTCATGCCACTCTCATTGCCCTTCAGTTCGAGCTCCTTTTCGACCGTAAACTTCGGCGTCTTGCCAATGACCCAATCCCAGGAGCTAAAGTTGGCGCGCAGCTCATCGATGCCGGGGAACCATTTCTCCGTGGGATTGATGAGCTGGAAGCCACGTTGATTCATTGTCTGCGTGCTGCCGCCATCCTCCAGCGCCGTTGCCGAAGTGCGCAAGTACTCATAGCCCACGGCCGAGAGCAGCTGCTGCACATTCACATTCCGATTCACGTCCGCCAGATTGCGTATGGGCGATGGCACCGAGGCCGTGGCACGGCTAATATAATTAGCCTTCTCCTTGACCAGCGACTCGCTCAGATGCAGCTTATTGGCCGTGGCCAAAATGGTGCAATGATGATAAGCATTGGGGCGACCCAACTTGGCAGCCGTGCCCGATACCTGAAATATATATATATATATATAATCAAAAAATCATTTTAATAGCTGCAAATTAATTTCGAAAAGATAAGCTAAAAATTTATATTAATAAAAACAAATTGCAAAAAATAAAATAAATAGAATTGATAGGAAAAACGTCTGGCATAAATTGAACGCCCTTGCAGATTGAGACTGATAGAGAGTTACTATAGGTATTGACTATATATATATTATATATATACATATATATGTATATGTAGGCTATCAGTCTATGTAGTCATAGGATTTTGTATAGCTGCTCTTACTAATCAATCAAGCAAAAACAAAAAATATCAATTTTCCACTAATAGTTTATATATATATATATGGGGTATACTAGTTCTAACTGACCAATTCTGGCTACGAGGGTAGTCTGAGGAGGGTAGTCTAGTTAACCTAGAATATGATTTTGTTGAAATGCTAATAATGATGACTATCAAAACCTGTTTAATTGCTGAATTGTTAAATTAATAACAAATAAAAATCAAGAATATTTCCAACGAAAAGACAAACCTAAGCATAGTTACATAAAATTGAAAGATTAAATTGATATATAAATACATATATATACGGATCATATATATTTTGACTTTCTGCAAGTCGGCTACAAAAAAACTGCTGAACTTTTCATTTTTGCATGGAAAATTTGCAAATTGTTTTGTTGTCTGTTCTGCGCTCAAGCTGAAGGCTATGCTACGCCGGTTTGAACTGTGATCCAGATCTGGCCAGATGTTTGTTTGTCAATTGAGCTGATAACAGAGAATGAGAGAGAACTACGTAGATTTGGACACATGTCTAACCTTTTTGTTGGCGATAACAATATCATCGCGATCGTTGATCTCCGCCTTGATGGCCCACTCCCGGAACAGCGAGCGCGTCACGATGTTCAGATTGTACTTGCGATCGTAGCGCTCGCGGGGCGTGAAGAAGGTGCAATTGAGATTGCCCGGATCATGATAGACGGCGCCGCCGCCGCTGTTGCGACGAGCTAGTGTAATGCCACGCTCCATTAGCTTGGAGACATTCGCCTCGGTAAAGGGATTCTGATGGCGGCCAATGACCACACACGGCTGGTTGGCCCACAGCAGCAGCACATGATGATGGCTAAAGTCAAAGTTCTTATAGAGCCAATCCTCGAGAGCCAGATTCGTATAGATGTCATTTGATTGCGAGATGAAAACCGATTTCTTGATATCAGCGTCGGGGACAGCGGCGAGCCTTTTGCCAGTTGACGATGTTTTTGTTGCAGTCGCTGCTGTTGCCGTTGCCGTTGTTGTTGCAGTTGTTGTTGTCGTTGTAGTTGATGCAGTTGTACTGTTATCTGAGGCGAGCCGCGTGATTTCGGTTGACGTTGCGCCCAGGCGCTGCAGCAAGCGCAGCTGGCTGGAATTACGACGCAGTAATATGCTCATTTTAAATATTTAATTTAACAATCTGGCACAAAATGGGAACAGCTGTTACTTTTTTTTTCTTTTTTGTGCTCGTCTTCTGTTATTTTTATTGCACAACTCGGTGCAGCGCTGTTGTTGTTGTTGTTGCTGTCGCTCTTACAAGGAAGCTTATTGGCGCTGTTGCTATGGCGCTCTCGCTCGCTCTCTCTCTCCGTCTCTTTTGCAATCAGACAACGGCAATGCACTTGCTTACTATTTGCGTTCGCTGTTACAAAAACAAGGTCACCGTCAGAGTCAGTCGCTAATTGATATGTTGTTGTTGTTGCTGTTTCTTTTTTGGTCAGTTTTTTAACTGCCGCTGTTCTGCTTGTTTTTGTTAGGTTAGATTGAATTTTAAAGTCTATATGTTTGTCTATGCCTAGGTGTGTGCGTATTAATTATTATCTGTAGCGTTTCTATTTTAGCTTATTATTTTTTCTTCTTTGCTGTTTTTTGTTCTTTTTGTTGTTGTTCAGCACGCTGTTTGTCGTATTTCTCCTTTTGGTTTATTGCTTTTTTTTATTATATGTTTTATTGTTGTTGTTTTTGGCCGTTTTGTTATTTTGGACTTTAGATTTTTAGGATTTGGGTATTTGCTGCCACAGAGCTAGCGGAGATGAGATATTCGTGAAGGGCGGGCGTCTGGTGGAGCCACTTCCAGGTTTGATGCAATCCGCAGACACGCTTACGTAGACCCAAACAGTCCTTGTTGCTGCACCAGTTTACTTGCATACTACGCCTTACACCCATCCAAGAAAGATCGGTCTAAACGGTCGACAGGAATTTGGGCCAGCCTCTGGCCAAGCAATATGCACACACTTCTGCTACGCAATTAGCCAAACAATATACAAAAGTTATAATAAATCGGCTGATACCGCCTTGAAAATTGAACAAAATTTTCCACTCGAATGTTTGTACTATGCGGGGGATGGAGCGCACGAATACGGTGTAACACAAAACAAACACTGACACACAGACAACGGTAAATGTTGTACGCAGCAGCAGTCACGTCTGATTCACATTGGCGCAAGATAAGCACTGAAAAACCTATTGGAATGGCAATTCCGAGCACCAGCACCGAGCACAACAGCTGCCCAGCTAACAGAGTTGCTCCTCACTTAACATTAAGCTTTTTACTGTGGTAATTTAACATTTGTGCGCAATTTAAATGTTACCATTAACGTAGAATTTTAAAAAACACATTGGGAAATTCTTGTAATTTAATTAACTTTACCAAAATTTATACAAAACATATGATGGCTAGGTATGCTTGTGAATGTCAAAACAGCTGTCAAGCACATAGGCAATACATTACGATGTGTTTACAAGGCTTTACTATTAAAGTTTATTTTAAGCAGTGCTTCGAGAACCATTTCAATTGGGTATTCCGCCATTGTTGATGTACTCCGCCTCCAGTGGGTCGATTGGTTTACGAGCGAAGCGCGGAGGCAGCTCCCAATCCTCAATTGCTGGTCCTCCACTAGTCTGTTGGGAGTGTTAAGGCAAAATTAGGAATTAACTCGAGAGTACTATTACAATTTGCATGGCCTAGCGTAGTTAATGGGCTATAAAGTTAACCTTTTTGCCTCCGGAATCCTTTGAACTTGCCTGTGCACTTGCAGCTGGTTTGTTGGCTAAAGCTGAACCTCCCTTCCGGAACTGGATGAGGGGCACACGTTTTGTTAGTTGAACTATATTTAAACGCACCATTTTTAAATTGAAATTATTTAAAATCGGGTTTGTTTAATAGACAGTAATATGCCGAGCGAGAGTTACGTCAAAACAGCTGTGTGTAAATCCTAAACAAGGCTGCCACCCCGTTTATGGCAGAGCCATTCACACAGAGCGCTAACAAGCAGAACGTTGCCACTCACAGGTCTGCGGCGCAGAAAAACAAATTTTTGTTTGTATTTGATAATTGTGGAAAAAGTTGTGTGAAAATTATATTCAAGCTCGCCAGCGCAATGAACGTCGCAGCCGGCGGCACCAGCACAACAGCAGGCAGCGCCTCAAACAACAATGCACTGCCCATGGCCCAACTAGCCGATGGCTGGCTAGAGCTAGAATCAGATCCGGGTCTCTTTACGCTGCTCTTAGAAGATTTTGGCTGTAAGTAAATTGAATTGTGTGGCCCTTTATACTATACACATATATTGTAGGCCACGACGTACAAGTGGAAGAGGTGTATGACCTGCAAAAGCCTATAGAAAGTCCATATGGCTTCATTTTTCTCTTTCGCTGGATCGAAGAGCGTCGAGCACGTCGCAAAATTGTAGAGACAACTGCCGAGATATTCGTTAAGGATGAGGAGGCCATCTCCAGCATCTTCTTTGCCCAGCAGGTGGTGCCCAATAGCTGTGCTACCCACGCTTTGCTCTCCGTATTGCTTAACTGTAACGAAAACAATCTGCAGCTGGGCGAAACGTTAAGTCGCCTCAAGGCCCACACTAAGGGCATGAGCCCGGAGAACAAAGGCCTGGCCATTGGCAATACACCAGAGCTGGCATGCGCCCACAACTCTCATGCCATGCCGCAAGCGCGTCGTCGTCTGGAACGTACTGGAGCTGGTGTGGCCAGTTGTCGGTTCACAGGGGAAGCATTTCACTTTGTTAGCTTTGTGCCCATCAATGGGCAACTGTTCGAGCTGGATGGGCTGAAGCCATATCCCATGAATCATGGCTGCTGGGAGGACCATGAAGATTGGACGGACAAGTTTCGTCGCGTAATGGCTGATCGTTTGGGCATTGCGACTGGCGAGCAGGACATTCGCTTTAACCTGATGGCCGTGGTGCCCGATCGTCGCATCGCCATCACACATAAGCTAAAGATGTTGCGTACCAATCAGGCCATTGTGTCTGGCACACTGCAGAAGCTGCTCAAAGCGGACGAGCAGGGTGAGCGCGACGATCAGCAGCGTCCGGATACGCCCAACACGCTACTAGAGCCGAGTGCTTTCACGGCCCGCGATTTGCAATCGCTGCTCAAGAATCTTGATACTGAGATCGCGATCAATGAGCAGCATTTGGCCGATGAGAACGATCGTCGGCAAATGTTCAAAGTGGACGCCAGTCGTCGCACCCACAACTATGACAAATTCATCTGCACGTTTCTCTCCATGCTGGCCCACCAAGGCGTGCTCGGCGAGCTGGTCAGCCAGCATCTGTTGCCCACCAAAAAGATAAGCGGACAGAGCGCTGCGAATCGATTGAGCAAACAGAGCAGCGCTGCAACAGCTGCTAATACGGCGAACAGCAATGCAAATGCCACAGCAGGCAAATCCCAGCCGCAGCAGCAGCAGCAACAGCAACAACAGCAGCCGCAACAACCGCAGGCGGCAAAGAATGGAAAGTCACCTGGCAAGACACCGGGACGCAGACGCAAGGGACGCAACAAGTGCAGAAAGCGCAAGTGATGCGCATTAGGATAAACTTAATCTAAACTATATATATATATTATATATAAATTTTATATATTATTCACTAAAATTGTCTAAATTAGAACTATTGTATATTTAGTGAAATCAAACGAGATAGTTGTTCGAGTTTGGAAGTAAGGCATATTGGCATATTACTTCCATTTCAGCTATACAAATTTGTATTCATTTATCACTATTTAACAAATATTTGATTTGTTTAATTAGAAATGCAAATAATGCGAGTAATTTCATAATAATCTCAACTTCTTTCTTTGAATCACTTGTTTTCAGTCATAATAAATATTTGTCATTGATTTCCAAAAATTACATGTTTATCAATATTTAAAAACACATTTGCTTGGGAATATATATATCATAAACATTTAGAACAGAGAGAAGAAGCTGTCTTTCTAAGGAGATATCACTGTATATAACTATATACTGCTAAATTTTCTACTGTTTGCTTATTATTTACATATAAATTTCGGATTTGCTTAATTTTTTGGTTTTTGTTTTATTTGATCTTTTTTTTTTTTATAATAAAAAACATTTTTTGTTCATGTAATTAAATGTTTCAAGTACGAAAATGTACGTGTGTGTGTATGTGTGACATATGTATGTATATGTATATATATATTTCTATATATCTATATGGTAATTGTATAACAGAAAAAAGAACCATTTCCATATGCTTTCACGTGTTCCGTATGCTTTCGGCGCAAACTTAAATTATGTAAATATTTGTTGTTCAACAAAACAAAAACAATGCATATATATAGTTTCATATATATTATGTTTTCATGTGTATCATGTTTTTATAAACTATCAAAATAAGGCAATATGTTTAACAAAAAAAGTTTTCTTTCTTTCTATAAAGCTGGTGATGATTAGGAGGATGCTTGGTAGTGTGTTTCATAGTTTGTTTTGTTTTCTTTTTGATAGACTAAAGCTAAAATGTTTTTAAGCCTTTTATCTGCTAAGGATATGGCCGTATATGGTGTATATATATATTTAGTTAAATTTAACTTTGCATATGTGAGCAGTACAAGAGCAGCCTTTAGAAAACAAACATAATTAATTATGCTTCATTTTATTATGTTGTTGATTTTGTAAACTACTTTTTGTTTCCTCATTTTTAGTTTTTTTTTTTTTTTTTTTGTTAGATTATCATCCATTTAGGTTGTTGTTTGGAAGTAAAAACACTTTGTTGTTGCGAATTTTGCTCAGTCCACGAAATAAAATGAAACGTTGACAAACTAACATGTTGGACAACAGAGTTGACAATTTTGTGACTTGTATGTTAAATGTGTGTGTTTTGTTTTTTGTTTTTGGTGTGTGTTGTTTTCATTTATATGAATTGTGAATGCTTGTTGTTTGCATTCATAGCTGCTGTTTTTGATCTGCCTCCATTCAACTTGAAACCGTCGTAGTCGGATCCTCGCTTCCATTTGTTAACTGTGTGCCTGCGGCGGCAGCTGCGGCTGCGACTGCTTCTACTTCTGAGCCTTCCTTAGGCTGCTCAGTCTCATTGTAGTTGATAGCAGCCACAAAAGTCTTGAGTGCAGCGGTTACCTCATTGTCATCGGCTGCGTCACTCTCGTCGTTGTTCGTCTTCAAATGCTTTTCAATCTGGCTACGCACCTTCACAATATCCTTTTGGCTGTCGATTGAGAGATAAATGCCAGGTTTAAGTATAGAAATGTATATGAATTATGTATAATTGATTGCCCACCTGATGTGCACAAAAAGTATACCATTGATTGTGTTTAGCATTTCCAGTACAGAGCCCATTGAGGGCGGCGTTATGTGTATGGGTGGCAAGTCGCTGGTCAGCTTGCCATTGGAGTAGATGTCGTTCATCTTGCGCTGCAGCGCAACAGCCTCGTGTGTCAATAGACGCAAGCACTCTGCCGACTCGCGCGTCTTGTCATGCTTCTCACCAAGCTACAATTTCGAAAAGCAAGAGAGTTAATTAAGCTGATTATTGGAAGAGAGCACATTAATGAACTTGCCTGTGACTTGTAAATGGAGTAGGTCTCCTTTTCGTTGTTCAATGCTGAGCGGAAATCGCCCATGCAGGATTGAATACGCGCCATTAGATGATAGCTGACGGCCACGTGCATTGCTTTGTTGCCAAAGTACTTCAGATTCAGCTTAAGAGCATGCTCAATGAAACGCAACGAGAGCTCATATTCGCCCAGAGCATGCAGGATCAAGCTTATGTTGCTCTGTGTGAAGAAACAAAAGTTTAATCTAAACTGTGGCATCCATTAAATTTGCCCACTCACATCGATCAGCGCCACCTCGGGATGATCCTCGCCGCAGATGAGAACAAGCAGATAGCGTGCGCGATAGAGCAGCTTCAACGACATACCCACATGTCCATTGGCAAACGAGTAAAGCGACAAATGTGTCTGCAAACAGAGAGAGAGAGAGATAAAAGAGATGAAGTGGATGTATATAGATAGATGGTTAATCTGTCTTACGTATTCCAGTATGGTTGATGGGTGATCAATGCCATTGACTCGCTCGCTCATGATGACTGCACGCTGTTGTATGGCCAATGCGTCTTGGGCATCGCCTAGCAAATAGCTAAGCCGTGCCAGCATACGTAGACAGGAGCCATTCTCTTGATGCATAGCTCCGAAAACGTTGTTCAGCAAATTGAGCGCCTCGCTGATCAGTTCGTATCCCTCCTTGAGCATACCCTGTTGGATCTTTGCCTGTCCCGTCGTATAGAAATTGTAGGCATCTGTGGCCCTTGGACTGATGTGCTTGACCACTGGGAACACATTGACAATGTCGTCGTCGCCAAAGGTGGGCTTGTGCTTCGACTCGAAATTGTATTCACGCAACAGCACCTGGATGCCAACCTTCAAGCAGAAGGCACGCAACAAGCTGATGCGCAACAGTCCATACTTGGCGCTAGCACTCTCAATGGAATCGCAGTCCAGCTCCCAGTTCCAGTACCCTTTCACCTCCTTGCGTATCTGCTGCCATAAGGAACGTGGTGTGACCAAAGTCCAGTCGTAGGTGCTGCTGTTGCCGCTCGATGCATTGGTCGATGCAGCATTAGTCGAACCGTTGGCTGCTGTGGAGCTGTGGCCATTCTGTGTGGCGGCTGCCGCCGATGTTGATTGAGGCTTGGCTGCCTTGTTTGTCTTGTTGTGTTTGTTGTGCTTGCCGCCGTTGTTGCGCGACTGTTTCTTGTGCACGTCCTCGCTGCTGACGGCGGGATTCACCGGTCCGGTGGTCAACAGACAATTGAGGAAATGGCTAATCGCCGCCGAGAGATGCAATGGCTCGGTGCTCTGCATATAGGTGTAGTAGATGTGCTTGGTGGCACGCACAATCAGCTCTAGTATGGCAATACGATGCAAGTAGTCCATGCGCGGCATTTGGCCGAGCATCTTGATCACCTTGCCCAGGTAGCGCACGTTGATGCCATGGCTGTGCAGCGATTCAGTCAGACTCTGTCCATCGATGGGTGGCGAGGAGTGTGCCATGTGCTCCTTGATGAAGGCGGGTATTTGCTTGAGTACCAAGAATTCGGCTGCATCTTGAACGAGACGCTTCTGCTTAGCCAGCGATTGTATGCCGCCATCAGGGCCATCGACATGGCGTATGCCTGGCGAGAAGACATCCGGATTGAAGCGGAAATCAAACTCCTTCTCCTTGAGCGAACCCACAGCGGCGCAAGCGCGCTTTACTACCTCTGCAGCTTGCACCTCATTTGAGACAGCCACATTTGATTGAGCCTCACGTATGGCATTGACCATGGCTTCGGCGCTCTTGGTCTCACTGGGACTGGGCTTGGATTCTTTCTGCTCGTCTTCCTTATCAGTTTCCTTTTCCTTTTCTTTCTCCTTCTCTTTTTCTGTCTGCCCAGCAGTGCTGCTCTTTTCGGCTTTTCCCTTCTCTGGCTCCTCTTCTTGTTTTTCAACTATGGAAGGCAGTTCCTTCTCAGTCTGCTTCTTAGCATTCAGCTGCTGCAGATGCACTGCAGCAATGCGTATGAAGGTCACATAACGGTCCTCAATGAATGCCTCAAGCAACTCCTGTCGTAGACAGCACAGTTTATGGCGATGCTCAATGGGAAAGCCCATGTCGGTGAGTTCCTTGCCCAGCTGCACATCCTGCAGCTTCAGGAAGTTAACATCTGGTGGGAACGTGCGCAACAGATCAAGAATATAGTGGCGTCCATCGTTGCCAATGATGCCCTTGCATTCGACAGAGGAGCACAGCTCCACTGGCTCATCACGTTCATTCAGAACCGAATGAGGCAAGATCTTCAAGTGCTTGCCCGCGAGACGCAGCAGCTCCAAGTACTTGGGATGACTGAGCACAGTTTTGCCAAAGTCAATCGAGCCATAGACTACCGACTGCTCCTGCTCACGCTCCAATATACCAGGTATAATGGACTGGGCGGTCACACGATAGCCACGATAGTCAATGACAACTGTGCCCAGGGTATATAGACCCTCGATATCCACAGCATTGTAGACACGCACGCCATGTAGATCGTAGCGAGGCGCCACAAATGCAGCATGATCGCCGCCCAGCTCCTTGTAATGGTCACGCACATCGAATCCCAGCGAAAAGAATATATTATTCCAGATGAACATTTGCATTTTGGAATCCTCGCCGGGATTAATGGCCAACACGTTGCCATCAATGACAGCCATGGCTCCGCGTGTCGCAGCTGTCACAAAATCTCCGTGAACCTTAAAGATGGCACGCTCGCGCAGCAAGCGTTCTGGCAGTGTCTTGCGTGGCAGTTCCCGAGTCGTCTGCAGCTCCTCGTTCCAGTCGCGCGTCTGACCGGGTATATGTTCCTCGTACCTGAAAACAAAGTTTAATTGAATAAGTATGCGATTTGCTGACAAAAGTTTCTCTGTAGACTCACCCCAGTTTGGAGCTAAAGGCATCTTCGGCACGTATGGCATCAACAGTGTGCTCCAGTTGTGGTGCTGACCACTGATACACTTGATAGGGTGTCGCCACACGCTCAAAGGCGTGGCGCATCGTGCGTCGCTTTTGTATGGTTTGAAAGGCGCGACGGAACGATGGCGAAATGTGCGACAATAGATCGATGAGTGAATGACTCAAATGGCTAGGATTATCCGGTTTCGGATTGAAGCATTCGTCTGTGGATTGATTAATATAAAAGCCCTTGGAGCAGGCAGAGATGTGAAAGCGTTTATCCTCCATGGTGACCACATATAGATACATCAGATCTCCGTGCAGTTTACGTGGCCCAGGTGGTGGGTTCCATGCCGATGTGGTCAACACTTTCAGTGCCTGCGGGCCCTTTGCATTCTTGATGTTCGGATGCAATGGCAATAGTGGCGGCTCACGAACACCGGGTGTCACATAGTCGGGCGGTGTGCAGTCGACGGAGTCGGGACGTGTTCGCTTCTTGTCCAGCAGATCGCCTTGTGTGATGGTATTTAAATATGTTAACGAGGTGCAATCGATGCCATTGTATGCATCGGCCGGATCAAGATTTTTGAGCAGATCCCGCACATGGCGTACATGGATTCGTGCTTCGCGCATTGTGTACGGCTCTTCGACGACACGTATGGTGGAGCCCTGCTCCAGCGGTTCGATAGTCTTTAATTCAGCAAAATTATCCAACGTAACGTTGTCCAGCTGCAGCGAGAAGCATGTTCTGTGGCATGTCTCTTCGCGATCCATCAACAGCTGGTGGATTTCCTGCACCAGCTCCATGCTCGACAGCTGCACGGACAGCACATCTGTGCCGGGGCTGCTGATGTTGACAGTTATGCCAATATCATGCAAAGCATCAAGATCAACATCTTCGCCAGGTGCAGTCGCTTCGCCAGGTGCAGCCGCTTCGCCCTCGACAGTAGCTCCACCATCACCTGATCCACCTGAGCCAACTTCTGCTGCTCCTGTTGCTGCTGCGGTTGCTGCTGTTTCTCCCTCATCGCCAGCTTTCTTTTCCAGCACATTTGCATTGGCATCGGCGGCATCTCCATTAACTGATGCCTTCTCAGCATGCCCGTTGCTGAGAGCAGCGCTAGTTTCGGATGCCTCACTTGCATCTTGTTGAGGTGGGCTTTTGTTACGATTTTTCTTGCCTGCATTTGACAAAACAAAACCCAGAATTATTATACAAATTGTGGTCAAGGGTGGAAACTAAGGCTAAAATGTTTCTGAGTGTTTCTCACCAAGAACAATTCATGAACTAGTTACATATTTATATTGTTTATTGTTCACTGTTGTATATTGTAAATAATAAAGATTGCAAAAGAGACTACAATGCGGATTGCATGTAGATGAGTTGCAACCTGGTTCTAAAAGCGTTCAAAAACGGTTCCAGTTCACAAGCCCATGAGATGATGAAATATTTAGATGTGATGTGAAATTGTATATTAAAATATGCAAATATTGTTAAATACTTTTGAGAGAATCATGAATCAAGTTGAAATTGTTGAGTTACAGTGAACCAGTTAAGTTCAGTAATTTGCCAATCCCAACAACCTGACCTCACCTACATTCTGGCTCACTTGTTACATAACAGTGCTCAGCGAGCATTTACTTTTGCCATTCACTGTAGCCGGCTGCAAGCACATACACATGGCGACTCACGCACACACACACACTATTAAACACACATGTTTCGTTCGCTGTAAAACAAAACAAGAGAAAAGCAAACAAACCAAGTCATAGCAAAGGCTGATAAGACAGCGCTGCATAAATGCAGCCGCTAAATTTAACTCAAAACTCAACTTAATAAGCGGACATCTTTTTTTTCACAGACCCATGTTAATTTTAACAGCACAGTTAGAAATTACAACGAATCCTAATTTCATAAACAAATCTAGAAATGCAGAGCAACTGCTGAGATCCAAACAATAAGAGAGAAAGAGAGAGAGAGAGAGGGAGAGAGCAATTTATGCTTGGGATCATTTTGTTGTATGTGTGTATCGAAGAAGAAGAAAAACATGATTTACATAATTAACAGGGCGATATATTGTTTATTCGCGAGTTTTGTTTGTTGTTTGTTGCATGCGAAAGTGAGTGCGTTAAGCAAGCACGTGGTAATTGTAGGTTAAAGAAACATTTAATTCGCCGCCGCAGGGGGTTAATGAACATAGGAGCAACGACACATAAACATGTGAATGTATGCGCGTTTCCATATTTAAGAAAACGCATGAGCACTCGCACTAGCACTCGCACTCACACGCACACGCACACGCACCGTACGTAACTCCTACTTATACAAATGCAATTGAAACGCACGCGGCGAAGGCAACGGACAATAGCGCCCAGCAATAGACGGGCACGGGCAGGCCGCATTTAAAGCATTATAGAAAAAAATACATTACGTAACGTAAAAATGTTATGTGATGGACTATTTTTTCTCGCCAATATCGCATTTAACAGTTATCATTGCCATTCACTGGTTTTATTAGCACATACTAAAGCGAAAATGCAGAGGGGTATGGCTAGAGGGCAAGGGGGGGCTGGTTGCTTTGATCGAAAATGTCATAGTTAACGCACCTTTCTTCTTCGTAGCGGCGCTGCTGCCATTGACCAAGTTCTTTTCGCCGGCGCCGGGTGCGTTATTGTTGTTGCTGTTGTTCTTGTTCTCCTTGGCTTTGGCCTTGCCAGTGGCACCACCGTCGCCAGTCGCAGCCGCAGCCGCCGCCGCATTTTTTGCATCAATCTCGAGCGCCATGCTGCGTATGTTTCTGTTTTAGCGCACAAAAACCCAAATCCAAATTCTATTACACGTTCACGCTGCCGTGTTACACAACTCAACGCTGCTCTGGCGACTGCTGATTGCTTGCTTGCTTTTGCTTGCTCTTGCTCTTGCTTTCTGCTCTGCGCTGCTCGCTGCGCTCAAACCGATTGCGCGTATGTGATTTTGATTTTTAACTAGAATATCTAATATAAACGAGGATTTATTGTCCGGGTGGCTATTTGTAAACATATGACAACTATATCTTTGGCTACGCTAGCATTAACACACTGTATTGAGCTACGACTTTGAGTCGTTAAATTATAAATTAACGCGTTGTTTTTCAGCTGGAACTTGTCAGTGTGACCGTACCAAGCAACTGCCATAATATGTAGATGTCATTTAATGACAATAAGAGACGGTATTTTTGGTATTCTCAACGAGCAGTCGCCATCGAACGTTAACATGCGAATAGTAAAAAGCGAAAACTGGATGCCGTTTGACAACAAACATGTCGCTGATTAAGAATTTAGTTAAAGAATCAGAAGAAAACAAGCCTCGAAAGAAGAAGAAGAATGGGGGCTCCGAAGACAGCGATAATGATGAAAAAGACAAACCATTGGGGCCATTCATTAAAAGTGCTACAGATCTACAAAGGCTAAAGCTGGAAAAACTAATGAAAAATCCAGTAAGTTTTATAATCGACCGCTTTAGTGTAAACAATAGCTTATCGAACATATATTGACAGGAAAAGCCAGTTATTATACCGGAGCAACGGCGCGAGCGTGACTATATGTCCACAGTTCCCACATTTGTGCGCAATGTAATGGGCAGCAGTGCTGGCGCCGGCTCCGGTGAGTTCCACGTCTATCGTCATCTGCGGCGCAAGGAATATGCCCGTCAAAAGAACATACAAAACCAAAGTCTAAGAGAGGAAGCCGACGTTGCCTATCAACAGAAATTGGATGATAACAAACAAGCAGCCGAGGAGCGCACGGCTAAAAAGCGGGCCAAACGCCTCAAGAAGAAGCAACGTGCAAAGAGACCCCGCGAACAGAAACCAAACGAAGAGAAAAAACTGGCAGCTGAGTCGAGTGGAAGCGCCTCCGAAGACGACGCTGAGACAAAACCCGAAGCGGATACAGAAGAAAACGAAGTCAAAGAGGCGGCAACCGCAGCGCCAGCGGAAGTTACGAACTCTGAACAAGCAGGGGAAACCGTTGTTGATACACCGACCGAAGTGATCATCGAAGACAGAGTTGCCACAGCGGCAGGGAAAGCTGAAAGAGTTTCCACAGCTGCAGCGGAAGCGGAAGCTGAAGCTTCTCAGCCAGACCCTTGACTTAATTTAAGGCAATCTAATACAGTAACCCATATAAAAAAATATAGATTATGGTTAATAAGTGAAACAAATTTGTCGATTTATTCATGTTATGTATATATATATATATTTATATTTATATATTAACCAGTTAGTGTAGCGATAAAATTGCCATTATAATCGGTTAGTTATCGATTGCAACTTGTGTGTGGCTTATCGGGCTAACAGGCCATCGTTTAAAGCAGCTTTGGTGAGGAGTGTGAAGCGTTTTGCATTTCATTTTTGTTTAAATTGTGATTCCCAATAGCTTATGCTAAAAAATAGATAGGTGCGAGAGTACGCTGTATGCATATCGATAGTAAGCTATAATCGAATGTGCTCGACTATGCAATACCCTGTACCCAGCGCGCTGCATCGGGCGTATTAGTGACATTAAATAGAAATTATATATCTGGGTACTGGGCATTAAAAATATCTTTAATTGTCGATTTTCGTCGTTATGTGTTTCTTGAAGAAGCAAATTTTATTGTTTACAATTTGATTTTTTTTCTTTCTTTCCTTCTGTTTTCCTCTTGTTCTTCTTTTTCTTAATTTTTGAATGTGTATTTACGAAATTTTCAAATAATTAATAATGTATACATATATACTATATATTTTTTCTGCCTTTGCACTTATGAACAATTCGATTAAAATTAAATTTGCAGCATTTTTACTAAAGTAAATCATATTTTTTTGAACTTAAAGCAAACTTAAACTTGTACACATTTTATTTTTTATATATATTTATTTGTATTGTTGTTTTTGTTTAGATCCTTTTTGCAAAAAAAAAGAACACAAAACTTGGGGGAGCTGAATTCGTAAATAATTGTAAAAGCTTTATCATTATTTTTGTGTTTTTCTTCTATTAAAATTACCTCAATTTCATTTCAATAAAATTCGACGTAATTCTGAATAAAAGAAATTTGTTTTGAAATCCTTTGCCTCTACATATAGAAAGTGAAAGCAAAATACTTTTCTTGCTGCTTGTTTTCTTGTTGTTTGATTTTCTTAAATATTGCGCGAGGGCGTGGCATATATATTTATATTATAATTATCTATTAATATGCGCTTATATGCAACAGAAATTCAGAAATGACAACATCGTTAAGTTTCGTGTCTATAGAGAGTTTTTTTTTAGCATTTTGGATTTTGACAAAAACATTTTGTTTTTATATGCATGTGTATTTTTTTTTTGCTTTTTTTTTTTTTTTAAGTTTTTAAGTGCTTTTCAAAATGATTTTCACACTCACAAGAAAACTATTGGAAAATTCAACTACAGATCTTAAGTTTTTGTCGGCTAGCGAGCGTGCTTTTTGTTATCTTATCAATTTGTTTTGTTTTTCTTTTATATTTGTTGAGGCGCGTGAGTCTACACAGCATTTAAATTAATAGTAATCGTATGTATATTTAAAGGTATATGTATATATATATATAGATATATATATGTGTATGTACTTTGTATAGTTGGTAGGTAGGTAAGTTAGTTGGTTAAATAAATATTTCGTTTCTTTCGCTGTTTTTGCTATTTGCCGCTTGCTCGGTTTTAACTTTAGACATACATAATACATATTCATATATATATATAGATATATATATATGCATACATAAATATATAGATAGATAGATATATTTTGAAATATACATATGTAATTCGCATCTGGATGCATCTGGTAAAGGTGGCTGAGACTGTGTATACTCAAACATATATATCTATATATATATATAAATATATATAAATATTGTAGATATATTAATTATGTTTAAATTGAGAAATAAGCAAATCTTTTGCTGCTGAATTCCTAACGACATTCCCAAACTTTAACTGATTGATCTACGCTACCGGAGATGACATACGGATGCGCTTTGTGAAAATCTGTAAGAAAATTGAAAAGATGACAGATTAATAAATTGAATTTATATCAAACGTGTGTGGAGCACTTACCAATGGATGTGCAGAAATGCTGATGCGCATAGAGCGTCTTCATGCATCGCTTGTTGCGCAAATCCCAGACCCGTATGGTCTTGTCATCGCTGGCTGATACCAAATATTTGCCACCGGGATGGAATGCCAAGCCCCTCACCCAATTGTCATGCCCGTTCAATGTGAGCAGGCACAGTCCAACGCTCACATCCCAAATGCGTATGGTCTTATCGCGTGAACCAGATGCCAAGAATGGTCCCTGATGGTGACCCTTCTTGTTGTCAGCGCCGGCTGCCTCATTTATCGCTGATGCGGCAGCCTCTGGCGCCCAAGCAATGCACTCCACCGTATGCTCATGATCGCGTAATTCAACCTAACAAATATAATACAATTTGTTAGTCATATGCATTGCAGCGGAAGCCATATATATTTGTATTTGATTAACCACCCCCAAACTCTTGGCTTGGCTTCATTTCCGTTCTCCTTTATAAGGATTCTATTTGGTTGTCTGCTTACCTTACAGTCTTTTGAATTCGTCAACCAAACGCGTATTGTGTGATCATTTGAGCATGTGGCAAAGATGCTGCCTTCAATGTGCACGCGTACCATTCGCACCCACTCCCGATGTCCGGTATAGGTTTTTACACAGTATCTAATGAATTAGTTAAACAAATAATTAACATTTGTATTATTATATGTATATATATCAAATACTAACCCCGTGGCCACCTCCCACATTTTGATGGTGCGATCACGCGATGCGGATAGCACATAGTCGCCGGCGGGTACAAAGGCCACCGAGGATACATTGTGATCGTGACCGTGCATGGTTTTCACACACTCGTAGCTTTGTTGAAAGTCCCACAGTTTAATGGACAAATCAGCACTGCAGGAGGCTATGAAGAAAATAATATGAATTAGATTTTAATGATTATATAGCCAGTTATTGAATTACCTAATAGCTTGCCCTGCGCATCAAATGCCACATCTTGCACAGAGTCTGTGTGTCCTTTAAGACTACGCTCGTATTCGCCAGTTTCGAAATCCCATATCTTAATGGTGGCATCTTCTGACGCCGAAACCATGAGTCCAAATATTGGATGAAATATAACCTTTACAAATAGTAATTAATGTATATCTGATGTCTCTTTGATTGAATTGCTTAACTGACCCTCGTTATGCTGGCTCGATGTCCTGTTAATGAGTATTTCTCTGGCGGCCTGGGTATCCATTCGCCGGGCGTACGTTTGTTCTTTGTGGGCGCACCCTCGATAACCTCCTTTTCAGCTTCGGTTAGCTTAGCCTCTAGGTCCATGACCTTCTTTTGCAGTCGTATGACCGATGTCCATTTCTTTTCTAACAGCCCGCCAAACTTCTTTTCCGCCTCTGTGCTGAGATCGGCCTCCTTGCGAAAGGTCTCCAGTGAATCAGCATAGCCATTTGAGCCCAAATAGTCGGCAATCGCTTGGTTACTAAACAAGTAAAAGATTTAATGTGATTTCGACTGGTTTACTACGGCCTGCTGCTGGTGGATTACTTACAGCTCCTCGCGCTGCCGCTGCGACAACACCATTTTCATGCTGTTCTTCGGTTTAGGCGAGCTTCAATTCTTTTGCTTAATGCCCTCGATTTGTTGCTGCCGTCTTCTAGTGCAATGCTGCTGAAAAAAGAAACAAAGAGAAACAAACATACAGACGAATGCTTCAAGTATTATAAATGAATGACTGAACAGGAAATTGGTTCCACAAAAATATGAAAAGGCAAGTTTCGCAAAGAGGCAAGTCACCCGCATAGTTATACCCTGTACATATATCAAAAATTGTTAAACAAAGTGTGTTTAGAGCAAATGCAAAGGTATGTAATGGGCAGAGTTTGATAACTACTCGAATGGATCTACATTTAAATAACATTTATATATATACCTCAATTATCTAAATTTTCGTATCAAAAAATCGATAAACAAGACAGATAAAACATATTGTAAGCTACAAATATATTTATCGCTCAACGCAGGGTATTTTCGAGTCAGTCAGCATTCAGTGTTTAGTATTTTTGTTTTTGGCAATATTGCCCCATAACGCGGCATCTTCGGCATGCATACATTAATCTGCTGCCCTCCCTGCTTCTTCTTTTTCATTGTTTCACAGCGTGCTGCATGATGATCAACATAATTATCAACAAAGAGCCTCAGAAATTGTTTCGTTTGTGTGTTTCTGGCACAAACAAAAATATTTTCGGTTCATGTGGTCGCAATTACAGTGCGCATTGTTTGCAAGTCTTTGAAGGCTCAGCCAATCAGATTGCAACAAATATGCAACTCTGCGCTTACAATTGACACATCGATAACTGCATTAACTATTCGAATAGAATTAATCAAACAGCTTCCAAAATAGACAAAGCAGCTTTGAAGACGAGTCGATGTTGCTTTAAATAGCAAGCTATATTGTTGTACCTGCTGTCGTTGTTGTCGGCTATGGCAAGAGCAATTCAATTAACTCAAGGTGGCCAACAGGCAATAACAAAACACAGGTAGCACGCAATAAACCGACCAATCAAACTAAACGAATCTAAGCGAAAAATCAACGAAAGCATAACGCGATTTTTTCTCTTCAGTTTTTTTTTTTTTGTAGATAAGCATTTGACGACACATTTGTGTATGTTTTCCACGTTGCCAACTATAGCAAAGTTACAAGCAGCAGCGCTGACAAAGCCAATTAGCAACATCTAACGGTAGTTCAAGCAACTTCTTATAAGTAAATAACGCAAAACGAAAGAGAAAGAAAGACACACACAAAAGAGTCCAAGCTTAGACTACACACACACACATACATGCTGACGTATAGCAGTATATGTATATGTGTATGTGTATACACATACACGTAACGAGGAAATGACGTTTTCAGATTATTTTTGGACGCTTAACCATTTGCCGTATAATATTTTACCGATTTTTGAACTAGCTGTTTTAGCAGAGGGCAGATTATCTATGTACTGCAAAAAAAAACTGACCAAACGAGTTCAAGCGTTGAAATCCGCTTTTTTTTGCAACGACGTCGGCATTGAAACTAGGCATGAGTCACGCGCGCTTGGAGCACATTGCGAGAGCAAAGTCAGCCTTTATCAGCTGTTGGGAGCTGCTTCAAACTAAAAGACACGCAGCGAACATTAACTGCGCATCTAAATATAAAATAAAAATCAATAAACAAAATAAGAAATAGACAACGCTAACGTCACGAGCGCGCGAGTGGATTGTGGGATGTAGGTAGCTGGATAATGCCGGACAACGACAACAACCGTTGTGTTGTGGCAACCGGGCGTGCGTTTTGTTCTTATTGGGGCCAGGCCAGCATTCCAATACACAGACATGCGCGCCTTGTAACTTCCAGCGAGCGATGTAACTGTGTGGGTAGAGCTGCTAGTAACGGTGCTCCACAACAGCAACAACAACAACAACAACATAACAAGCAATAAAATAGCTAGACGGGGGCGTTTGGGTCACACGCTGCACAAGATTTGAAAGGCGTTCACTGACGCTGCGAAAAAAGGGTTACCAGCCATACAAAATAATAAATGTATGAACTAACATTAACACACACTGACTCACATTTAATATTCCAATTTGAATTGTAAATTGCAAATGCATTTGTAGTTGTTACGCCTATGCGGCATGGGAATCTCTGATGTCAGCATCACCCACATGCAAAAATGCATACATGCATATACATAAGGATACAGGCAACCGCACAGTGCTCCAGAGAGCGAAAAAAGCGCTCGAGAGAGAGACCTTGCACTTGCCTATGTGCACTTGGCTGCCATTTGCGTGTTTTTCTCACGCTTTGCCAGGGTTGGTAATGCTCAGAATTTGGCAATGCAGCGAGCGGATAAGTAAAAGTTTTCGAGTATCGATTTGCAACTACTACACTTGCCAACAAAATGTCTAGACGCAAGTCAGAGTTAATTCGCATTTGCAATAACCTTTAGCTGGGAAAGTCGGACAAACACAAAACATATTTAGATTGTAAATTGTAAAACACTGTAAAAGCTCATGAACAGGCATTCGAGCAAGATAAGACAAGTGTGAGAGAGAAAGAGAGAGCGAGTGAGTAGACAGACAAGAAAGACAGGGCTAAAAGTGTCAGAAAACAGACTTCATAGATAATGGCAACGGCAGCAATTTGCGACCAATTTGCACAGTCAGTCTCAGACTTGGCGACTCCATCAGCTCCACAACCAGCTTAGCTTAGCTTAGCTCAGCAAATTGCACACGTTCTGGGAATTGCAGCGACGAGCGCTGTTAACAATTTTACTACTATATATGGGCTCCAAATACCACATGTGTTTTGTATTTTAGTGTATGTGCGCTGCGATGGCCAATGCCAAAGCAGCCCAAAACGGAAAACTGTAAAACAAAAAAAAAATAAAAACAAGATTTCTACCGAGACACGACCAAGCTGCATTTGCAGAACTGGTTTGCTTTGGCCCAATGTAAAAAGCTGTTAGAGGCAGGCGAAG
Source organism: Drosophila nigricruria (assembly GCA_037075265.1). Classification (NCBI taxonomy): domain Eukaryota; kingdom Metazoa; phylum Arthropoda; class Insecta; order Diptera; family Drosophilidae; genus Drosophila; species Drosophila nigricruria. The sequence goes on along the minus strand of JBAMCI010000131.1, from coordinate 4,645,244 downwards.
GAATCGAATTTTACTGCTGCTGCTGCCATTTGTTCTGGCTAAAAATCGATCAATTTTCCATGTCCAGGGGCAGGGGTAACAGGAGGCGTAGGAGGATACATGCGCAAAAACACACACACATACATAAATACATATACAGGCACACATACACTGACACGAAAACTGACGCAGGGAGCGATGTGTCATCGCTCTTTGGTGGTTGTTGTAGTAGAAAAAGCAAAGCACACTGAGAAAGAACTTGAAATTGTTTTTGTTTTTGCACTTGCATGTTTTACTGTAGTTTAGTTCAGTTTATATAGTTTGCAGCATTATTTGCATAACTTTTGCTTGTTCGCTTTGCTTTTCAATAACAAAAACATACATACACATACACATAAACACACACAAGCGCACACTCAAACACAATAACAACAGCGACAACAACAACAGCACTGACACTGACGAAAAATAAAAACTGTTACGACGGCCATCTTGAAAGAGCAGCGCAGTCAGCGTCGCTGCGGCAGCGTTTTAGAAAAGTGGCAATATGCAAAATTGAAAAACGTCCAAATAGATTTGTCAATCACACGCACATTTGCCACAAAACTATTGCGTTTTAAACGGGGTTTTGGTTTCTTTCTCTCGTATAAGCGCGCACCAATACACTGACAGTGTGTGTTCATACATATGACAAATTTTTTTTCTTTTTTCCCTATTTGCCCATTACATACACTTCGCTGCTGATGCGTCGCCGTCGCATTAACGACGCTTGGATTATGCGTTAAAGACCGTGCATTGACGTTAATTTTATGTTTTTAATTGCACATTACGCATACTTACACAATTTGTTACTTTAATATATTTTAAAAGTATATTAATTTAAATTAATTGGGAAATAATTACGCAGAAATGAAGCGCGGCGAGAAATGCTTCCAATATCTTTCGATGCTTTCGACGTATCGATGCCAAAGCTATTGTTTACCAGCACTAGTTGCAGGGCTACCGTGTATTCGGTTATCGATACTTGGCGATGTCGGTGCTTATCGATGCTTGTGTCAAATTAATTAAACAGCTGTTTCAACTATTTTGGCGCAATCCGCTTAAATTTAAATTATAAAAATAGTGTATTTTAATAGAGGGCGCAGTTGACATTTTACAGCACTGCAACACACATAACTTTTTGACAGAACTGCAATGTATTGTTTTTATCTTGCAAACACATACATACTCTTACTCTCACTTACACATATACATATATGCGTACCCTGTCGGAGAAAATTTGCCTTATCAGCAATAAGCACAATGATACAGCCATGTGGTATTAATTTTTACGCTCAGTTCTCGTCTAACGCTCAACGGAAACGGTTATTTGTTACAGAAAGTAAACGATATCGTTGCGCATATTAAAGTGCAATTTTACAAACGTTTCGGAAAAGCACGCGCGTATTTGATGCGCTAATACTAACGAAAAATCCATATAGAATTCATAACCGTATTGTAAGTGCTAAGCAATTGGTTAAGTTAATTGATGGGCACTCAAGCTGCCAATAGCTGATGAATCAATTTAATGAGCAAATTGCCAAAATATGTAAATGATTCGCCAATTATGACAGGCAGCCGTTATCAAGCCATCGTGATTCTAATCAGGCAGCCTGTTTGCTCGGTCACACTCGTTACACGGGCCGATCGTGATAACGGTTTCATAAAAAAGTTGAAATCAAAAGTGCTGCCAATTGGACTGTGTGTTCTTTTTATCGATAATTTGATTTGTAACGGAAGCACATCCTTAACACAAGCCATAAATAATTCCCACATCTCTAATCGAAATCGAAACTGCTGTCGTATTGCATTTTGTGTTCTACCTATCGATAATTTGATTTTCAAAGGAAACGCATCCTTAATGGACTGTACACATCTCTAATTGAAAGCAAAAGTGCTGCCAATCAATTTGATTTGTAACGGTAGCCCATCCTTAATACAAGCCATAAATCCAAAAAAATAACAACTATATGCGCGCGTGTACGTATTGTTGTGTGTGTATTATTATTGGAAAACGATTTGTGGCGAACGTTTTGACGGCCTCATATGCACATTGTTATCAGGGAGCTGCTCTGATTATATATATTGTTGATATGATAAAAAAAATACAGCAGAACCGACAGCGCTTACTTTCTACGACCGTTAAATTGTTATTATTGGCTTATTTGTTGTTTCGTATTTGATTTGTGGACATGCCAAAGCAAAGCAAAGCAAAACAAAAAAAACATTTTTCATTTCGCGATTTGTTTAAACAAGCTAAAGCATAGGAAATTGTCTTTTTGTCTGCTGCGAGCCGTACTCAAAACAAAACTTGTCAAGTAGATAACAAAATATGTCGCCCCTTGCGAGCTATTAATAATTATCGAAACAAAAAAATGTAATTTTATTTGCTTTAAAATGTCTTTCTCAATGGCAGCCGTTGCGTTTCGAGCTACTGAAGTCTGTAATTACCGTTGAATGTTCTTTGATTACGAATACACACGCACAATAGCTACATTCCTAATGAAATATCTCAATTGTTTACATGTACCTCAACAATGACAACATAATTCTTCAGCAGCTGTGTCATGGGCCAAAACTATTGCTCTCTTTGAACTAGATCAAGTTTTTAAAGGAATTTCGTTTCAGTTTTAAGTGTTTCGCAATTTTGCTCAACTCTAAATGCAGTTTTTAAATACTTTGAAATTTATTTTTAAAATTGTTCAAAAATTTCCTATCAATTCTGAGTTTAATACTTTAATATTTTGCTTAAATTCTTTATATATTTATTCTTTGTATTTTAAAAATTTCCATTTCCTTTGTTTTATTCATCTTTAATACTTGCTATAAATTTAATTCTTTTTGATACTTCCATATATATACACTTATAAATATCAAGCTGTTCAGATTGTTATCTTTATCAATAATCGTATATTGCGCTTTTCTAGAAGTCTTATTTTGGTTTATTTTTCACTCTTCGGTTAAGTAGTCGCAGTGTCCATTAAGTGCCATGATAAGCCCTTGCCCAATCCCGGGACTTGCCATTTGCTCAAGTGACCAATATATATACTTATATATATATTTTCATATATGTATGTATATATTAATACATATAGAGTTTTTTTTTGTTGTATTTGTTCTTAATCACAAATTCGACTTTTGCTCAGTGCCAATCCCTTCGCTCACAATTACACAATGAAACTTCGCTTGCAAGACTTATGAAAAGAGATTGAGTCATATTGTATATATAAAAAACATAATAGTACATAAATATATTATGCATATATAGTTATAATATATCATATATTGGCTAAGTATTTGCATACACATTTAAGAGATTGAACAGAAAACTCAGTTATTGTTTTTATTCAAGGTCATCAAAAAACTCTCTAAGTTATATTTAGAGCTCAGAAGAAGCTGTATTAGTACTATGCAATCACAAGCTGTACATCGATATTTATCGATTTTGTTGCAATATCTTTTATGGACATGGCTCTTAGCTCGCTCTAATCTAGCAAATACATATCAAATTTGACCTAATATATATTTTATGGCAGACCTTAATCAGCTTAGCCAATATGTTATACGAGAATAACCGACAATGGATATAGCTTTACTTAATAAGCTTATAGTAGAATATAATATATATATTATTATATTATACTATAAACTTTTGCCAGCTCATATAGATATTTCAGAGTATTTCTAAATGACAAATTAAACACTTGGGGAAATTTGGAGTGCCTAGTACTATCTTTACACCAGTATACTCAATAGCTCTGAAGATGCCCAGCAAAAACGTTCTATAGAGCAAGCAATTTGTTTGTATTTATAGATCAATATGTCTCTATATATGTATATAGACAATATGGAATTATATATGTTTCACTTATATACCAATTACGGAATAAAGATTCGCATAGCTAATTGATTCTAGAAACATATAATGTAGACAACTAGATGAGTCAGGAGTTACTTAATAGTGTATGCATTTCAGTTATTTCTCTCTCTCATTCTCTCTCTCTCTCTCTCTCTCTCTCGAGCGTTCGCTTCGGGTCAAATTGTACGTTTATTACCTTTGTTATAAATTAATGAATTTGTACAATTGACACCTGTACTCAATGTGACAAGTTCAACTGTCGAATACACTCATGACTCGAACATACATACGTATATACATACGTAGCGTTGCTTTTGTGATTCTTTATTGATTCACGCCTAAAGTTTATTAATGTGCGCATTGCACTTAAACGAGCTGCTTCCTTATATATGGGGTTAATACTTTTCGATACGCTGATTTGTTTTGGTGAAGTAATTGAGAAACCGGTTGCATTTTGGTCAGCTGACATTGAACTTGTTCTCAACTTCCGAATCGAACAGCAACTGGTGGCGATGTTGTCGTAAGATGCGGCCCAAGAGACACGGCAAGCCAAGGACTCGGCTCTATGGACTACTCTGCGTACCGTTAATTCTGTATGCATGGACAGCGGCGCAGGCGCAGGTGCAGGCGCAGACAGCCGCAGCGCTAGCGGATCAGGATGTTAATGATGGTGTGTAAGATCTGTATAGCAGGCTTAACTAGTCATTGATCTATGCATTTTCTTATTTATTGATATCTATCGATATATTCATTGTTATAGTAATCGATTCATATACTTATCGATATATTCATTACTCTAATCAACGTTATATTCATCGATTTACATTTGCAAAAGATAAAGAACTTATATCTTAAATCATCCTCTATGCTATATGACAAGTCACTAAGACACAGACTTCCTTTTACTTCTATATGTCTCGATTAGTGGTTAAAATAACTGTGATTAGTACGCCCTATACGCTAAGCTATAGTATCAGCCCTGAGGATAAGGATAAATATATTATCGAGAATGTGACATGCCCCGCAGGCGGCGCAACGAGTTTAACTGATGATCAACTAATCTGGTAAGAACTTTAAATATTCATATTTAAAATATATTAATATTTCTCTATTTAGTGAGAATTTGGAACCATGCACGAGCTATACAACTGTCGTCAGTCTAAAAGGCACGACGGAAGGCTCTACTGTGTTTGATCAAATCGTTATTGCCTATACGGACTATAAAAGTGAGTGAGGGAAGAATATGTAATATATATCTATATACTTTTATATTCCACTCCTTGTTTTTAGATCCCCAAACGACTTTGACTTCCGTTGTGGCCACAGAGACGACGATAAAACTGACCTGGGAGACAACCGATCGGTCCTGTGTGAAACACTTTGAGATCTATGCAACTGCGCCGGACAACTCGCGTTTCCGACAACAGTTCAAGGAGGAGAGCAGCGATACAGTCGAGGATGTCTGGCCATGCCGGACATACAATGTGACACTGGAGACAAGGAATAATGCTAGTGTTGCCGTTGACCAGGACATGAGATTTGTGGAGACGGCCTATCTAGAGCCAGGTGAACTGCAGCTAACTATAACCAATCGCACCAATGCGGACACGCAAGTCAGTTGGACGGAGCCAATTAATAAGAGCTGCATAGGCAGCTTTACTATTGTTTGGCGACGCAATGGTTGCGTCTCGGATGAGGATCCCGAGACAACGACAGCGACTACAGAACAGGAGGATGAGACGACGATGGGAATCACAGAACAGGAGGATGAGACAACGACAGCAAGGACAGATGATTGGACGGGCCTAACGACTATGTCGCAGGATATCGCTATGCATAGCGAGATGAAAGGTGAGTGCTTAGATTCTTCTTCTCCTTTTTCTATTGTCTTTCCTTTGCTTGTTCCATTTCACTGTTCATTTTTCTTTCTCTTCTGCAAATTCTGTTTTGCTCTTCCTTCGCTCTTTTCCAACTGCCTCTTCTCTTTCTTTGACTTCTTTAAACTCTAACTAATCTTTTTCAATCTCTGCAGTTGAGTGCGAGTGGAGCGAGTACTCGAATGACAGCACATTGAAACAGTTTACCATACCGAATCTGCAGGGCTGTGCACTGCACACCATCGAGGTATACATAAATGCAGAGCGGAATACAACGGCCAAGGCCACGGAGACCTTTATATCTGGCGAGAAGTGTAAGTAGTCTATAAATCTACTCAATTCTCTCTAAACCTTTGCTCATTTAGTGCCGAGTGCTGTGTCGCTACCTCTAGTAGAGATCAACTCCACGGAGCTGCGTTGGTCGTGGTCACCGCCCACTGATAATGCCCAGTGCGTGGCCAATTATCATGTAAATCTAACTGGACCCACACAGCGATCGGAATATGCAAGTGCCGAACAGTTGACCAATGAAACTTTTGTTACCTTCAAGAACCTGGAGCCATGTGGCATCTACAATGTAGAAATTGTGCCGATATCAATGAATGGCGCTAGGGGCAACAAGTTTCAGAGTCCGAGCACGCTTAGCGAGGATCGTAAGTAGAGTAGAACTGCCATTAAAGCCTTCAGCTATAACCTCGCAATAGAGCCCACACAGATTTTGGAGCCTTCGAGCAAGACAGAAGCCTACTTGATCGAGCTAGCCTGGCTGAAACCGAGCTATGCGGATCTGTGCATCGATGGCTATCGCATCTCGGGCTGGATGGACGGTGACGTAGAGGTTGAAGCATTGAGTCTTAGCACACAGAATACTTCTGTTAAATTCGACAAAGATCTGGCTGCCTGCCAGGGCTATACCATACAAATAATACCATATACAAAGGATGGTCTGGATGGAGACCTGCGACAAATTGAGGTCGAGACGACAGCAGCAATTGTTAACTACGATAAGGTTTGTGAACATATATGTCTATATGGATCTATCTGAGATGGATATCTTTGTTTCGTAGGTCAAATTCGAAGTGGTGGGCAATGGGGCTACGTCGCACAGTCTAGAGCTAAATGCGAACAATCAGGACTACAACAATCACTGCCAGACGATCTTCGCGCACTTCAGCTGCCTGACCAGCACAGACGTGCCCCAAACCTATGCGGAAAAGTATGTGGAGAGCTATCGCGATCGTGGATTTCAGGCGGTAGTTGAGCCACTCTCGCCCAACACCAAATACACCTGCACCGTAATCCTCTACAATGTGGCTGGGCCATCGGAGCCGAAGATCGTCACGGGTCCACAGATGGAAACTCAAACGTTCTGTATGTGCCGATCTATTAGCTACGTGAATTTATTGCCGTACTAAGCGCATTTAGTTATTTGCAGTTCCCGAACAGCCCCGGAATGTTCGGTTCGAGGATAGCACCAAGAAGAGCCTGACCTTTGTCTGGGAGCAACCGAAGCATCCAAATGGAGGCATTAAATATTATCATGCATTCCTCATGCGCTACGAAGCGGATTACTTTGTGCCCAGCACATGCAAAGCTGTCAATGAGGTGATCAAACCCGAAACTAAAGGTAAGCATGCTAAGTAATCCTTTAAGACAAACCTAACCTCACATTTCATATATCTCTCTCCGTAGGCGACATGATGAGCACCTTCAACGATCTGGCGCCGGCTGTCAAGTACATTATGCAGGTGGCTGCATTGAATGATTTTGGCTTGGGCCAGTACACGGCGCCAGTGATAGGCATTACTCAGCCAGATGGTAAGCGAGCGAACCTAACCTCACTATAACTATTAACCTTTAAAAATTGTAATTTTATAGTCTCGGAGCCCGTTACTGATTTAAATGTAACATCAGACGAGCCTGCGCTAGATCCTGGCAGTTATAACGCTAATGTTACTATATCCTGGATTATACCCTGCAAATCCAATGGTAAAATCGAGGAGTTTGTCTTGGAAATTACGGGTGTACGAGAGGAACGACAGGTCGGCCATAAGGAGCATGTCCCACCCGACAAACACGACAAGGAGGGACGCATGGTGCATAACATAACCAATCTACTGCCTGAGGTTGAATATACAATCAGCGTGGCAGTCAGGACAAAGAATGTGGGCCAATTGAGCGAAAGTGCCAAAAAGGTTTGGGATTCACCAGCGGGCTGTGAGTATTGTATATATATATATGTATTTGATTTTAGAATTCAGAATTTAAAAGACATCACGACGAGGCCAACAGAAATAGTGTTTTAGATGCAGAGTTACTTTTCTTTTTGTTAAATTTGAGTTGAATTGTTTTCATTTTGCTGTGAATAACTCATTTCAACAGATAGTGCTGTAAAACGCCAAAGATTACTGTTTTTGAGCTTCGCTCAAGTCTCCTTCAACTAGCATAAAGTGCTAAAAATGCCTTTGTTTAGTATGTCCATACGCTGCCATTTACGATCGAGTTACAGCACTATAGTAGGTTATGCAAACAATCTGTTAAGTTAACAGTGTGACGTCACTTTTAAAGAAATTGCTGCGCGCGCTTTGATCTTTACATGAAAATTAAGCAACCTTGAGAGTCTTAACAGTGCAGTCAGCGTTAATTGTTCTAAATGCCAGAAATTGCAGCTTTACAGAACTGTTGCGTATGTAAGTTAACAGAGCTAACAAAACTACTGTTAAATTTTAGGCGCGATTTATTTAAGCAGTAGAAGAACTAACACAATTGCATATATTATATATAAAATGAATCGGTTTACCCACAGTACCCTCTGGCCTGGGCGCTGATGTAGTGGGTCAAATGCGCGTTAGCGCCTATGAAACAAATCATCCAACCAGTTCAGCAATTGTGAAGTTACCTCGCGACATTTTAGACTCGGAATCGGGCAAAATCAAATATGTAGCATTGTTGCTATCGCAAAAGAGTTGTGCTGGCGAACCGAAGCTGACTTACAATGTGTCCAAGGTATGGCCATCTGTGGCGTCCTGGGATGAGGTGGGCGGCGATTGCATCTATCAGTATCAGACAACGCCCGAGCGCTGGAATCCCAATGATGAAAGTCAATATGGACGCGCCGACAACATTGAAGACATTACGTTTGTCATTGGCGTAGACAAGTGTCCAGATCAGCTCAAGCGCTACTGCAATGGACCATTGAAACCGAATACGGAGTATCACATGGTAGTGCGACTGTTTACCGGTTCCGGCTACAATGATGCTGCACTACTGGAGTTCAAGACGGAGGCGGCCATCAAAGTGACGCTCATCCTAGTCAGCGTCTGCAGCTGCCTGCTGCTGGCCTTTATACTGGGTCTAGTCGTGCTCTATGTGCGCAAGCGCATAGCGTGGTAAGTGCTATATAGAGATTATAATCTGTTTCAATGTACATATATATGTATGTATATATACCAGGCATCGCGACTCTGGCCAGGGCATCGAGGATCCGTTTGGCAATGTAACTGCCAAGAACTTTGCGGTCTTCTATGCCGAAGTGGCCAAGCCGGAGAAGTTGGCACGTGAATTTAAGGAGATAACGGTTGTAGGCTTGGAGGTGAGCTACGCCGCCTCCGAATTGGGCAGCAATAAGAATCGCTATGCCGATATCTATCCCTGTAAGTTAACTGTAAACTGGACTAGCTGTTAGAGAACTTATTTGAATCAAATTGCAGACGACAAGAATCGCGTTATACTGGATATTGATACTGAAGGATCGGACTATATTAATGCTTCCTTTATTGATGTAAGTCTTGGACTATAAAGTTGCGATATGAGTCATTAACAAATCCTTTTCTCCTTAGGGTCACACACGGAAGAAGGAGTACATTGCCACGCAGGGACCAAAGCCGGAGAGCGTCATGGACTTCTGGCGCATGATCCTGCAGCACAATGTGCGCGTCATTGTGCAGGTGACACAATTCCGTGAAGGCAACACAGTGAGCACCCGCTATACAGCACCAATTCTTCTATATATATATCTCTTACTCCATACAGATCAAATGCCATGAGTATTATCCGTATAATATGCGTGGAGTTAGCGCCACAATCAAGTCGAAGGAATCCTTTGAGGTCTACGATCGCACAGAGCTGACGGTCCTGCACGAGAAGTATGGCCTCAAGGAGAAGGTGATACACTTCTTTTTCAAAAAGTGGCCCGATCATGGCTGCCCCGATGATCCCAATCACTTGATCAACTTTGTCAAGAAAGTCAAGGCAGAGAAGCGTCCGAGCTACTCGCCCATTGTGGTGCACTGCAGCGCAGGTGTAGGACGGACGGGCACTTTCATAGGCCTCGATCTGATAATGCAGCGCCTGAAGAGCGAGTCGAAAATTAATATTTTCGAAACCGTCAAGAAATTACGATTTCAGGTATTTAGAAAATCTAATCTATATTCTGTTTTATGTCTAATTTCTGATTCTTCTACAGCGCATGAAAATGGTGCAAACCCTGCAGCAGTATACGTTCCTCTACAGCTGCACCTATGAGGTCGTGAAGCACAAGATTCCACGTGCCGCACTCATTCGCGAGGCGCGGAACAAAACGGACGACAACGTGCCACCGTTAAGTACGCCAAAGAAGGTCAGTTTTCCCGACACTGATCTGAGTCGTGTCGAGGCAGCCGTACTGGATTCACCCGATCCGGACTACGGCTCAACAGCTGTTCAACTGCCTGCCCGTTTTGGCGGGCTGCGTCGAGCGAAGGATTTGGATTCGTTGTATGAACAGCCGGAACGAAATGGTACCCAAAAGTCAAACGGCTATAACAGCGAGTGCACCATATAATTTTGTGAGCATTTTGTGACATCATGCATGTTTTTCATTTTTTACTGAGGAAAATCCATGTGTGTGTATTTATTGTATTATACAAATATAATTTAGCAGCAATAACAGCCAAAGAGAATTGTCTAACGCTAAAGCATTGTACTGTGAAAATAAATAAATTTATATGTAAAGAAATATATAAGGGTGCTGGGCATGCAACAAATTGTTTCTTTTAAATAATAAATAATTACGAAACAAGTTTTGTAACGGAAAGTGACGTTATCGAACAGCTAACGTTGCAGTGGTAATACGTGATTAAATTTAAAAAAATAAATGAATACGTAACAGAACGTAACTTTGAATTTAATTACGTAACGTAACAAACTATCGATCACGTTAACGTTCCTATCGGCAACCTATCGTTGCAGTGGCAACTCTGTTTACACTCAAGTGTGAATGGCAAATTGACAAGAAGAAGGGAACAACATTTATTTACAAACGATTTACCATCTTTAGTGCAGCCGCAAAATGTCTGAGCGCAAAGTGTTAAATGTAAGTTAATGTGATAAACTATATAGTCATAGCCGTATTAACCATGACTTCTTTTTGCAGAAATACTATCCGCCGGACTTCGATCCGTCGAAGATACCGCGCATGAAATTGGCGAAGAATCGTCAATATACAGTTCGATTGATGGCACCGTTTAATATGCGCTGCAAGACGTGTGGGGAGTACATTTACAAGGGCAAGAAGTTCAATGCCCGCAAGGAGGATGTGGAGAATGAGACGTACTTGGGCATACGCATCTATAGATTCTATATCAAATGCACGCGCTGCCTGCAGGAGATCTCCTTCAAGACGGATCCACAGAACACGGACTACGAGATCGAGGCGGGCGCCACACGTAATTTCATGGCATTGAAACTGGCCGAGGAGCAGGCGCGTCGCGAAGAGCGTGAAGCACGCGAGGAGGAGGCCAACAATCCAATGAAATTGCTGGAGAATCGCACACAACAGTCGCGAAATGAAATCGAAATGCTCGAGAGCCTCGAAGAGCTGCGCGATCTGAATAGACGTCAGCAAACCGTGGACTATACGACCATGCTGGAGCAGTACAATCCGGCGGAAACGGAACGTGAACGCGAGGAGCGCGAAGAACGTGAGGATGAGGCGTTTGTCAAGTAAGTGGTGGCATTGGATAATGTATATATATAAATATATAATTATAATTATATTTACTTAGATCAGTAAACTTTAAAAACAAGTCGGAGAGCGGCAAACGCATTGTCGCTGAAGAAATTATAGAGGAGCTAACGGAGGAGCAGGATACGGATTTAACTGCGCCAACAGCAGCCAAGCTTGCCAAGCCTAGTTTTGCGAAGCCTAACGCCAGCAAAGCACTTGCTGGAGTTCAGCTGAAAAGAAAGACGCCCCTGGTGTTGGTGAAACCTAAGGCAGCAGGAGGAGGAGCAGTAAGCGGAACAGCAAAAGGAGCTGTAGGAGTAGCAAACGTGTCAAGAGCAGCTGACGCTCAAGTGGCAGCTGAAGGGTCAGAATCAGCCGCAACGCCAGCAGCAGCAGCTAGATCAACAGCAACAGCTGCTAGTTCAAGTGCAACTGCAACAGCAACTGCCTCTAAGCCTGCAGCACCCGCTGGCCTATCTCTTTTGGCTGCCTACAGCGATAGCTCTGAGGATTCCAACTGACCTTTGCTTCTTAGTAGCATTTATATCATGTTGTTTTATAAACTAACTAAACTATATGCTAAGGCACAAATAAATGTAACTAAATTTTCGGTTGAATATCAAGATTTGTATAGGTCTGAGTAGCCTAGGTCTGTATAAGATGAAACTTTGATGAGATGTATACTGCGATTGTTGTAATATATATGTAGATATATACGTAGAGGTTAAGTAATAAGCTTCGTATAGTAAAGTCTTGGACCACTATGTGTATGAAAATATCTTCTGCAAGCCTGTAGCTAAATCACAAAAGTTATATTTCATACTTTCAATAAGTTGTTAAGTATACTCGCATAAACTGAAGAATATTGTTCAATCAATAATGAAAATTTATGCTCAAGTATTCAATTGCTATAGAAAACCAAATTAAATCCTTTCTTTTTTTCAAATAAACATATTTTAATTTAATAAACTTTTATTTTATTTTAGCATTTTAGCTGACTTCAAAAATGTTTCACTTAAATTTCTAAGTTTTTCAAATATATATATATATATAATAAATATATATATTATTTTATATTTATATATAGTCAAGGCCATAAGCATAAGGCAAATCAATTTACATACACATTTATCAAATTTTCAAAAATTAGCAACATAAAATGACTAAAATAGTTGTACAAATACATATATATATATAAAAGCATTCAAATCATATATATATATATGCATGTATTATATATCAATCAATCATTATCAATTCATAGCCGATTTCGTGGCAATTGGAACTTAGGCTTAAAGTAGTTAAAACTAAATACTAAATGGTAACAGTTGCTTTATAGAAACACTATATACAGCTGCAAAAAAATTATAATAAATAATATCACAAGCGAAATAAACAATAAGAAATTATAAATATATATATCTATATATATATATCAAATACAGGCTTAAGTATTAGGTTAAATATAGGCAATATAGATTATACAGTAAGTAATTAATAATAAATCCATTTAATTTCATAAATTACGAAGACACTGGTATCTGCTTTATAGCTGCCATATCGTTAAGCATATATATATCTATATATATATATACAGCATACATATATGATTAGACTTATATGTATATATAACGGCATATCTTCTATATATCCTCTATAAGGCTGCCTTCTGGCAAGCGTCGTCACATCTTTACTCTTTACTTATTATATTACGTTTAACAGTCTTTGATCGTTTAGTTCTTTTTCCATTTACTTTTTGGGTGGTTTTTTGGAGGGGGGCGTGGCAAGCCCATTTTGTTTTGCTTTTGCTTTTGCTTTGTTTTTTTGGTGTGTTGCATTTTGGTTTTGTTTGCATTTTCATCCTGGCTTCGACTTAAATGTCCACCGCTTTGGCTGCTTTGTAGTCGCTAGCTGTAGCCATTGCCACGCCCACCATAACGCCACCGCCACCATCGTAGTTGTGATGGTTGTTGTTGTTGTTGCGCAGGAAACTCTGCTGCTCGGGCGCGCTGTGATTGCGCTCGTAGAGCTCATCCATGTCATGGTAGACAGAGACGCCCAGCGCACGAGTCGGCGCAAATTGCAAATCATTATCATCCGCTTCATCGCCCACATCGTCATCATCATCATCGACATCAGCATCTTCGTCCAGTAGACGACGTCGCGGCATGCCCACCACAAAGTCCTCGAGACTACGCTTGACCGCTGCATCGGAGCCCGTACCGGAGTCCTTGCTGGATAGATGATCCTGCTGCAGATCGAGTTCCGCCTGTTGCATATAGCAGAGTGTCAGACCCTGCTCCAAGCAACGTTGCTCATACGAAGGCGTCGTGGTGACAATCAAACGACTTTGCGTCTGTCCAGGACCACACTCCAAGTCCGTCAAGCTGCGTGGCCGAAGCTGAGACTGCGATTGATGGTGTTGCTGCTGCGGCTGCTGTTGATCCAGTTGCTGCTGCTGCTGTTGCTGCTTGTGCCCAGGTGTGTCGAGTATGATTGTGCGATTCATTGTAGTCAACTGCGTCTGATCCAGCGGCAGAGTATGCTGACTGCTGCGCGTGGTCGAGCTGTGCAACAGTTTCATGCGCTGATAACGCGAGAACCGCCAAACAATGCAAATGCAAATTAAGACGCCGATAATCGTGATTATCATCACACTGAGCAGCACCACATCGATATTGAAGCTATCCTGAACCACGATCAGTTCCGACTGCAGCGTCAAGGTACGCAAATTGTCGCTGATCTCGCAACGATAGTGTCCCGCATCCGTGGTCTGGGCATTGACAATGACCAAGAGCTCCTTGCTCTCGGTAAAGTAGAAGCGTTCCGCATCGGGTCCAGTGGGTGAATTATGCAACGGTTTGTTCTCCTTGAACCATTCACGATGCGGCTGCTCCAGCTCCATATTGAGAGATTCACTGAGACATTCCAGCACACAGGTGCGACCAAGGATGACCTCCTTGTGGACCAGCGGAATGCTGGGCAGGGGTTTGTCTGCAATTAAATGATATTTTAGTACATCTAGTAGAGATTTATATCGCTTCCACTCACCATTCACAATTAGCGTGGCATTCACTTTGATCACGCCCGCCGGACTCTCCGCTGTGCAGGTATATATGCCCGAATCACTAGGTTTGGCATTCGTTATCAGAAATGCATTCTCCTCGCGTATTACTTGCAGACGTCGTTCTGTGGCCGCTGGAAAATCTCTGCCACCAAACTTCTGCAAAGCCATCTCCGGCATGGGATCGCCGCTGGCTGAGCAAACCAGACGAGCCGTTTCTCCCGCATCCAAAGTTAGATTCGAGGGCACATGCAAGAAGCTGGGATGAACTGTAAGTAGAATATATAATATTTAGTATATAACTTTAGGCAATAGATAGAATTTTAATTTAATCTAATCGTTAACTGATTTTATGCAAAAGTTCATTTGTGAATTATTCACTGGTTCGATATAACTATTTAGTAGTTCAAAAATCATAAGTTTTTAAGGTGAACGTGAATTGCAACGTTCGCTCAGCACTTAATAAGTTAATTAGTTCATTTCAATGGCTAACTAACCAAAGAACGAATCAACTGCTTCGATAATTGAACACTGAACAAGTGCACCAGTTCAATGAACCTTCAAAAAGAAACTTGTATGCAATTTCAAATATAAATTGTTTAGCTACTCACTGCCTATCGATATTTTGAATTTCTGGCCGTAGGTGGAGCCAAATGCATTGGACACCACGCATTGATAACGGCCGGCGCTCTCGTCTGTGACATTGAACAAGCGCAGATGGCCATAGATCGTCGTCTGATTGGTGCTCTGATCGGGATGTATTTGGGTTTTGGTGCTGGCGCCATCATGTACGTTTTGGCTCTCTACGACGTGCTGATTATCATGACGCCACTTGATCTCCAGCTCATCGGTGGCAGCAGCCGATGCGGCAGCCGGTGAGGTCGCCATGCACTCCAAGGTTATATTGGCGCCCTTGACAGCGAGCATATTGCTGGGCTCGTTTTGCAGCACCGGCTTGGGTGAGTCAGCTGCAAAGAAGACAAAAGAAAAGAGTCAACAAAGAGTTGAGTTTGTATATTGTTTAGCTGAGACTTACAGCACTCGAGTTGCGCAGGACTGAGCCGGAATAGCTGACGATCGAGCAGATGCTCCGGATAGCCACAGACAGCGTTTGTGAACAACTTCTCAGTCTGTATGCCAAAGCGGCTGAGATGCCATTGACGGAACCAAATCAACTCGCAATCGCATATAAAGTTATTCGACTTGAAGCTGAGCTTCTGTAGATTCTGCATATGCTCAAAGGCATTCGGTTGTATGCTGGCCAACTCATTGTTCTCCAGATTGAGCTGCACCAGATTGTTTAGTCCGGTCAGCGCTTTACTGCTGATCTGCTTCAGATTGTTGCCGTAAAGATCGAGACGTCGCAGCTTACGCAATGCCTTGAAATGCGCCACGGCTGACTGATCCTCAATGATCCAGGCGAGACGATTGCGACGCAAATTCAACTCCTCCAGATTCTTCACACAGTCGAATGTATTCTCTGGCAAATACTGCAACTTATTGTGGCCCAAATTCAAATGTTTCAAGCGCTTCAGACAATCCAAATGCTGAGCCTTAAAGTCGCTGATGTAGTTGTGCGAGAGATCGAGCCATTCTAGAGACTGAGTAAATTCATATGTGTCCAGCTCGATGCGAGAGATTGAGTTATTGGATAAGCTCAAATGATGCAATTTGGTCAGATTGAAGAGACCCTGGCGGGACAGCGAACTGATGTCATTGTGATCCAGCTTAATGCTCTCAATGTTGCGCATCACATGAAAGACGCCATCCTGCAGCGTCTTGATGTTGTTCGACTTTAGCTCCAGCTTCTGCAGCGCTTGCAATCCACGAAACGTTGACCAATTGATCTCCAATCGATTTGAGTTGAGGGTGCTGCAAGAAGAGTTATGTGATATTTAGCTGACTTTGCTTGATCTAGAATCTATAAACTTACAGCTTCTTCAGGCGAAACAAGTTTTTAAAGACGCCCACAGGCAGATTGCTCAGATGATTGTTGCTCAGCTCCAGATCCGTTAGATTGTTGAGTGTAGCAAATGCCAGCTCATTCACGCTGCCTATCTCATTACCATTAAGTATTCTGTAAATGGATTGAGTTAGGTTAGCTCTATTTAAGCATATGTATTTAGTTTACTTACAAATGGGAAAGTCGGCTGGGTCTTGGGAACATGTTGGCTTCCACGGTGTGCAGCTGATTCTTGCTCAAATCAAGCAATTTGAGCTTGGGCAGCAAAGCCAGAGCTTCGCTCGAGATGCGCTGAATACGATTGTTGGCCAGGATGAGTTGACGCAACGATTGCAGATTCGTAAACATGGGCATCACATCCAGCTGATTGCGTTTCAGGGAGCTGTGTGGTAAGATTGGAGGGAGGTGTTAGAATATGTATATGTTATGTCTGTTACTGTTATGTTATGTCTGTTACTGTTACTGATAGCTATGATAAACAGCTGTTGTGCAGTAAGTCAGTCTGTCTGTATATCAGCAATAATATGTATTATATGATATATTAAATATAGAGTAAGGCAAATAAATGGAGGGAATATGCTAACTAGTTAGTGTCTAAGATTGTAGTTTGCTATTAACAGCTTTTACTAACAATTAACTGTATTTTTAATTACATTTAAATAATATTTATAGTAACAAGAATCTAATCTGTTTTTTATGTAAAAATCTCTTGTTTCTATGACTAATTAGAAAGATAAGTCAAATACTTTGTTTTTTAATACATATTATATTATTTATAATATATAGTATTTGCTCATGCCTAAAGCTTTCGTTATCTTTAGCTTAAATTGTGCATTATTTCCATTTCAATTTCAGACTCCAATTGAATACTAAAAAAAAAAAAAAACCAGATGGCTTCCTTTTACAACTTATAAATGCGAGTATCTAAAAATACTCGCTTAGCTAAACGATTATACAGCATTATCTACTCTAGATAGCTCAACGCAAATGGAATAATTAGCTCAATAAACTCGCACATATAGATATGTATATCTATATATACATACATCAAATATAATATATATTTGTTTTGTTTTTACTTACAGTCTTTGCAGCTCGGACAGATTTCGTATCGCTAGGACGGTGCTGTCGTTCAGTTTGTTGCCCGCCAGATGCCTGTAAAAGTCAAAATAAAAACAAAATAAATATAAATATATATATGCATACATATGTACAATGTGGCAAAACAATGTTAGCTGATTGGATTTTGGAGGCCCGCAATTAATGGTCTGTAATTATGCTGCAATTACGAGTGATAAGCGTGCCAGAGTCGTGCAATTATTGATGCATTCCACTCGATAAAGATAAACCCCACATTTTGCATAATTTTGCAGTGCATTAAATTGATTAAAAGCAATGCGATAAAATCGCAACCCCCCCAAAAAAATAAAATTAAAATGAGACGCATAAATAAAAATAAAATATGGAAAAACCTATGGTGGCAGTTGACTGACTGGAAGATACCCTAGACTAAAAACACATATACAAAATCCTTTTTTTTATTAATTTTAAAATGTATAAACAGGATATGGCAAAATATATAATCTGTTAAGTCATTAAGTATATAACAGACTCTATTCTCTATCCCTGTTAATTATATTACTCAGTCTGTTAAGATATTAGCATGCCATGTAAAAGCATATAAGACTACGTTTAGGCATTAACATAACGTATTAAGTTTTACATAAAAGCTACGCTCAACAGAAGACACCCCACTTGACATTTACTACAGGGTATACACACAAACTAAAAGCCCGCAAAGCTGCGAGGGTTGTTGCGAATGTTTCAAACTGTTCTTTTTTTGGGGGTTGTTCGGAGGGGTTTCATTTCTTTCATTTTTTTGTTTATGGTTTACTTACAGCGTTTGCACATAGTTGGGCAGCACTGGCACACGCTCCAAGTGCTGCTTATCGCAATCGAAGAACTCGTTCTGGCATTTGCACTCCTTAGGACAGTTTTTGTTGTTGTTGTTGCCGTTGTTGTTATTGTTATTTTTGGCATTCGCATTTGCTGCTGCTGCTGCGGCTGCTGATTCGGCTGCAGCGAGCTCTTTTTCCGCCTGCTCGTATTGCCCGCCATCGTCGGCCACGAAGCCACGCGTTTCCAACGAAGCGGCCGCCGCTGCTGCGATTTCCAGTGGAATATGCAAGGCGGCAAATTCTTCATCGGCTGCATCCTCCGAATCGTCTTCTCGTAACGGCAGAAAGCGTGGTCGCTGACGTGAATGCTGCTGATGCTGTTGTTGTTGCTGTTGCTGCGACGCCGCTGCTACCGATGCCAGCGCAGCCGTGTTTCCGTTATTCTTTGCAAGCATGGCGAAAAGCTGTTGCTGCGGCAGCTGTTGATTGTAGGAGGCACCGCCCGATTTGAGAAGCGCGCTCAGCGGCGATGTTAACGCCTCGCCAGACACTGACGATGAGGCTGACGTCGACGCCGACGACGACGGCGCTGCAGCTGCATAACTTTGACAAATTGTTGTAGTTGTTATCAGTAGCATGCACGTAATTAGCTGTAATTTATTGATTTTATTGAAATCATGGGCACGCATTGTTGTTTTACTATAATTGCAATTATCATTATGGGCGCATGCTCTCGTTGTTGTTGTTGTTGTTGCTTTCACAATTGCGTCGTCGTTTTGCTGTTTGCGCCGCCGCCGGCGCCGTCGCCACTTGCCACTCATGCTCAGCGTTGCGAGCCGTTGCACCAGTATTGAAGACGTCATTATAATTTTGCTAATGTAGTTGTTGCTGTTCTTGTGGTTGTTGTTCTCGTCGTTGCTGCTGCCGCCTCGTTTTCGATAATTATTAAACTTTATCGCTGCACATGCATCCTTTACCCTTTCCTGTTGTTCGCTTTTAATAGCTGAAACGTGCATTTTGCAGCGTTTTGCTTTTTATTTGTTTTTTGTTGTTTTATTTTCGTTTTGCTTGATAAATTCGATCGTTTTCAACTGCGATTTTTCTCTCTACTTTTTCCGTTATTCCTGAGCAGTGATAGCGACGTTATTGGCGGCCTCGCCAGCGGCCAGTGCTGTAAAGCTCGTACGCATTTTCGTCGTTTGAAGCTGTTGCTGTTGCATGATCCAGCGCCAATTAACTACAGACAGAGAGAGAGAGGGAGAAAGCGTTAGTTTAAGGATGCCACTATATGCAAATAATTGTTAAATTTACTCAGTATGGACTAGTATCGATTAAGTGGTATCGATGCTGATAACAATCAGCAAAGCGAATTCAGTTAATTTAAACAACAATTAACATATGTCCCTTCTGACTGCTGCTGCATTGCAATTTGTTTATATTTGGAGTAGAGCAAACTAAATAAATAATAAATTATAAACAGCGTTGGCAAATGACTCTGGCAGTGTGCAAAATAAATGCTCATTAAATTAAAATACGACCGGATGTTTTTGTGCGAAAAAAAAACATGAATAAAAAAAAAGAAGAAAACGCGAAACGTTTTATAACACAAACAGCAAAAGACGCACCAGACAGCAGCATCAGCCCCCTAAAAAAAATCTCACTCAACTTGTTGCAAATTTTTGCAGCGTTTTGCATTTTGTACTTTACGCTTGCTAAAAGTCCAAAGCACACAGACACACCTATACACACGCACACACACACTGCCACACCTACATAGAGCGAATTCAAAAGAAATTCGGCGGCGGCGACATTCAGATAAAGCGAATGCTGCGCACTTTTTACGCTATCAGCGAAATTGCGGCGTGCTCGACATTCAGATGCCTCGCAATAATCGGCTGATGCATGTGCAAATAAAAAAAAAAAAAAAAAAAACAAAACAAAAACCAGATAAATATTTTATAGGCGTGAAAACCCAATTAAAATGTATAATTAACTTTGCTGACAAGCACAATAAGATAGAGAGAGAGAGAGAGAGAGAGAGGGGGAGAGGGAGAAAAATTGTTTACTGTAAATTGTTTCAGCTTATTTTTTCGTATGCAAACTAGCGCTAGAGCTATTAAGTTTGACATACAAACTACTGCAAATTCTAGATAACTTCAAAAATTGTGCAATTCACGTTTGCTCGGATATTATCTAGAGTACAAAAAGTTAATTCTAAAACTCATTTTGTGATTAAAGGTATTATGGAATTGTTAAAGTATAAAAAATGTTGATTTAGTGACTAGGCATATTAGATATAGAGAACTAGCACTATATGAAAGCTATTTAGTTATTTCTCTATAAACTGCAGAGTTTTAAGCTTTATGGCTATTATATTTCATACTCTGCATCTTGAGCAACATTGAAGTTTCTAGGAATTGGATTTAGTTACGTCAAAAGCGCGCATCTTAAAGTAAAGATTGCATTCTGAGAATGAAGATAATGCCCTTGAGATAAGATTTAAGATTTTTTGCTAAGTCTGCAACTGCCATATCATAAATATTTAAGTTTAGACTGCTTTTGTCAGATATACTGACTTTATTGGAGCAAAAAAACGTGACTTTTCCTGTATTTTTAGCTGAAGCTCTTAAACTAATAAACATTGATATATTATTTTTTATTATTTGCAATTTTGATGCCTAATTCTAGTCTCTATTTGCAATATAAAAACTTGTAAAAAAAAACAAAATATTTTCAATATAAATAAACATGACCCCAACAAAACTAGTTAACATTTATAAAGCAAACACAAAAACTAAATAGTTTTGTAATTATTTACAGCACAAATGTTTGGCCTTTCACATCAATTGCAATTCCTTTTACGTCCAGATATAGCAAAACAAAAAAACCAAAAACAATTTAATTAGCTAACAAATCAATTGACAACATTCTTTTCGTTGCGCTCATTATTATTTACAAATAATATGGACAAAATGCACTTATAAGATATGTTTTCAGTAGTCGCGGCCTAACAAACATTTTTCCCAGACCAAAAAGAGAAAAGCAAAAAAAAAAAATAAATAAATAGAAATAAAAATGAAAAAAAAAAAACACCCACCAAAAAGGGCAAAAAGCAAAAGGCGCAAAGCGACGAAGTCAAACTGCAAAAAAAAAACTCAGCCATAGGCGCAATTACCGCAAACAGACATGACCATATATATATATATATATGTATATATATATAAATATATAGTATATATATATACTATAGTATATTTAACGTATACGTAACGCATAGGCTATATAGGAGAGGCGGCTTTTGCTGCTGCTGCTGCTGTTGGCCAGGCTACTAAAAATGGTCTGGCACACACACACACACACATAAAGAGGCGCGTTAAAATGCCCAGACAACCAAATTTAGTAACACAACAACAACTACAACAACAACAACTAAGGCAACAACTACAAAGAGCATCGCGTAATGAAATCAAATAAAAAGAAGCAGGAAAATAAAAAAAAAGTGCACGCCAGAAAAAGAAAAACCAGCCACAAAGAAGGCAAGCAGAACCAGCTCAGTTGAAGATCTCTTAAACATCTTTTTTTTTCCTTCATTTCAGTTCAGTTCAGTTTAGTTTTTCCTGTGCTTCAAAGAGTTTTCCACATATCAAAAAATGTACAAGTTGCAGCAAGTTGCAGTCGACCGGGCGTAACTGGCTGCAAGATACTTATTCATATATATATAAAGAGATTTTTAAGTATTCTATGAAAACTATATATCTATATGTAGTTCAGATCAACAATGATGCAACTGCTCAAGTTGGTAAAACAAATGATTTGCGATGTCTTTGAAAAGGAGTATATATGGTCTATTATTGATAAGTCTTTAAAAAGACAATACATTTTTGGGGATTCCAGCAGTAAAACTGTGGAATATACATAGTTCTTATCGATTTGCCATATGCCATATTAACATTAGATATTTTTATTGATAGATATTTTTATATATTCTAAAAATCTTAACACTTTATAAGACAATTCTAAACATGCATATATCTATATATATTTTATTAAACATTTCAAATTTCCAACTTCAATAACTGCAAAAATGCGTACTTTAAACAAAGCCAATATACCCTTTATCCTTTCCTGAACGAGTAGAAGTACATTTTTTACTGTAAACTGCAGACTCTATAGTTCTGCTCTCTCTATATATATATACATATATATAGTAAAGTTGTTTGCTGCTGGCGAGTTGTATTTGAAGTGCCTTTTGATTAGTTTTAGTTGCTAGATCGATAACAACGATAACGATAACAGCACGAATTGGCCTCAATTCTGTTCTGGGAGCACTCCCCCTAACTAAAGTGTCGAAAGTCTGCTCTCAATTAGATAATTTTGTTTTTGTTATATTGACTTCCCTTCTATCTGGGAGTCAGTCATAGAGCTCTCGTACCACTCGATGCAATTATCTAATCAATAGGTTTGCACTGTCTACGATCGTTGCGGCGGTATCTACAGAGGAAATCATATAGACTCGTATATATACAAATACATTTATACTCTTTTTTATATGAAATTTATTGAGCAGTTATGTTGAAAAACTTGTTAGTGGTAAATATTTGAATTGGCTGTGCGGCAAGTGTTTGGGTGAGAAAATTAACCAAGTTTCTAGAACAGCTGAACAAGCTGTTTGTTTACTTGGTGTCAAAGTGTTGATAAGGAGGGGGCAGTAAAATAGGGATTGGCTTTACGTACAAATAACCTCTATTATTATCTATCAAGAAAAACCCTGAGCCTATTAGATCACTATTACATGATATAGATATGGGGAGAAGCCTTGAGAAAGCTAGAGCCTTAAATATATAGTGGCAATTTCTTAGTCATTTTAATCAAACTTGAAATAAAATTTTATTTTAAATTTGTAGATGAAAGAAGTTATCTTGTTGCATTATATGATATATATAAATTAAAATATCATATTATGATATTTAAATTATTTCGAAACTAATCTATAGACAGTTCATAAAAATATTTGCATTAACAATTCATAATCATAAAAAAATGTTTAAAAATAACTTTTTGCTGTAGTTCAGTCTCAGAAATGTAAATCCCACTTTAAACTTTGCTGAAAACAAAAGATAATTATGAAATATCTGTAAAAATAATCAAATATTCATAAAGCACATCAATCCAAAAGGTTTTTAGTTGCTTTTTTTGGATTTTTAAATTAATCTAACACCTTTGACACGCTTTCAATGAAACTATCGATCAGCGAAAGCTGCTGCGGGTGGCCGCCCATCACAATCGATGACAGTTTGTCTATCGATCAACAGTTGGAGATATCATCAATAAAAACAGTTTTTTTACTATATTTTTTTTTTAATATAAATTAGTTTGGTATTGTGCGACAATTTTCACACACCAATCAGCGACGATCAGCTCACTAATTTTTCGTCGTTGTCTAAAACTGGCGGCCGCCATTTTGAATTGATTTGCATGCATAAAATGCTAACTAAATCGCATATTGATTAGCATAAGTTCTCTTCAAATAAAATCGAGAGAGCAGAAAAAAACCCAATGTAAGGGCAAAACCCACGCCAATCAATTTTTGTTGTTTTTTTTATATAATTTTTATTGTTATAAGTAAACATTTGTTGTTCCAAGCTTTCGCTGTGAACTCAATTCTTTTTTTTTTTTTTTTTAGTCATTTTTGGGTGTTGGACAATAACAAATGCAGATTTTTCTGTGAGATTTTTTAGTTGATTTTCGTTATTGGTTTTGTGGTCTTCTTTTTTGTCGTCGTTGTTGTTGTTGTTGGCGTGTTCGTCAACTCCCGCACAATTTATTAGATAACGGTACGAGCATGGGCGAGTATTGTTTTCTTATGAAAACGACAAAATGTCGACGTTGTTAGCTGTCGATCGCGTTGATATGATAATGCCGCACATAAATATACAATGGACGGGGCCTAAAACACCATATGTGTATGTATGTGTGTATTTGTATCTTAAAGATCGTTAGCTGCACAAGAATAACATCATTTGTCATGAGATTTGAGAGCAGATTGTGGCGATAGCTGAAAGAGCTGGTGCGAGCGAGACAGCGACAGCTAGTGAGTGGAAACTACATTAGTTTTTTGTTTTAAATTTAATTTAAATTTAAATTTATATAACATTTTTTTAATGTGCTGCTCTTGTAACATTTGGTTTTTTACATTTTGAACATTTTACCTGGAGCTGAGGCTGCATTTTTATTGGTCTTAATTTTTACCTGTTGCCTGTTGATTTGCTTTTTAACATTTAAATTGGTAATTTTTCTTGTTGTTGCCAGATTTTTTTTGTTTTTAATTTTATTTCATTTTTCTGCTGGCTCGGTTCGTTTCTTGTTGTTGTTGTCGCCCACTGCTTGTTTTTTTCTGGTTTTTTTATGTTCATGTGTGTGTGTGTGTGATGAAAACGCTTCGCCCAAATGTTGTTTTTGTTGTTCTTGTTTATTGCCTTTTGCCAAATGAATAAAAATATATACAATATTTGTCTGCGTGTGTGTGTGTGAGTGACGTTTGTCGTTGGCGTAAAAATACCAACAAAAAATGAAGCAAAACCAAAATAAGTCAAAGCACATGCAGTGGGCGGTCAGTAATTTGAGTTGGAATATGCTGAGGTGGGCTGCGGCGGCGAGGTGAAGTTGAGTTCAAAGCAGCTGCAGCCTGCAGCATTGCCAAAAATTGTACATGAAAAGCTACAGTGGTGAGCATGCAGAAAATTATAGTTAAAATAAAAATAAAGTAAATTGTAGATATTCTTATTTACTTCTGAATGTGATTGAACAAGATTTTACTTCAACTAAATATTTATTTATTTAGTATTAGACATAATACATCATTTACTGCCCATAACGTTTACCAATAAAATATCTGTCACTTCAGAATTCTTTCTGCATTACTTTTATTTACATTTGCGAATTGGTCATAAGTTGTCTGTAAATATTGACTTCAACATCAATATACTTTGATAAACATTAAAAGTCAAGGTATTTATGGACATTTTTATGTACATATTAAAGCAACAAGTCAAAAGGTGATATCCAACCAAGTTCCCACTAAGCCGCTGCGCCACATCCGGCTTATACTGCAAATGTAATCAATTGAATTTAATTGCTTATAAGCTGGTTCGTAAAAAAAAACAACTACAACTACAACTACAGAGCTGATCAGTTGTCAAAGTGAACGCTTATGCTAGTACTTAAAGCATGCATGTGTGTATACAGATGTGTAAGTGTGTATCTTGCATGTCTAATTTGTATGTCTCTCTTTTTAGTGTAATCGATTCGTTTCGCCGTGATCAAGCAGCTATTCAAAGGCACATAAAATTTGCTCGTTTCCATTACACCCCACAATTTGTCTCTCTCACAGCACTGTGCAGTTGTTTTTTCTCTTTTTTTATTCTTTTTCAACACAGCAAGAACAACAACAGCAAAAGAAACGGCAACAAAAATTGAAGCTGTGTTTGTCGCGTGGTCTGCGGAGTCCCTCTGCTCACTGCGCTACGCTGCTCTGCTCACACAGTTTCCCTCTCGCTCTGGTATCTGTGCTGTGGTGCGTGGGCACGAGAACGGAAACAGCGCGCAGTCAGCGTCGGCGTTGTCTGTCGCAGTTGACGTTACGTCAATGCGAACTCAATATATGTGTGCGTGTGTGTGTGTGTGTATGAGTGCCGCTGTGTATTTGTTTGTATTGGCCTATGGCTTACAAAAACAACATAAAAGGTAAAATCGTTGCCTATTGCCGCGCTGTCTGCGGCAACTAATTAGGTAACGTGCCAGCTACAACAACAGCAACAACAAGAACAAACCCATGATAAGAGCAGCGCAGTCGCTGCGCAGCAACAACGACGCAAATAGCAACATAAATTTTGCACACTCACACTCACCGCTAACAACAAAATCCAATAAGAAAGCAACTGCGCGGCCTGCCAGGCTGTCTGTGCCAGCGGCTGCTCCGTCGCGCTGCTTTGTTGTTGTTGCTGCCGCTGCCGCTGGTGCTGCTGCTTTTGTTTTTGTTTTTATTTTATTTGTGCTTTTTTTTTTTTGCAAAAATAAATTTAATTTTGTAGCCATTAATTTTCCACTCTAGATACGAACGCGAGACGCTGCCACCGTTGCCCATAGCTTGCCCTCTCGCTTGCGCCCGCACAACGTCTATATAGACGGGGGCTAGCTAATTAAATAACTAAAAAGAGTTTTTATAATTGTTGGCTTATTTCATTGCCTTCTGCTTGGATGCTTTGCACAGCACACACACAGAGGCAAGCAGACAGACAGCTGCTGTATGCACGCACGCTTATAACGGTTTATTAAAATGAAGCCGCAGCAAACAGGGCGGCAAGCAAGGGTGCGAGCAGTGCCGCATGAGGGGGGAAGGCATTTTAAAGCTTTGCTTCAAGTTCAATATTATTTTGCACATGCAAATAAAGCTGCGTTTGTCTGTATGTGTGTCTTTGTATGTGTATATATAATAAATTAACGTCTTTTTTTATCGCTTTAATGATAAACCGTTTTGCTTGATTGGTCTAAAGCGCATAAATAACAAATAAACAAAGCGTAGTAAAGTATTATTATTATTATTATTATTATCTTTGTTGTTGCTATTGTTGCTGTTGTTGTCTTTTTGATAAGACTGAGGGGTAGCTTGTGATATGTGATATCATATGCCAAAATATATATATGTATAGATATAGATATAAGTGTACACGTACTCCCCCAGAGGTGTGTTTTGTGTGCCAGTCAGGTGAAGTGGACTTAATGAATTAACCTTGGGAATGTCTGATAAAAGAAATAAGTTAAAGAATTTCAGGAAAAAGCTTTTTATAGATAGTGTCACGATTTGAAAAAGTATCTTAAGGATACCTGTATAAATATATTAATATATAATATAATATATTTTAAATTTTTATTATAGATCATTTTAATATTATATTTACAACAATATAGATCCAGAAATAACATTTCAATATAAACTTTAATAGACCTTTTCAAATATACATTCATATATCTACCCTGAAATGTTTTGTTTACCATTTTCTCTATAAGCTCGTGCAATAATAAAGAACATTTTTCGAAATCAGATAATCTTAGCAACTTATGAGAACATTCTGCGCTACTATATTTAGAAATTGTGATACTTAAATGTGGAATTCGGCAACAAAAATGTTTTTTCTCTTTAAATACACTATATAAAGATATAAATGAATATATATGTTACAGAGATATATTTGAAGAAATTTTATAATATAAAAAAGAATAGACAAGAGTCTGTGAAAGGAATTCTATTTCTTTATAGTAGAGAACTATATTATACAGAAGTCAAGATTAACTGATCGAAGTAGTCCAAGTTTTAAACTTCGTTCAGAAACCGAGCGTGTAGAAGTCTCAACCCCTTTTTAGTCAGTCTATATTATAATCACAACACGTTAGGAATAGAAAAATGAGTGAGTTTCTCAAAAAGATTTTAAGAAAACTGTTTCATCCGGTGAGTAAATACTTTAAGTGGAAAATATAAAATACTTATATTAACTTCATGCCTATGAAGAAAATGGCTACTAAGACTACTTCCCAACCTGAAGAAGTATCCAGCATAGAGCCGGTGAACCTGCGTCGGAGCACTCGCATCAGGCAAAGGCTGGAGAGGAAGCGGCGACTGGCCGAGGAACCGCAGATTGTCGAGGGGAAAATCAAGAGATTGAAGACCTTATATAACCGACATATGGCCGTGTGCATGGACCACCGGCTGGAACAGGTGGAGGATAGGATGCGGGAACAGCAGCTAGAGAAAGAACAGAATGTTCAGAAGATATTGAACGCTGTGTCGCAGGAGCTGGCACTGTTGCCTCAGCGTGATGAGAATCTGGGCCACTGCGTCTGCGCCGAATACAATGGAGAACTCTTCAAACTGTACGATCTGCCCAATAATGTCGAGTATATCATACCGCAAGATAAAAATATACAGGGGTAAAGAAAGATTACGTATATCGTGTTGATTTAAAGAAAACGTTTCGCAATTTAAAAATTTTCGTTCGTTACAAAAAAGACAGTCTACACTGAATTTGTTATTTTTCCTGAAAATGGAAAATAATAAAATAAAAAAACCTTGGAGAACCTAAAAAAAAAAATGTTATGCAAACTATTTTATAGCAGCTCTGCGCTGGGTTTGGGGTACTCCCGATAAGAACACTCTTGCTTGTTAGCCTCTGTTTCTGCACTTCCGAAAGCTGTTTAAGCTATATTTTCAGCTCATTCGCATTTTACTTAAGTGAATCAATAAAAATTGAAGATTTTCATAACTTCTTCAATTAAGATCCAAGTATCCAGATTGCCATAAACTCAGCTTAACTTAACAATCCTTTAATCAACATTAATCTCAATCAACTCTACTGAAATCCCATGTCTGGCTAAGGCGTTACTCCGTGCTGTGCTATTCCGATAAAGCGGGTGTAAACAGTTCATAAATCAACTATTTTTTCCCTATATTCGAATTCGAATTCGAGTTCGAATTCATATCTCGCGCTCTCGTCTAATTCCATGGAAATTCGTTTGCTGTTTTATAGCCCGTGACATCAGCTGCATGACAGAAGTGCACAAATTTAATTTGTTTACATCATGTACAAAAATGTAGATACCCTGTACGGTTTAGCACTGGAGGGCTTAATAGGCTTTGTGGCTAGTATTAAATGCGGACGCTTGACAAATGCAAGTATTAAAATATTTATAAGTGTATTTTAATGGACTCTCGATGAATATATATCTATATACAGAGTATATATTTAGGTATATATCTTAATATACTCTGTAATAAATGAGAAATGGGGTATACTAAGTTTGTATGGCTAAAATCGGTTAGTTAAAGGCATATGAATGCGGAAATATGCTTCTATTTATGTTTTAAATTCAGGATAATGACTATATTGGTGTACGTATACCCCCTAATATGCAATATAGGGCATATGGTGTGTGGGAACAACAAAATTGTAGTTAGATTTAGTTTCTTATGCAGCTATATGATTTTTCCTTTTATTTAATAGACTTTAGTTAATTTCTTAATTTAAGCTTACATGTACTTCTATGCACTAGCAACTCCATTACAGGGTATTTTATGAGGCATTCTGGTTTATCTGTAGTATTTCTGTTTGTTATTACTAAATGTGTTATCAAGCAGCCAAACGATAAGCAGCGAACGACAAACACATTTTATGGCTGCGACAAAAATCAGCCTAGTCAAAGGCCCCGAACAGACTTGTGCTAGACGAAGCAAAGAAGAGGTAGGTAGACGAAATAGAAGGGGCTCCTATTTTAGATAATGTCAAGTGGGCATTATTATTGTTATTATTATATATATGATTTCCTTTGCAGTTTGCCAGGCTTTAGGTAAGAGTGGAAGCCCCAAGGTATATAAAGTCTAGTTCTTTACGGCCTTAATACCTCCACCTTGAACTGGAATGGTTTAAGTCGACAGTTAACGCTTACGGATGCACATCAAAGGAGAGAGACAAAGAGAGAGAGAGAGGCTGGGGCGACGTGTAGGCGTAGGGCGTGGGCTATAGGCATGACCAGCAGCAGCAAATTAATCCGCTGCGCGCAATAATTTTTCGATTTAATTTTCGGTTCTCTTTTTCATTTTTTTTATTTTTTCTTTTTCTTTGTTAAAGCGGCTCAAGAAAATCTTCAGGCATGTCAAATTGAGTTCCATTCAAAAAGGGAGAAAAAAAATGCAAAACAAGATGCGAACAAGCTGCAGCAAAGGAGTGATCTACTTAAAAGTGAACGACTGTGAGTTATGCTGTAGTTGGAAGAAATATACTTGGTTGAGTTTTTATATGGAAGTTTTCTTATGGAACTAGTTCACTTTCTTCTTCTGTGAAACAAGTTCATTTATGCTTGGCTGTTTATCGATATTTATCGATTTTTATAAACAACTGAGGAAATGTCACCTAATTGTATATTAAATATGAAATTTGAGTGATATACAAAAACACAAATTTAAAAACCTACTTTTATACAACAAACATATCGATACTAGCATATATACTCTATATACAATCGACACTCTTCACAATACTATCTTCACTATAGCATTATACCACGCTCAAACCCTTAACAAAGGGTATGCAAACACAAAAAGAAAGAACGCAACGCGGCTGTCAAAAGATCTTAACGATGAAATAAGAAGAAGAAAAAAAAAAAGCTGAAACCAAAATACAAAAAAATAAAAACGATCCTGGCAGGCGAAGACTTACAAAAACGCGCAGAAGGGCTGTCAAGTTTGCGCGCTGCCAAGTTCGCAGTTTGCAGTCTCCAGAGCCGAAAGAGACACAGATACACACGAATACAGAGACAGGTACACACACACACACACACTTTCAGACAGAGTTAGTGCTGTGGGCAAGTGAGAAAACCAAGCGCGACACCAACACCAAAAACCGGCTACAACTGCCGCTCGGGCGTCTCTTTTTGACGGCCCGCGGCCTGTGGCAAGGGAATTGAATTGAATTTCCAGTCGACGGACGTACAAAATTTGTGCCTTTGCCTTTTCGAAGGTGTGAAGAAAAAATAAAATACAAAGCACAGCCAGTCAGACAAGCAACAACAGCAACGGCAACAACAACAACAACAATGAGAGACGACGGGGCACACAGCACGAAATTCTGAAAAACTTCAACTGCAGATCCCGAGATCCCGAATCAAAGAACAGACCACAGCATAAAGCAGAAGAAGAAGAAGAACCAAGGCAACAACAACAACAACAGCAGCAAAAGAAGAAAGAAATATATATAATAATAAGAAACTGAAAACTGGATTGTTGCCTCTCGTTTTCCAGTGTGTGGCATGAGGCATGGGGCAGACTCTTTGGGATTTCACAGAGGGTTTCAGCATTGTTGTTGTTGTTGTTGTTGTTGCTGTTGTTTGTGCTATGATCTCTCTTCGTTTTTAGAAGCATCTGTTTCTTTCGGGTTGTATTGTTGCTGTTGTTGCTTTTTGCCACTTCGACTCGGACAGCATCGAGCTGAAGGTGAAAAGTACTTATAATAAGGAAGCCTGACGGCCAAATGGGCGCATTAAGATTAAGGCAACTCAAAACGTTTTCTCAACTGTCCTACACACACACACACACTCGCACACTCTCACACACACACATGGGTGTTCTGACTTTTGCCATGACAATCCCAAAAATGTAACACAAAAGCTATACAATCTGCTGAAGAGCCTTTAGAATATGTTTTTTTTTTGGGATTTCTTTTCGTATTGTTCCCGCAGCATAGCAAATGCTAAAAAATTTATATATTTGAGTTTTTTCAAGTAGAACCAAATTGGAACAAAGCGCAGCATTGATTTCCCTCTTCTTCTTCTTTAATTGAATGTTACGGCTTTTGAGTTAAGATTAAAGACAGAATTTGGGCATTTGTTGTTGTTATTGAACCGAAAGGTAAATGATAAATGGTAAATGTTATTTGTATGCTTCACTCAATGAATGATTTTCTATTCAATTTTGTTGGCTCTTTTATGCCATTTAAGCTATATATACTTTCAGGGTGTTCTTTGCTCTTTCTATAGGCATTATATTCCTGTATTGATATATATATATATATGATATTGTATGATAGAGTTGTAAATGTAGCGTATTTATAATATTAATTGACTATATTTTGTATGGATGGAAAGATAGGATATAGACCATATACACATTTTCCTTTTAACTTATCATATATTTTTATAGATTTTTTGATAGAATATTTAAACAAATTTGATATATCAGAAAAATAGTTAATGCTATTACTATTGTTATTCTTTTAATTTAAAAATTTCTTTTGCACATTTCATGGTTGGGTTTCTCCTGAGAAAGTGCTTTTAAAGCCTTCTAGTTTGTCCTAATTGTACTGAGTTGGGGACTAATATATGTTTCTTCCATAGAAATATACAGAAGAAAACTAATATATGTTTCAGCCATAGAGGTGTACTTAAAAAGCTCTATTGTTGTAAATTTGTCAAAGACTTAAACCTTTTTTATAGAATTTTCCTTCAATTACACTTTACATATATTATAGTAAAAAATCTATAAAAAAAAACCCTTTTATTTGGTATTTTCTACACGATTCTCATTTACTTCTTCTTACACTCTTTTCAATTGGTATTTTGTATAGTTTTCTTTGAAGAAATCTTTTTACTAACGGCTATATAATTGATTTCTGTATTAGGTTTAAAATAATATCATATTATAGTCATATATATAGTATTTACGTAGCTCTTTTTAGATTTCTTTCTAAATTGTGCTTTATGAGAACCAAATTTTTGGGCATTTGCTTAGCCTTTTTTCATTATAATCGAGCGAGTTGTAAATAATTTAAATATATATATATATATATATATTTTTTTTTTTTTGTTCGAAACATGTTTTGTATATCAATAGATCTGTTTAACCCTATGCGGCTGAAGAAGTAGAAAAAGAAGAAGAAGCAGGGACCAGCAGACGTGCACGTAGCAAACACACACACACCAGTACACACACACATGTGGCACATAGAGAGATACCCACATAATAACAACAACAACAACAACAACATAACCGACAACTATTCAACTTCGAACCGAATCTGATTTCTGAAACTGATTGCGTATGCGTTGCTGTGGCTGTTGCATTTGTTGTTGTTGTTGTTGCTGTTGCTGCCTCACAGTTGACGTTTTGTGCCCAACGTCAGTTCGAGTTAAAAGAAAAATAACAACAACCTACGTGAAATCCTCCAGATACACACACACACACACACACATGCGAGAGATACAGATACAGATAGACGCAGCGAGCCGCATGGAGGCGACGCGTCGGTTGGCTTAAATTGGTTTTTATTGTTGCTGCTGTTGCTGTTGTTGTTGTTGTTGTTGTTGCACATGTCCATTGTTGGTGTTGGCCGCATTCGTTTTGACCATATTTCTTGTTGCTGCTGCTGCTGCTGCTGCTTCTTCTTCTTCGTCTTCAATACTTTTTTGTTGTTGTTGTTTGTGCCTTTCTTTGAAGTCGCATTTAATTCTTTGGAGCCTTGGCCTTTTGTTGTTGTCCCGCTCGGAAGTCTCCGCTGGGGCCTGCCATCCCAGCCATCCCAGCCAGCCAGCCAGCCAACGTTCGAGGTGTGAAGAAAAGAATTTTTCTGTGCAATAATCTTGATGCCTTTTTAAGATTTGTTGCTCTGCTGTGTGCCTTAGTTGGAGCTGGACGTGGAGCTGCATTTCTGTTGTTGTCTTCGTTTCGTTTCGGTTGAAAAATGGTTTTGGGGGGCTTAAGAAAATTTACGCCATAAAATGTGAAAATAATTGGATACACACACACATACACAGAGAGAGCTCCTTTTTTGAATGCATTTCAAATTGCTAATGATGAGAAGAGCGAAGGTTCAAGTCAAAGTGCTGCAAGTCTTGGCCAATTGCCGCAGATTCCTTCCGTGAGACAAGCTCAACACAAAAAAAAAGAGTTAAAAGAAGTAGAAGAAGAATATAAAGTACTGGGCAAGTCGGCTGGGCTTTTGCAGGCGCGCAGCCAAGCATTAAATGCATTTATTTATGAGCTCTCTACCCTCCTTTTGATATAATCTTGGCTAAGAAAATTGACGGCCCCATATGCATACGATGCGCATATTATGATATTGAATTTAACTAGAATTCACACCTTGAGGCCCCTTGAATACACCTCAACAAACCATATATACATGCATATATCTATATATATATATAAATGTATCTATAAAGCATAAGGCCAAGCCGCAACTCGCGCTTAGCTGGAAAAACGACTTTAACTGATTTTTTGTTGCGCGTTAAATGATATGGAAAATCTAGCTGAGGTTTCGTTGTTAATAACAATAATAATGTTAACAATAATGAGCAATGAGGCCAAACCATTTCATGGCATATTAAGCATGATTCATATAATCAAAGTTAGCCTCAGCCAACGATTCCTTTGAAGTCTTCGCACTAGCTAAAGCTGCAGCTTCTCTAGCTGTTGGATTGGATATGGTTAGACCCTCTTGAGAAGGAAATAATAAATCATGTTTTTAATCCTCTTAGGAGTTTTGCAAGCATCACAAATTGCGCACAATATGAATCATAAATTCCTATTGTACACTTGGCATGCAGGGTATTAAAAGTTGATCAGGCAATATATATATGAAGAAGATTAAAATTCACGGGGAAGACAGTGGGGTACTATAAGTTGATCAGGCAATCAAGCTGGTGATTAAGACAAAGATTAGCTCCGAAGATATAGGGAAGAAATTGGTAAAAAAAAGAGAACATTGAGATTTATATAGGAAGAGAGAGAGAGAGAGATGTATGTATGAAGATATACACTACAAATTTATCTGAAATACATAAAGTATCGAACTTCTATATATTATATAAATATAATATCAAATATGAATCATAAATAACTTTTAAATATGATAAGCATTCTTTATTTGCATTTTTTGTATGCTTCAAAATAGAAAATAATATCCGTCTAGTATATCATATAACTGATAAATAATTTATCTATAATATAACTACTTTTTTATCATTTCCATTTTAATGAAATTTGCCATAATTTAATTAATAGATATAGTATATATAAATCACATATATCATTTTCTAATGAATCAGTTTACATATATTATAAACCTAAGTAGATGTTTTTGATATAAGAAATTGATTTACTGCTGTGTTTTATATGTTTTAGACCAAATTTTATTAAAATTATCTATCATATAGATATATATGTATCTAATTTAATATATATCTGACATATAAAAGCATATAAATATATAAATTTAATTAATATTTTATCTTTATTAAGTTATATGGTTTTATACATAAAATATCATTTTTCTGTTTGAGAATCTATAATATATATTAAAAATACCCAAAAAATATTTCTATATATTTTATAAAGCTCCTTTTTTGCTTCTACTATCATTTATGCATTTATCATAACTCATTAATTTCTGTTCAACTAAGGATTAAAATTTATATCTATCGAGAACTTGATTCAGGTATAATTTAAATATATAAAAAATTAATATATATATATATATATATATATATATTTATATATATATATACATTTTTTTGCAAGCCATATCTACACTTTTTCATCCGAGTTACTTATTTTTTTCCAGTTCTCCCGGTACGATCGTTAAACAAATCTTTATACTTGGAACGTGGCTTTCGCGCTAATTCATAAATATTTTAGCACATTACGAATCTTGGTTGAGTGCAAACAATATGCAATAAAAAATACAACAAAAATAAATTAAAAACCAAGTAGAAGTAGACGTTGAAGAGGAAAAAGCACAAGGTACTCAGAATGCGGTTAAAATTATCAGACCAACTAAAAAATCTACAAATCCAGAATGCATTAACACCTCGCCGTGTGCTCAATAGAAACAACAGGGGCATTCCTTCTCCCTCCCGCCCACTACCTCTCTCTCTCTTTGGCACCCTCATTATATGCATAGATGTGTGAGTGTGTGTGTGTGTGTGTGTGTGTGTATGTGTATGTAGTATATGCCAAGCCCTTGTAACAAAAAAACGTTTTTTTCTAAAGCTTCAAATGCAACAGCAACAGCAACAAATGCAACTTGCACAAATCGTGAAAAGCCCCCCGAAGAGCGGAACGAAGAGGAAGAAGAAAAAATAAAACCAGCACGAACATTGAGAGAAAACAACAACAACAACAACCAGAGAGAACCTCATAACTAAATTGCATTAAGTGTAATTATAACTAATTTGATAAAAATAAATAAATAAAAAAAAGCCGCA
Organism: Drosophila nigricruria; assembly: GCA_037075265.1. Lineage (NCBI taxonomy): Eukaryota > Metazoa > Arthropoda > Insecta > Diptera > Drosophilidae > Drosophila > Drosophila nigricruria. The sequence goes on along the minus strand of JBAMCI010000131.1, from coordinate 4,608,774 downwards.
TAAATGGCACAAAAAAAATCACATATTTTAAAAATTGTTTTCATGTTTTTATGCCTTCTCTCTCTCTCTCTCTAGCAGTCGACCATGGCAAACGATTAAAGCCAGTGGAAATGCTGTGGAAATGATATGCGATTAGTGGAGAAATAAAATCCCCAACAGTAAATGAAATAATTGTTGAAATATTTGACTCAGCAGCCAGCAGCAAATGGAATTTCAATTGATTAATCTAACAATTTTATAATAAGTGCAATCCGGAAATTGCTCTATATTATATGTATATATATATATATATATATATATATATATATATACACGATAAAAAAAGAGAAATAGTTGAAAGCTTGCATAGAACATTTTAAAATATGGATAAATTAAAATTAAAAACATATAAATTGGATAATTTAATTTTTATTTACTGCTTGATCAAATTGGGTTTAAGTATACTTTTTCTTCAGCTTTAGGATACATTTCTTATTAAATTACAAATATTTTAACTTGTACCAAGCGACATTATTTCTTTGAACTCTCTATATTGATTATACATTTAAGTTTCAGATAAAACATTTTTATTTTTTGATTAAAGAATTAAACCTTAAATAATTTTTGAATATCTATTATTCATCTATGTAACGAATTTGGTAACTGAAAGTTTCCAATTCAAGATAAGTTCTGAAATTTGCAATTTCTAGGGTTTCCTAATTTCTTTATATTAGTTCTTTTTTATGTTTTATCTATTTTGAAGAGCCCTAATTTCGTGTGAATATTGTTAGATAGATGATGATATAGACTTTATATTTTATCGTATTATAGAAAATATCATATAAATTGAATTTAATATAATTCTGCATATATTTGTTTTATCAAAATCTCAATTATATTATTTGCGCTCTAGTTTTCGTCTTATAAACAAATTAAGATTGCATATCAAGCCAAGGCAATGACTATTATGCAGTTAAAATTTACAAATGAAAAACATAGTTGAGGATGAATAGCATGTGAGATCGTTTAGAGCAGATTAAGATTTCTTGAACTTGCGTTCAGATTTATTAAACTGAATAAAAGGCGCACTGTACCGACTGTACCGTGGATTTGTACAATTGCTTGATCAATTACCAGAGCAACAACAACAACCACAATGGGAGCAAGAACAACAACAACAAAGGCAACGGCAAGATACACAGATTGAAAGCACAGCATAGGCATTAGCATTAGTCCATAGATGGACTGCCTTTAGCTACGGTCAAGAGAGACAGAGAGAGAGAGGGAGAGATGCAAAGCGAGCGAACGGGCACAATGAACCTGAGGTGGGGAGGCAGAGGGCAAGAGAGGGGGCGCACAGGCAGGCAAAATAAATCATTTAATATAGCGCGCTATTTATCATCTAACATTGCTGCATATCATTCTTCATCTTGGCACACGCACACATACACTCACACACACATGCACACACAGTTGGGTGCCTCAGGAGTAGACGAAAACAAAAAAACAAAAGTGGAAGTAGAAAACAAGTAAAAGCGCTGCAGGCGACAGAGCTCGACAGCGAGATGCCCTGTAGAAAGGCATTGCGAGCTGGGGTGTATTGAAGAAGGCATAAGCTAATATAAAGTGCAGCTGTCATACGTTATAGGAATCAAATATAAGCTAAGGCTGAGCTATATATATATTTTATATCATCTGACATATAGAACTTCAACTGCTTGCTGACATAGTCAATATACCCTTTTCGTAAGCTTATTTGAAATGAGCATATAAATAGAAGTGAAGGCAAAATTAGCGTGAATGAAAACTGCGCTGGCTGAAACGTATGGCAATAGAGTCTTTGGTGGTGGGGGCTGGCGTGGGAGGTGGGGGCATTTACACACCTAGAGAGGGGTGGGGTAGGGGTACGTTGCGGTTGCACTCATATAAACAAATTGCGCGAACGGAGCAGCCAAAATGTCTGCTACGGCCATAAAGGCACAGCGTGTCTGTGTGAGTGCACGAGTGTATGTGTGTTTGTGTGAAAGAAATGTACAAATGTTTGACTGTCTGTCTGTCTGTCTATTTGTCGTATCTTTTCTAGTGAACGATTCTGTGTTGTTTATTCGTCACTTTAACACGTTCGATGCTGACGCGCGCGCTGGCAGCGGCCAGTGAGACAGCGGGACAGCGACTGAGGCAGCGACGCAACGTCACTGACACCGACACACACACACACTCACACACGCACGTACACACAAAATAAACTAAACGCAAACGCAGCGGCAGAATTTATTTTTATTTAATGCGCGCCTGCCATACACATGCACATACATATCTGTGCTTGTGTGCGTGTGTTTGTGTATGTGTGGTGCATGCCTATCAAGATTGAATTTGGTTTTTCGTTTGATTGTTTTGATTGTTGCCGCCAACTAGACTTACAGCAAACAAATGCGTAACAAAACAATATCATGTAAAAAAGTTAAAATGCCTTAAAAACTACTATGTACGTACATTTCAATGTGTGTGTGTATGTATTTATTTTTGTTATTGCTGCTGCTGCTGTGATTTTATGCTCGCTCTCGCAGGCGCTCTTCACTCACTCACTCTCTCTCTTCTCAATCTCTGTGTAGAAGTTCTCACTTGAACTATTAGAATTTTGTTGGCTGCACGAAAAGCAACGCATTATGCTTATTATGTGTTATCACACATATGCAATACACTTGTATTGAATTATTTAATGTTTTCAGTTAGTTTTATATTGATTTGGAACATACACGCGCTTTTGTTTTCGATTAATTAAGCGAAGAGGAAACACTGACAGTTCGTGCGACGCGACAACCTTACGCTCTGACAACTAAACGACAACTGATTGTAAATATTATATCGATAAGTTAAGAGCGTGTGAATGTTCGTTCAGCTGCGCTGCGACAACAGTCAGAGCTGCCAAAACAGTGTTGACTAGTTCGAAAAAATGTGTTTGAAAATCTTTTTTTTTTGGCTCAATTAAATCATAAAATGGCCAATTTTTGTTTTAAATATAGGGACCGTTAAAACCATTAAAGCAAAGAAATAATTAAAACCTTGTTTTATTCGAGGGCTGCACAACGCACAGGGCTGTATTGTGTGGTTAGTTGCAAAACACCTGTTCAACGGCAGGGGTGCATCAAAGACAGGGCTGTTCTATTGAAAAACAGCTGTTGTGTTCATGACAATGTCTATTTTACACACAATTACAAAATCTCTTTCGAAACGTTTATTAGTAACACAAGGGACTGGCAATGGCTTTCAACAAAACTACTGGTACAGCGTTACCAGACCACAGACAAAACATGTGACACCGATAAGAACAGTAATACCAGCACAACGCAGCATATGGGGCTATGTGGCGGTGGCCTTCAACCAGGTGGATAAGGAGCGTTTGCAACGGGTGGGTCCGAATCGCCTCTGCGCCGAATGGTTATTAAAAAATGGTGGCGGTGTACGTTTCACCGAAAATCCCACCAAATTGTGGAAGGACTACAATCATCTGCCGTCGGAGAACACCCAGTTTCGTATTAAAGTCGTTGACGCCTCCAATGCATCGATCATGAAGATTGGCTTGCATCATTTCGAGGGCTGCAACAACATAGACACCGTCATCTTTCACAAATGCAAGCATTTGGAGAACGACGGCCTGGAAGGCTTGGGCTACATAAGTCAGTCGCTGACTCATCTACAGGTATCTGGCTGCTATAATATCAGGGACGATGGCCTGGCCACCATCAGCCAGCTGCACAACCTAAAGCAGTTGCTCATCTTCGACATGCTCTTTGTCAAGGATATAGATGAGGTGGCCGGCAAGCTGAAACAAAGTCTACCCGACTGTGACATACAAGCCACGAAATTCGGAGTGCAATTTAAAAAGTAATACAGTCTCTCTAAGTTGATGGATCGAATTGTAATTGTTGTTAATATTTCTAGAAATAAATGAATTGAGCTGAGTTTTTGCGAAGGTCTTCTGAAATTATAAGCAACAGTACAGGATGTGTATGCTTGTGACAGGTGAGTACTGTTGGATTTTTTTTTGGTTTAAATGAAATTATCTTACCTTATTTCTTTGCTTAAATAGGTCTGCAATCAATTAGGGAATCAAGGAGTAAACTGTTCTCTAAGTATGAGTATTATCTGTGCCTCATTGATTCGTCAACTCTGCTGCGATTTATGGAAGTCTAAACTGACTGTATATAAGGATACCAGTAATATCTATGAGCTTGCTCAGCGAGCATATATCCGTCTTATCATGCGGCTATGCAGCAAATGTTTATAAACTCGCTAACTGAATTGAAAATCCGTGATATGTTCTGTATCCAGGTGTAATTGGTGCTATGCAGCATATTATAAAATGCCCTAAATAACTTATCAAATATTATTTGGTGTTCTGTGCAGTCTATCAGTATTAAGTACTAAATGATGTATAAGTCTAGGTGGCAGCTAGTATATAGGGACGTATATCCTCCACATCCAAGAGCTGCTCAGGCGCCACGCGCTCGCCGCACATAGGACAATCTCCATTTTCAGACAGAATGCTATAAGCAACAATTATAGTATGAATTACTGATGATTCCTATATTCTATATCAATCGTGGACTCACTTCTCCATTTCTCCGCGAAAACATAGAAAATCGCATTGCGGACAGGATGTCATTTGGGTTTTAATGATGTGCTGGCCCGTTGCAATGCAAATGGGCAGCGTTGTCTTGCAGCTGTAGCAGGTGACCTCCATGTTGGCCAAATTGGCATCGCAGATGGGACACTCCATTGTCTCGTCATCGATTTCATCGCGTAGCTGTTTGATGCCTTTCGGTGCTTTGCGAACAATCGATTCAATTTTCTTTATGTAACGGCCATCCAGTTGATTGCGATAATCAGGACGCATGAGCATCGAGGCATAGGTAAAAGCGGATTTCTTTAACCCAGCGCGATGGCATTCAATGACAGTCGAGGTGAGTATGGGCACAATATCTGGGGGTTGATCAAAAATTAATAACTATTTTAACTATAATTGTAAGTCTCGAGTTTACGTTCTGGAAATTGTGAGATACAGGCAGCCACCTGGACGAGCAGCTTAGCGGCTAGCAGGTGATTGCCCAGCTTGACATGGATGCGCACCAGCGTATAGCGATGCAGCAATATCAAATTGTGACGCATTTCAGCAGTCACCGAGAGATTATTGCGACGCAGCTCCTGGTACATGGAGTAGAGTAAGTCTCTTGCTGATTTATAATTGCCTGAAAGCTGCTCCTGATTGGCTATAATGACGGCAGTCTTAGCTGCATCCTTGTAGTGCTTGCGCGCCATATACAAGCGGAACAGATAACGCGGATCCTTGGGCACACCATCGAGTTCACCCAGCAGAAATTCAATTAGCTGCGTGGCTAGCTGCTCATTATTGGAGGTGGCCACGCAATCAATGGCCAGCGACAGCGCCTGCGACTCCTCATTACTAAAAGCCGAGGCCTTGAGCAGGAAACGGAGTGCCTTGGTGAATTCCCTGGCCAGAAAATAATATTTGCCCGCTAGCAGCGTGTATTTCTCGCTCTCAAAGTAATGAGCTAATGCCAGATAATCTGCGGATTTGGCATTCTCATAACGCTCCAGGAGTTCGCCATGGCGACGCAGCTTATTATGCCGCTGAGCCAGAGCAAACGCCTCCTCCACGCAGCCGCAGATGACGAGAAACTGTAGAGCCTGCTCAATGTCGTTAATTTTCTGATAGAACTTGGCTAGCATCTTGGCTGCATCCATCGACCGTGATTCGAGCACTATTTCAGAGGCAGCATGTGGATCGCAAAGATGATCCAGATAGATTCTAACACAGGCATCTAAATCCCCGGCAATGCGATAGCTGTTTATGGCTTGCTCGAAATGCCCGTCCGATTCCTTCGCCTTGGCATAGGCAGCATGCAGTTTGCTGCTCTTCACATGACCCAATATGTTGTTGGCCTTGTGCCACATCTTGAGAGAGATATAATGTCCGCAAGCCTCATCGTAATAGCCACCACGTTCGTAAAGACCCGCAGCCTCTGTAAGATGACCCACGGTGGCCAGCAGCTCGGCGCAGTCGAAGAGCAGCTGCTTGTCCTGCAGCTCAACAGCATATTGAATCTGGATAGGGCACAGAGAAGATATACATTATAAAGAAACTAGAAACGGAGCGAAATCTCTTACGCCACGTCGGAAGTCGCCCGCACGTATGGAGGTGCGTGCAATGCCCATTTTGCAGAGACGCACATGCTCCTCGTATTCCGGCGTGCTGTGCAGCAAAGTTGGCGGCTCTGAATCGTCGTTGTTAATCAAATCTTCCTTGTAGCCCTTCTCATAGTGATACAGAGCATCCGCATAGTTGCCACTGGAATAATGCTGATCAATTATTGATCTTTAAGAGAGAGAGTTGTTCTCTTACGTAAATTCCAGCTGCTGGGCATACTCTCGCGCTATGTAAGGCACCTCATTTGGTTCGTATTTGTGCGCCAAGAGCAGCGCCTGATCCCATTGCAGTAAATCTCTGCTAAGATCCAGAGCAGCGCGTGTGTAGACTCCCTTCAGCAAATACTCCTTAGCTTGATCGTATTGCGCGAGAAGCATACAACAGCAGCCGCACAACATGTGCAAGTCCTCCACATAGACCAGTTCGTCCAACGCATTGACTAAAGCAGCATCGCCCAATTGACGATACGCGCGCAGAGCTATAGATAAAGAGATCAATGTTATTTACAGCTCAGTAAACATTATCTAATTTATATTTAACCCATTTCCGGCTCCAGATCCGCTATGGCATGTTCACCAAATTGCCGCCAGGCGCTGTCCAATTGCATCTGCTCGCACAGCTTGTAGGCCTCATCATATTTCTTCAACTTCAGCAGCAACAGCAAATTATCCGTTTGACTATTTGTAGGATTGATGACGTGTGTGCTCAAGCATTGCGTTGCATACTGTCCGCCATCGATGTGCAAAGCCATCTCGCCCGCACAGACCAGCAAAGGCACCTGACCAGGATTTAGCTTCGATTCGCCCAATCTCTGGCTGTATCTGCCACGCACCGAGTGACGCGTGAAAACATGCGTGTAAACCAGGCGAGAATCGTAGGTTATGAATATATTGGATTGTGTCAAGTCCCACAGGCACCCCAGGCACTGTTTGGGCAGCTCCGCAATGAGCAGCGCCTCGTGATCCAAGGCAGGCAAATAGACAAAGCCTTGGCCATGTTCATCAATGAAGATCGTTTTAGTGCCCTCGACGTCTGTATAAAGCTGGCGTATGCCATTGCTGTGACGATAGATAGTGCACGTATCCCACTTCTCCAGCGAGTAAAACACCAGATGACCAATCTAAAAGAGCAAATATACTGAGTAACAAATCAAAAACTAATTTACCCATTACACACATCTGTTGCAAAGATGAGCAGCTCCTGGCTGAGTGCAAAGCATGTGATGACCGCATCGCTGGGCAGTGAGGAGGGTAGTGCACTGGGAAAGCACGCCTGCAGCTTATCCTTGCAATTGGGATTATCCGCAGCGATTGCTTGCAGTATCAACTGGGGCGGGCACAGAGCAGCGCAGTAATCCGCATTCAATTTCATAGCCACAATATCATTGGGCAGATCGCGTTCGCTGAGTGGACGCGGCTCATCGCCCAAACTCTTGCCCAGATCATAGAACCAGACATGTTTATCCAAGCCAGCAGCAAAATTATACGGACCAATGGCCAGGAAAGAGGGCTCCGTTTCCAAGGGCAGGCGAAAGGGCAATGTTTTCGATTTATCCGGCGCATAGACGTAGATGGAAACTTCTGCAAGGCTGCTCAGCATGACCAGACGTGGAGCCGATACGGCAAACATGTGCGGCAGCTTGGTTACGTAGGTGTAGACCGTTCCTCCACTGGTAGTGACCGCCAAGAGCTGTCCGTCTGGCGACCAATCAATCATTTGCACGCTCGCATGATCCGGCACTGTGATAATGCGTTCCGTTTCCTGCAGATTGGTTATCGAGTGGATCTTAATGCTGTAAGGATGAAGAGAAGAGAGAGAGTTAAAGATGCTTCCTTTAAGCTTTCAGTGGATCAACTAACTTGTCATCACCGCAGGATGCAACAATATCTAGGGATGGACAGTAGGCCAAGCCGGTGAGCGTATCCTTGTGGTTTCGCACCTGCCATAGCTCCTGGCCCACATCCTTGGGATGTGTAGAAATAGCCACGACATGGCCATTGGAAAATCCCAGCAGTATGTAGCCATCGCCAAACCATTTGTGCTGCAACAGCGAGCCATAGCGACTCTGAAAGCCGAGTTCCGTTGGGTTCTCCGGCTCCGGCAGATAGTACAGGAACAGCGTGCGCTTGCCAATGATCATGCTAATAGCGTTATCACCCGCTATGCGCTCATCATTCGCCATCTCTGCAAAATACATATCGGAGGGGGCATCGCGCAGCTGAACAATGCGCACCGTGTCGCCATCCTCGCTGCTCAGCGAGAAGCTTTTGTCATCTGACCCAAGGGCGAGCAGATTCTGTGCTGACCAGGCGCCGCAGGTAATCCGCTTGCTGTGCTTGCCAATCACCGGAGTTCGCTTGCCACTGCGATGATTGTAGATGGCCAAATTACCGCGTCCTGTGCCCACAGCTAGAATCTGTTGCTGCTTGGACCACAGTATGCAGGTGAGTGGATCACGCAGGCCAGACTCCACAGTCAGTTTTTGTTGTGTCGTATAATCCCAAAGAGTGATATTCGGCGAGCTGCTCGTGATGATGCCCAATAGATCACCTTCGCAGTCCCAAGCAAAACCAGAGCACAAACTGAAATGGGCATTATGTGTATATGGAATTGATGGTCATCTCTCTATATTACCCGGCTAATATAATGCGCTGCACCAGCTGGCCTTGGCGATTGTATAGCGCCACGGAGCCATCTGTGCCCGTTGTGGCCAGTAGAGCGCCGGCACTCTTTTGCCAAATGAAGTAGACGTCGCCAATGCCGTGCGGCTCATCATATTTGTACAATATCTTCTCGAACGACATTTTTCAATATTAAACTCCTATAGCAGCATGATTTTTTGCTATATATTGCACTTTTCCTGCATTTTGCAGAGGTCGAAACTTTTTTCAGCTTTCTGTTTACGCTTTTTTACCGTTGCTATGACAGCAACAAGTAGTTTTTAAACGATACTACTTGTTCCATAAACAATGTGACCATGATTTTAAAAAATTTGAAATATTTCACGAGTTATTATAACAGTAGAAACATAAGCAAATATAAAATTATTTGTATATTCAATTAATTGAATAAGTTACGCAGCAGGATTTATTTGAAACTTATACGTTTCTTGTGGCTTTGATGTTAGCAAGTAGTTCAGAAAGCAGTGCTGAACATTTTAAAAGAAAATGTTGTGTATTTGGCTTATGAATCTTAAATTTCTATACTGCTGAGAGCTGTTTTGGTATATTTTTAAGATAAGTATATAAACATATACTATTTGTCATTACAAATGTACTTTATGTCATTACAAATTTATTATAAGAATGAGCTTATGCACAGCTTGTTCCTTCTTTGTTTACGTTTTTTCCGTTTCCATGACAGCAACAAGTACTTTTTCGAACGATACTACTTCTTACGGCAAGCAGTGCTTTGGTAACCAAAAAATACCAAATATACAGATCTTTGTCAGCAGCATACTAGTCTTAAAGCAGACAACAGCTGTAACAACAATAGTCGAAAAGAACTTCGTAAATTTGTTATTTTAATAAAATTTAAATATTCTATAATTTTTATAAGCAAAACGAGACGTTAAGTATAACCATGTCCGATGATCTACCCGAGGAATTTGATTTGATAGTCGTAGGCACAGGTAAAGGGCGTTATTTGTTATTGTCTTGATTTTTCTTCAACTTCAAGTCTGATGAGTCATGAATGTTTTTGTAAGGCTTCGCGGAGTCCTGCATAGCCGCCGCTGCCAGTCGCATAGGTAAAAACGTGCTGCATATTGACTCCAATGACTACTATGGTGATGTTTGGAGCTCGTTTAGCTTGGAGGCATTCAATAAATTGCTGGAGCAGCCCAGCAGCAGCCTGCGTAATGGGAGTTACACCTGGCATAAGTCGACGGAGGAGCAGGCGCAGGCGCCTGAGCAGGAACAAGAGCAACAACAGCAGCAGCAGACAACGACTTGGACGCGTGAATCTCTGCTGGAGAAGTCGCGTCGCTTTAGCCTGGATCTGAGTCCACGTGTTGCCTATTGCGCTGGCTCCTTGGTGCAATTACTTATCAAATCCAACATTTGCCGATATGCGGAATTCCGTTCCTTGGACCATGTTTGCATGCTGCACAACAAGGAGCTGGTCTCGGTGCCGTGCTCCCGCAGCGATGTGTTCAATACCAAAACGTTGACGATGGTCGAGAAGCGACTCCTTATGAAGTTTCTGACCGCCTGCAATGATTACGGCGAAGATAAATGCAATGAGGATTCGCTGGCATTCCGTGGACGCACATTCCTGGAGTATTTGCAGGCACAGCGCGTGACGGAAAAGATAGCCAACTGTGTGATGCAGGCGATTGCCATGTGCGATGCCAGCACCAGCTTCGAGAAGGGCATGGAGCGCACCCAGCGCTTCCTGGGCAGCCTCGGTCGCTACGGCAATACGCCGTTCCTATTTCCCATGTACGGCTGTGGCGAATTGCCGCAATGCTTCTGCCGCCTGTGCGCTGTGTATGGCGGCATTTATTGCCTAAAGCGCAGCGTGGATGATATCAATTGGACGGAGAGCGAGCTGAGTGTGAGCAGCGCAGGCAAAACACTGCGCGCTAAGCACTTAGTTTGTGCTCCATCTCAACTGCCTGTGACCTTGGCCACACACTTTGGAGAGTCTGAGCCGCGTATATCGAGAGCATTGTTCATTACCTGCAAGCCCTTAGGGAGCGAAGAGCTCAACAAAGGCGGCGGCGGCGTCAATTTGCTGCGTCTGCTGACGGCGAACGGAGAGCGAGAGGCTTGCCTCATACAACTCTCACACTATTCAGGCGCCTGCCCTGAGGGCTTATGTAGGTGTCACTTTTGCTCTTATCAGCATTCTCTCTTATTAATCAGAAATCTCTTTTCTAGTTATACTCCACTTAACGACGCCCGCCATTAGCGCTGAGCCAGCTGCAGACTTGGCTGACTTTACAGCGCAGCTCTTTGAGTCAAATGCTAGCGAGATTCTCTATAGCGCCTACTTTACCATAGCTGCTCCCTCTGCTGAGTGCATTGCAAACGCTGCCACGCCCATTTACTGCACAGCTGGGCCCGCCTATGAGCAGGACTATGATGCGGCTATAGAGAATGCGCGTCGCATCTTCAGCCAGCTCTATGCGAATGAGGAGTTTCTACCGCGTGCGCCTGATCCAGAGGAAATTGTTGTGGATGGCGAGGATCCAAGTGCGCTGAATGAGCACAGCTTGCCGGAGGACTTGCGTGCACAGCTGCAGGACTTGGAGCAGGCAGCACAGCAAATGGATATAGCGGAGTAACAGGACAAATAGATAATAGAAAACTTTTTTATTCATCACTTTATTGAGAAAACAGAAGACAAAAAAACTGAAAAAATTCTATATACATGCTAAACTATCAGTTATATATAATATATATATCTTGGACAATTGAAAAAGGTTTTCTAATTCCTTTAGGTTTTAGTTTAAAATCAAATATGTGCTTGCATATAAATGTATATATATATATATAGTGTATGTATATATATATATTTATTGTGTAAATTATTTATTATATAAACACTAGTTACTATATATATTTTATATGTATGTATGTGTGTGTGTGATTTATATATATATCTATATATCTCTTCCAAAAATATGCATTATAAAAATTGTATTTTCTCTTATTGCTTGACAGTTGCTTGTTTTCTATTTATTTATTGTTAAAATTGTTTGTGATGCACTCAAATCGTGTCTTAAATTAATAGAAAAAAAATAACACAGTGTGTTAATTTGTTTAAATAATAGCATAAAGTTTAGTTAACAAAGGTAGAACGCACCAATTTAGTCTTATGTTTTGAAATGAGCAGCATTTTGAGAGGGAGTTTCGCTACAATACTAAAAGAAACTTTTAAAATAATAATATAATATGCCACAATTCGATTGATGAAACGATACAAAGTGCATTTTAGAATATATATGTTTTCTATCTTCTTTTCTATATATAAATATATATATATATATAGATATAGATATATCTGTTTTTCAGTGCATTTTACAATAAAGCTTTTACGTTCTCGTCTCACTTACAATATCAGCTGCTGCTCAAAATGAGTTTGCTTATTCATGTATATATATATATATATATGCAAATATATATATTAAATTGTTTTCTCTTTTTTATATCTTAATTAGATTATTGTTGATATTCTGCTGGCGTTTGCGCTTTGCATTCATTGCATCCACAATGGGCTGTCGTTTGGCATTATATTTCTTATTCAGCTGCTCAATTTCCAGCTCCATCTCGTGATCGATATTGCTCAGCCGCTGATTTAGATCGTCGAAGGTGAGAAATTTGAGAAACTCAAATTCTCCCTCAACATATGCATGCGATTGTGTATGCAAATGCTGATGCTGATATGCGGGCGGAGGCGGTGCAGGCGCAACTGCAGCTGCAGCTGCCGCTCCGCCCTGTTGCTGTTGCGAGCTCCGCAGCAAATTCTGTTGATTGTTGAGCGCAATCAGCTGCTCCGTCATTAGGGGATAAGCCATGAGCAATTGTTGCTGCTGCTGCTGTTGTTGTTGTTGCTGCTGCTGATGCTGCTGCAGGCCATACTGATTGATTGCTGAGATTTGCTGGAATTGCATTTCCATATTGTGCTCCCAATTGTTGGCATCGTGCGCGCCACTAGCCAAATGCTCCTGTGGCTGCTGCTGTTGCTGCTGTTGTTGTTGCTGCTGTTGTTGCTGCTGCTGCTGCTGCTGTAGCTGTTGCTCCACTGCTGCTGGCGAGTATTCCGTGGTAGCTTTCTCATCGGGGCCCGCATTCTTGCGCTCAAAGTGATCGAGGAACTGTGGACGATAGCGATAGCGCGGCTTCTGGTCATCATTCCGCTTGGCTGTGCTCGAGTCATCCGAATCCGAATTAATAACCATTGTGCCTGCCGGAATAAAAAAGAAGATGCTTAAGAAAGAGAACAACTTCAGCTGCCTTTTCCCACTCACCCAAATTGGACTCCAGTTCGACCATGGTGCCGCTGTCCACTGTAGCCACATCGGCACTGCCGCCAGTGCCACCAGCCCCGCCTCCTGCTGTAGCTGCCGCCTTGGCTGCTGCTTTGGCCATGCCTGCCTTGATGCCGCCTGGACCCAGTGTTGCATCATCCAGATCTTCTCGATGTGCTATCATGGTCGCATCCGAGGCAGAGTTCTCTTGGTATTCATTGAACTTCTCAGGCACCAAAGTGCCGGGATCGACAAATGTCTTGACCGTTCCCGAATTGTATTCGTTCTCCTCCTCGTGCAGCATTAGACCCGACTCTTGGGTGGCCAGGCTCTTGGCCTGGCTCATGGCTGAGCCACCAGCTGCTCGATGGGCGCGCTGTTGCTCCCTTATGGCGCACGTCTCCTCGAGCATGGTCTTCAGTATGCTGCGATGATTGGCATTGCGTATGAACTCATGTTCCAGCAGTTCCGTGGCTGTTGCACGCTCATCCGGATTCTTGACCAGGCACTTGCTAACGAAATCAATAAACTCGGTGCTCCAGCGATCGGGTTCCCGGAACGAAGGTGGCGGCTTCTGTGGTATCATGAATATGGCACGCATCGGATGTATTTCACCATACGGAGGCTTCCCTTCGGCCATTTCCAGCGCTGTGATGCCCAGCGACCAGATGTCCGCCACACAGTCATAGCCAATCTCCTCAATCACCTCCGGAGCCATCCAGAAGGGCGTGCCAATCACCGTATTCCTCTTTGCCATCGTATCCGTCAGCTGACCAGCGACACCAAAGTCCGCCAGCTTGGCATAGCCCTCGGTATTGAGTAATATATTAGCTGCCTTGATGTCCCGATGGATTTTGCGACGTAGATGCAAATACACGAGGCCTTTAAGAGTATCCGACAATATGGTCGCAATTTCATCCTCGGTCAGCGTCTTCTTCCGCAAACGCATTATGTCCGAGACGCTGCCGGCGCCACAGTATTCCATGCAGATCCACAGATCATATTGCTTGAAATAGGAGCCATAGTAGCGCACCACATAGGGTGAATCACATTGTTGCATAATCGAGATCTCCTTGATTATCTCGTGCAGATCGGACTCAACCGGCACCAATTTGATGGCCACTATGGAGCTGCTCTCCTTGTGCAGCGCCTTGTACACCGAACCGTAGCTGCCCTCGCCCAGTTTGTACATGATGTCAAACACTTTCTCCGGCGGCTGCAACAGCGATTCCTCTGATAATTTCTTCAACTCGCCATTGCCATTTGTATTGGAAGACATGTTGCTGGCTGTTGTTGTCGTTGTTCTACGTCTGCATATGCGTAACGAGTGCTAGTGCCAGTGGCTCTGCCGTTTTAGTTCAACTCTTACGTATTTGCGGTATATTGGTTTTTAAAATAACACAATATCTGCGCTACGATAATTGCCAATTTAATGCAAGGTTTTTTTTTGCACCCACATTTGTTCTTTATTCGTTCGCCAGTAGAGCTGGTGCAGCAAAGTTGCTAGTCACTGGTATTTTTTAGTGACTAGTCATGAATACCAGCAGTGAATACGCGTTTGGTATTAAACTATCCTTTTGAAAATACTTTTTAGTTCTTTGTTTTATGTAAACAATATTTAAATCTAAAGGGTAAAGCTTTTGAATATACTTATTTACATTCAGAAATATTAGTCTAATAAGAGTATTCTGTTAAATTAGGTTTGTTTTATGACTAATATAGATTAAAACTTATTTGAATAATAAATAACTAGTATTTCTTTGTTCCTTTTACTGCAACGCCAATTATCGTTATCGATACTTATAATATACGGTTAAAAAGAATTTATTGTACGAATAATAATTAATTAAATTATAAACATATAAATTTGGAGATCAGCAGCTAAACATTGTCTGTATTATGAAATAGTTTTAATATATTTTACATGTTACAATTTAAGCACTTGTGCACGTGCTTAGCAATATAGGTATTTTGCAGCTTGGTGTTGCCAGACTGGCAAAGTGCAACACGTATGCACTCCATGGCGCAATTTTTAAATTTTAAAATCAACAAATACCATTAAATGCAATTTCTAAACAATGTGCCTTATCAGTCAGTCACTGTGCTTTTGTCTGTCCTAGCAACGCGCGCCATAGTAACGCTCGTGGATACCAATACACACGAAATTGAGAAAATTCCTGAACCTTTTGCTCGGCTCGTCAGTTTGTTGTTTACGCTAGCTGACTACAGTTCGACGACTAACGCAACTAACGCAAAAATGTCCCATACACGCATAACCACCGCCTATGGAGCGCGTCCGTCGTATGATTTACATACGAACTCCATATCGCTGAAACAACGTTCCAAATCCGCAAATCCACCACAATTACGGCCATTTAGCGGTATTCAGGGTATGCGACCCCGTTATGTGCCGCCATTTTCCATACAATCGCAGCAGAAAAACACGGTAGTCATTAACGGTCCTATACACGAGCCACCCGTCACGGCAAGTGCGCGCGGTCGTCCACCGAATCCCAAATGTTCGTATTCCCCAAATGGTTCCCAAAACAAAAAAAAAAAAAACAAAAATGTGTGATTATTTTGATTATTTGTATTGGCTTTCAGGTCTGAAGAAACAACAGAAATCCATTTCGTCATGCAATTTGGGTGCTAGCTTTAACGCCTGCACGGCTATCAAGAATCCGGGGCGTGGCACATTGTTTCGCATGTATTTCGATCGCGGGGACTTGCCCATTAAAATGGAATATCTATGCGGAGGCGATAAGATTGGCTGGACGGTGAGTCGGAAGAGCTTTCTGCTGTATGTATTAAGTATTAAAGCAGGCAAGCTTTAAATGCATTTTAGAGAGAAATCTATGAGATCTGTGAGAACCAAACTAGTGGGATATCCAAAACTAAGGGAAATTGATCTAGGCTCAAAAATAGTTATGTTTTTTAAATTTAGGGAATTTTTTGAAATATTTCTTCATATTTTTTCTTTAATTTTTACAAAATTGAATATTAAATTTAAAGTAAATTAATTAATCTAAATTGAATCTAAGTCAACAAAGCTACTCTATTAAATATAACTGCTAGGGAATTGAGCGTGAGACCAGAAGGGAATGCTTTCAATTAATTTTAAATTATTTAGCTAATATATTGATTATCGACCTGCAAAGCCAGTAAAATACGTTAAAGCTTTTAATTAATTAATTAATTAATTATTTTACCCCAACTCAAGCTATTGGAATAATATCTGATCGATCTGGCAACACTATGGCATGGCGATTAAACTGTTTGGGAATTCTAAATGAAAAATACCCAAAAAAAACAAAATTTTTAGCTATTATATCGATCTAAAATCGAAACTTTTAAATTAATTTCTAGATATTTAGTATACTTTTGATTTCTGGTACAAAATGCCGTTATAAGCTGAACTTTGATTCGTAAATTGCCTGCCAAGCAAATCAATGCCAACTAATTGCCAATAGGTGTTAGACCCAATTTTTCCTACTAACAACTGCACACCTGCGTGTCCAATTATATTTGAAGTGTTGGCACAAAAAAAAAGTAGAAGAACTCCCACACTTATATGATATATTTATATGTATATAGGTAATATATATATATTTGTATATTATATGTCTATTTCCGGAACAAACAAACAGAGTGACTCCTTTTCGCATTCAACTTTGCCATAGTAGCTGTGACGTCCAGGTGTCAGCTAGTCAGTCACTCAAAGTGAGAACACCAGAACATAATATATATCTAAATATATGGAATAGGGAATATAGCTTGGCCTGGGCCTGGCCTGGCCTTTTCAATGTCATGTGTAAATGTTTGGTATGATACTTAAGCGGGTGCGTTTGTTTATATAGCACTGCGGCATTTCTGACAGTTCATTTACATATGAGCGATATGAAAGTGACAGATATATATATCATATATGTGTATATATATGCATATCAAGGTTGAAGGTCAACCAAAGGAGCTTCAAGTGGGGTTTAGTTGATGCAAGAAGTAGGTAAGTGGAGCTCGCTTGCTTATGGAAGCAGGAAGATTGTACTGGAAAGTTTTTTGTTTGATTATTTTCATAAGGTAATTGTGAAAGGGAATATAAGTAGTATATAGGTGGAGAGCATATGACTATATATATACAAATATATTAGTCATATAAAGAAAACATTGTTTTCGAAACCTGGAATTTTCGAATTCGAGAATATATACTGCATACTTCCCGTTTATATATATGTATACATTTATATATCAGCAAATACATTTTTTTAGCAATCTATAAATAATATATATACATATATATCTATGCTGAGGAAAATCTAAATAGCATATATATAATTAGATTTATGTTAAAAGATTTTTCTTTGTGGGGTTTTTAAAGTAAGTGAAATTTTTGGCTATAAACTATATATAAATATACTTTTATAATATATATGATAGGTTTCATAAATAATTTAAGATTTCGTATTCATAAACTTAGTTATGAAAATAAACAAAGTTTTTCGAGAAATACGAAAAAAAATACAAATAAAACTTAAATAAAAGAGAAAACAAAAGAAAAGTTAAATGAGTTGCTTGAACCGTTTTCAATCACGCAGTTTGTGAGCTTAACTGTTAAAGATATTCTCTATCTCTCTTTCTCCAACTCAATACACCTAGACTATATATTCATATATATATATTTTAACCCATTTAATTTTTCCAACTAAAGAAAAAAACATTTTAATAGAAATCAGAAGAAAAAGAAAACTTAACAAGCATCGCGTGCACATTTACACCTGTAAAAGGAAGGCGCAAGAAAACTTCCATTAACTGTCACCAACTCACCTATATTTCGCTTGCAGGTGGACATTGACAAGCTGGACTATAGTCTCTACTTGCCGCTGTTCTTCGATGGACTGGCCGAGCCGAAGCATCCCTATAAGACCTATGCGCGCCAGGGCGTTAGCGACTTGCTTCAAGCTGGCGGCGAAAAAATCCATCCTGTGGTACCGCAATTAATTTTACCGTTAAAGAGTGAGTACCTGCCGGCGATGGAGGCAATCAGAAAAACCCAAAAAAAGAGCGAAAATCGAAGAGCTGCCTAGACAAAAAAGTATTTGTCCTGGCACGCAAATTGCTTTTGCTTTAATTTGCACCTGTAACTTTTTCATTCTTGTTGGTTTACCTTTTGCAGACGCATTGAGCACCCGCAACGTGGAGGTGATGTGCACGACATTGAAAATCATACAACAACTGGTGATGGCCTCCGACATGGTGGGTCCCGCCCTGGTGCCCTTCTACAGACAACTGTTGCCCATGTTCAATGCGTTCAAAGTGAAGAACTGTAAGTGTAAATTGCAAGCAGGAATGTAACGAGGGGGGTTTGAATAATTTATGGGATTAGCATAAAGTTTAAAGTAGATTGGTGTAATATTTTTGTAGACTTTTGTTGAGAACTTTCTTTGAGCCGCCTCGTTTATAAAGCGAATTGGGTAAATTTCTTTTTTAGTATTTAGATCTTGAATCCTTTCGACATGGAGACTTGGAATGTTTCAAAAATTACTTTTATGTAGACATAAATTTTGACTTAATATAAGTAAATTTTAAAATATTTTTTCTATATTTTAGTAAACTGCGGCGATGAAATCGACTATGCACAAAAGAACAATTTGAATGTGGGCGATTTGATAGACGAGACGTTGCAGGTGCTCGAGCTGCACGGCGGCGAGGATGCCTTCATCAATATCAAATATATGGTGCCGACCTATGAGTCCTGCTATTTGAATTGAATTCGTTTTTCGTATCTCGTATCTCTATAGCTAAAGTAAAGCAGCTTTTACATGTTTTATGCTTCATATACATATAAGAATATATATATCACGAGTATTTATTGAATTTTACATAGATGCCAATGAATAAATTTGTTATTTATAATTTTCAATGTTGATGTTGTCGTTGTTGTATTGAGTATATATATGTGGAGATTATATAGTGTCTCTATACTAAGTATATATATGTGTGTGTGCGTGCAGCAAGCAGCATTAGCCAATAGCACCAAAAAACAAATAAACGTCTTCAGGCAGAGGCAGCAATGGGGGCGCAACAGCTCAGTTGGCTAGAAAGAGAGAAAGGGGAAGAAAGTTAGATAGATATATATATATATATATGCTCTACAAAGATATATAAATTTACTAAGATATACTAAAAGCATTCTGCCTTGACTTTTCAGTGGATAATTTGAAAGATTCTTTCAATTCAGAATAAGTTTTGATGAATATATGACTAATATAATAATAGTACTATATATAGCTAAGTTTGCTTGCACTTAAAGTATATTTTTCTTATCTACAATATTTTTCTTGCCGACTGTCTATCTATCTGTCTTTCATCGTACAGTATATTCCGGCTGTCTGTCCGTATCTATACTCAAATCTTGGAAATAAATAAATGAAATTGCATAATCTATACAAAGATCTCTAAACTACTTTCAGATTATAGATGCTCACTGAAGGCGTAGTCATTCATATGTGCAACATCAGTATGAAGCATTGATAAGCTCATCTATACAAAGATCTCTAAGCTACGTATATACTCCACCCATCGGTAAACATACATATAATACATTGAACTGTTTGAGCGAGTATTATGGAGTCAGTCATACGAGTCATGCTCTTGTTTACTTACAGCTGTTGCGCCGCCGGTTTAATTAGAATTTGGGCGGGGCGTATTCGTTCTTCTTGACATTGTGTGGCGAATAGCGATTGTAGAGGCCCCAAATGGAATTCATTAGCTTATCATTGTACTTGGCCGGCGAATATTCACGTTCTGCAAACAAACAAATAATAAATCTCTCGCTCTCCTCTTTCTCTACCCCTCTCTCTCTACTTACGTGCATTGTTGTCAATTTTATCAGAAATGTTCGCAGCTCGGAGGCGCGAGACAATCATGTCCTTGTCGTGGAACTGCTCACGCAATTTGCAGGCCGCGAAGGCTCCCTGTGGCAAAGCCATTTCGATAACTAAAAAAAAAACAAAATAAACAAAACTAAAATAAAGAAACAATTTATATGAATAAAAATGGGAGAGCTTACAGTTTAAATTGAAATTGTTGAGTATGAAAAAGAGTTGTGTGAGCTGCAGATTGCTTTGATCGTTCAGTTTAGCGTTGATTTTCGACACGCGTTGAGCAATTTTCGAGTCGTTAACTAACACTGGCAGCAACAGCACCATTCAAAGTTTAACGGTTATGGGTTATTAAAATGTTATCGCACTGTTATTGAAGTCTTTTCGGTTATACACCTTTGGCTTGGCCAAACTGTTATTTATTTATTTGTATTTTTAAAAGTTTGTTTGCACAATTCTCTGCGCGGCATTTGGGAAAATGCACGAGTTTGATAGATTTTCAACGATCGTGGGCGTAAGAGCTTGTCAAAATTGTAGACACAACACAAAGCAGGTTCAGAACTGAACTGAACCGGAGACTAAGCTTCATCTCAAACTTATAGAGCTCACAAACAGTATGGAAAATGATAAGAAAAAGAGAGAGAGAGAGAGAGAGAGAGAGGCGCAGAGAGAGGGAGCGACAGTGAGATCAGCAATTGACGCCATTTTGTTGTTGAGAGAGTGTGTATGCCTCATGAGGCCTTTTGCTGGATTTTTCTTTTTTATTGGATGCAGATTTTCCAAATAAATATATATAAACATTTATATATATATATTTGAACTAGACTTTTCGACTTTTGTTCACATGCCTGATAAGCGAATGAAATTTGAAATTCATTTCTAATCACACGCTCAGCTCAACTGCGCAGTTTATTAAAACAAAACTTGTGAGAACAAAATAAATGAAAAATCTGTAAACCTTTAAAAAAAGTGTTGGCTCAACAAATAGTTATCGACGGATTTGATAATGATAAGCCATTTGTCAGCTGTTGTCTAGCTATCAATCTCTTCGTTTTTTTTTCTTACTAAATGGGTTTCTTAGCCCAGTTATTCGTCTGGCCATGAACGTAGCCTATGGACAGCTCTATCTTTAGTCGGTTCATGTGAAGTCAACAACTAAACCGATTTGAACCGGTTCGAGTCTATCTGCACGGACATATAGACTATGGACGGACAGATATAGTACATATATACCTGCTGATGCATTTACTGACCTTACTAATATATATATATTGATTTTTTTGTTGTATGTTTTGTTTATTGAGTAAGTTGTTTACCAGCTATGTGATTGTCTATAATGTAATTTATTTATAGTAAATATATATATATAATGTTTTTTTTTATTATGTTCCTCATTAAAATTGTGTGTAATTACTACTGCTTAAAAAACTCTGTAGCCCCATTTGTCTTTTTATAAAATTATCAATTTATATGAAAAATTGATTGCATTGTTTGTGTTCGGCTGTTGCCAGGCTCATGGCAAAGCTTTGTAAGTGCTATATTTGCAATATTTTATTGAGAGCATTATTAATGATAATTGTAAAAATACGCGTAAGTCATCTGTGCAAAACTGTGACGCGCGATTTGTTGACTTTATAGCTAAAACGTTATGCATTATTCCTGCAATCAGCATTGCTTTTTGCAAAAAAAAAAAAATTATCAAATAATTAAAACAAAAATAAAAGAGGTTGCCCAAAATTGTGACACCTAATGGCTTGTCTAGCCACGAGCGTCCGAAGTCACGTACAATGATTCTTAAGCCTGATTAGAGTACAATGTATATATGTTTATAGAAATATACAAAAAACACATGCTGAAAAAATAGATTAGGCGGATCTTGTATTAAGCAAGGCTATCAAAAGACATTATAATTGCTCTACAATCAGCATAGAGTATATCAGATTAATTGTTTGTTGGAAATACATGTAAACAAATAAAAATATATTAATTAGCCTGGCCCTTGAATTTACATGTGAAGTAGTTCTTATCAAGTTTGAAATGTTTTTTTGCGCAGTTTTCGCGCGCAATTTATAGCACTGTAAAGTTTGTAACTGACTGTTAAAAGTTAACTGTTAACTCAAACGTGCTGGTAACTGAACAGAATTCTGCCTATCAAGCGGTACTTGCTGCTTCTTACTTTCCTTTCTTCTGCAAAATTAGCTTACAATAAAAATAAAACATGATATTAACTTATATCAATACATATATTGTCAAATAAAAATAATATGTCTAATTTTAAATTGATATTTGAATTGCATTTTAAATATAACGTGCTTGGTTTTCGAGCACACTTATAGCACTGTTTTGCAACAGCTGTTAGTCATTCACAATTGTATAACAGTGCTTATCGAGCAGCCCCTTTATTGCTTAGCAGAATTCTGTTAAGCGCACAGCAGTACTAATAGAGTAGTTGCCTATCGGTCAGGTTATTCGTCGCCAAAATTAGCTAACAACAAAAAAAATAAGAAAAAACGGGAAGTTGTTAATTAAAAAGGTGACCCAGATAGAAAAACGACACACAATTAAACGATGTCATGGAAAAAGGAGCTGAAAGAGCTGGCAAAACCCTACTATTGGGTCAACATACTGCTGGCCATCTCGTATCTGGTGTCCAAGAAGACGAATGTGATTTGCACGCGCCTTTTTCAGAATGCGAACCAGGAGGAGGACATCTGCGACATGGACAGCCGTGAAGTGGAAATACTGTTCTTTCTGCTGATTGTTGTGATGATACGGTCACGTAAGACGGGCAGTGTCACCATGATCAACTATTTGACCTCCTCATTTCTCTACACAAAAGTCGCAAATATGATTTTGTGGGCCTATGCGGATTTCCGCTATGGTTTGGGCTTTCTGCTGCTGTGCGTGCTCGTTGGCATGCTGCTGCCGGAGCCGACGTATCGCGGCCCGGAGCATATAACCTACTTCCGCACTGCCCAGACCTTCGAGGAGGAGCTGGTCAGGGATAAGAAGGTCAGCTGGCTAATATGCTTTTATACTGTTTGGAATCCGACCTGTGTGAACTTTGCTCCGATCTTTGCTGAGCTGTCGGCGGAATATAATGCAAACTTGTTGAAATTCGGCAAAATCGATATTGGACGCTTCCCAGACGTCGCGGCCAAGTATCACATCTCTGACAGCAGCTTCTCGAAGCAATTGCCCACGGTAATACTCTTCCAGCAGGGCAAGGAGGTGGAGCGTCGTCCTTGCGGCGATGCCAAAGGCAAGTTGCAGAAGTTCTTCTTCTCCAGCGACAATGTGAGGGCGTGCTTTGGCCTAAATCAGCTCTACAAACAGGCTGTCGAAAAGCAGCCGCCAGTGGAGTCCAAGAAATCCAAGTAGCTGAAACAAATGAAGTGTCATCCCATCATAAGCCCAAAAAATAACAAACAAGTGTCATCACACTGCAATCTGTTTTGTACGTGCTAATTGTTTAGTATTTAGTTCATTTTCTAATTTATTTAATCACTGCACAAAATGTAACGAAGCTCGCTGGCACGTACATAAAACTATGTAAAAGACCTGAAGCGTTGCCATTGCCTAAATTATTATTTGTAGCTAAATTCAAGTCATAAATTGTAATTAATAAAATTGTTTAAGCTGCTTAAGTGCAGCCCAAGTGTAACTGCGCTCATCTGTGTCGTCTTGTCGTCTCGTGTTTGTCTTCTTAATTCATTTAAACTAACGTTTCCGTTTTATTATAGACTGCAGACAATTTGCATAAGATAAATTAAATAAAATAAATAAATAAATTAAATTAAATTAAATAAATTCTAGCTTCTGTTAACAGTGTGAGCTTATGTTACTAAACATAGGTAAAATGTAAATTTAACATACTGGTTATATTTGCAGCCGGCTTACAGCGCTGTAGGATTTACTTAGTTTATTATTGATAAAGAGAACCAAAATTAGTTAGAGTTCTGGCTAAAAAACGTTGAAGTCTTGACTAGAGAGTTAGCTTTCCGCTGGCGGAAATAAGTTTTATTGTGAATTTAATTATATATTTAAAAAATAAAATTTAGATTAACAGAGGCTAATAATTGAAGACTATCCTCAATGCTTGGATATGACTATCGACTACATATTTTTATTTATATCGTATACTTAATTGAAGTCGATTTCCAATTGCTTTTGGTTTAGTTATTAGCGACCTTACAAATCTGAATAAGGAAATATAATATATTTTCTAGAGTTTGTTCATTTTAATTTAGTTTTTATATCATTTTAATGAATATTATAGCTTATATAATTTTCATACATACATAGCTTAAAAATAAATACTTCTGCTCAGTCATTCACTCAATTTAAATGCAAAACTTACCACGGTGAGTTGCAGCTTCAAGCATTCGACTCCAATTTATATTGGCGGTTGCTCTATCAATTTATCGGCTTATCATACTCATCTCTAATTTCCCACCAATGTTAAGCTCAATTTGGCACTGTAAAAAAACGGTGTTATTTCTTTAAAATTTAATTTTTTTATAATAAGTACACACTGATCGACAGCTGTTTTGTCAAATATTTCTCCGTTTAGAAATAATTACGTAAATTCGGCAGGTTAGTAAATTAATGGATATACTAAAGCACTAAACGTGTAAACAATAGCCTAGCGAATTCAAAAAGCTGCAGAGAAACATCTAAATTATGTTGCAATGCCGAGAGCGCAGCATAAAAACTCTTGGCTAACGTTAGAGCCACGGACAACATCGTCGGATGTACATACATATGTGTGATTATTATTTACATGCATTTTTTTTTGCATCTAGGCAACTATGTCGATCTTACGTTCGAAATACTACGACCATCCCGATGGCGAGGATGCCTTTGGAAAGATTGTGGCCACAAACAAATACGCCATTGTCACCGGTCTGACATGGTCCGCATTTGACGTGTTAACTGTGACCAAGCCGCAGGGCTACATACCCACATTGGGACGATTCGCCTACAACACGGGTCCGCTAATGGGCATGGCTACAGCATTTACGCTAACTACGCTTGCTGCCACAAACCTGCGCGAAAAGGATGATAAGTGAGTTGAGTTAGCAATGCGTTGAAATATTTTTAAATTGTTTGCTTGCATTTGCAGGATTAATTATCTGATTGGAGGCTTTGCTGCTGGCGGTGTCTTTGGCGCATGGAAGCACAGTCATGTAGCCGGCCTGGTTGCTGGTCTGTTCCTTGGTAAGTTGATTAAGATATTTGATCTACGATATTGGGCGTAAAGTAACGTTGTATCAAATAAAACATAACGTTAAATAAATAACGTAATGGATATAACGTAACGTTATTTGAATAAAACGTAACGTTATTTGGATATAACGTAACGTTGTTTGGCTATAATGTAACGCTAATTAAATAAACCGTAATGTTATGTGAATATAACGTAACGTTATGTGGATATAACGTAACGGTATTTGGATATAACGTAACGGTATTTGGATATAACGTAACGGTATTTGGATATAACGTAACGGTATTTGGATATAACGTAACGTTATTTGGATATACCGTAACGTTATTTGGATATAACGTAACGTTATTTGGATATATTGTGTATGA
Source organism: Drosophila nigricruria (assembly GCA_037075265.1). Lineage (NCBI taxonomy): Eukaryota > Metazoa > Arthropoda > Insecta > Diptera > Drosophilidae > Drosophila > Drosophila nigricruria. Next base: position 4,583,114 of record JBAMCI010000131.1, on the reverse strand, counting down.
CAGGAGCGAGAGAGAGAAGCGCTTAATTATTTATAGAACATAACGTTTAATTTTTCATAACGTATCCTTTTATTATACTTCTAGGCATAGCTGGTGTCATCAAGAAGATGTCGGTTGAACAAGGCTGGGAATTCTTTCCCGAGTCACCCATTCATCAATACGGTGGCGTAAACCTTGCCAAGAACGATTACACGCTTATGGCCGAGCGTCCCAGGAACTGGACCACGGAGAAGGAGTAAAGAGCTAGCTAAAAAAAAAAGAAGAACAACTTTAAATGGTTAAAAGCTCTTTCGTGTTTTTAGTTATTAATGTACAGATGAGAAACTGGCAATTGTGTGGTTTACCAAATAACTGACTGCAAATAAATAAATGCCAAGTGAGAAGTGATATCTAAAACATTTGTCACTAACTTCAAGCGGGTGGCAAAAAGAAAGCTTTGCTAATAATATGCAAAAAAAGAAGAATTTAACTTGAAACTTGTCAGCACTTTGGCGCGAATTATTAAAGCCAAAGAGTCAGTCTGATCACATAACAGTCAACAGGCAACAACAACAATAAGCAACAATTTTCGGAATCCAGTCACGCTCACAGTTAAGCCAACAGTTTTTTGTTGTTGTTTTTGTCTTTTCTCTGATTCTCTGGCCCATTTCAAAATTCATGAATGTGCACTTCGTCATTTTGGGTATTTTCTCTTCGTATGCCCCTTTTTACCTTTCTTGAGCGTGACCGTGAGTCATGCCGCATGTATCTACCTATGTATACGTCTGTTTATATATACCTGTGACACCGCACGCATAACAATCATAAAGCTTTAAGCTGGCTTTTTGATTAAGACGAGCAAGCAAAGCACATTTATCGCCTTAAGTGCACATGCTTCGTGGAGACTAAACAAATTAGCTAAGGTGCTAAGGTGTTGCTAAGTAAACATTATTAGGTTTTAATGAAGTTCCGGCGCGAGCATTAGAGAACAGGTTTTGTTTTTATACCCTGAACCCATTGAAAATGGGAAATCAGGGTATAATGTTTTTGTGAAAATGTATGTAACAGGCAGAAGGAGACATCGCAGACCCCATAAAGTATATATATTCTTGATCAGCTCGTTGAGCTGAGTTGAAATAGCCCTGTCCGTCTGTCCGTCCGTCCCTCCGTCCGTCCGTCCGTCCGTCCGTATGAACGCAGCGATCTCGTAAACCACAAAAGCTAGATATATGAAATTTTCAGAGAATACTCGTCTATAGCCTACGCAGTACGAGTTTTTTTTAGATTTTCGATAACTCATCCCGTTTCCTTATTATCGATAAAAATCGATAACTTTTCTTCGGTTAAGCATACCGTAAGAGCTAGAGGATCCAAATTTACTGTGTAGATCCGTGTAATGAATGCGGAGATTTTTTAATTTTTGGATTTTGGATGCCACGCCTCCTTTGCCCCCAATTTGCAAAAATCGTATTTCAAATACTAGAGACTTGTGCTTTGGCAAATACATACATATGCATAACATAATCATGCTGTGTAAGTTTGATTAAGAAAGTCCATCCACAAAAAAAGTTATTAAACATTTAATTTTCCATACAATAGGCATATTGCAGCCCGAGCGCAGTCGCCGCGCTGACTGCGCAGTCAGCAGAGCGCGTGCTTATGCGTGCGTGCGTATGCATGTGTGTGTGTGTGCGTTTGTGAGTTGCTCGCAATATTTGTATATGTAAAATAAGCATAGCATGTTGGGAAGATTGGATCTTCGCAGGGTTCAGGGTATCTCGTAGTCGAGCCGTCTCGACTAGAGCACTCTTACTTGTTTTTTTTGGGATGCTCAAAGAAAATCTTCAGGAAATGCCACCAATTTGCTGAGCATTGGTTGAAGTTGGAGCATTTCCTGTTGAAAATTTACTTATTTCTTTTACGGTTTTTTTTTTCTTTTTTGGTTTTCGCTTTCTTAACCTTTAGCAAATTGGAAATTGCACAGCCAGCAAAAGCAACTGTTCTTCTTCTGTCTTGAGCATGAATAATCGCAGCTGGGAAACGAGATTCAAGAGTCTGAGAAAGCATATGAGGGTTAAGACCTCTGCGATTTTAGTGCTTTTCATAAATTTTGCGGTTTCATTGCGGCCAACACAGCTTGTTCTTGGCAGAAGTTTTTGGTTTTCGTATCTGTGAGTGACCTCTAAGCTGTTAACCGTTAAGCTTGCATTACGCAAGATAATTGTCTTTCTACTCAATTCTCAATTTGTTGTTTATATTATGTATTAGCGTTCGTTAAACGTGAGCGCGCAAATGTGCGAAAGTTCAAGCTCAATGAATAATTATTGTTATTAATTATAGTTTTTTGTTTAAGATTGTGCTCTCGCTCAGGTAAGGTTTCAGGTATATGGCTGTATGTCTGGTATATATATATATATATATATATATATATATATATATGTATATGTATGTGTTTCGATCACTCGCACAGTTAATCAATCAATCAATATTTTTGTGAAAAAAAGGTATATTGCTTTTGAGACGCTTAAAATTTGGTATATATAAAAGCTTGTGTACTTTCATCTTAAGATTCTTTTGGCCAATGGTAAGGGAGGGGCAAAGCGGTAAATACTATAACTTTCGTATAATCCATGACTTCAATAGGCAGATCATAGTATTTATATGTCTATCTATACCTAAATTCAATGAATATTATTGTTGTTTATTTTAAACTTTGGCGAACATTAAGCAGGCGGTTATGTGTAGTCCAGATGCTACCTCATAGCTTGTTAGTCTTATAACTATAGCTAAAGAACTAGTGAGACTTAATGATAATTTGTGATTTGCATTTGAAATTGATATATGCAGCAATCAGTTCTATATACTATATATATATAGCTAATATAAAATATATATCTATATATAATTTATATATAAATATATATTTATGTATATACAATAAGATCTAAGCATTTAGTTGGCTAACATAATGAATTCTGAGCGAGTGTTTCACCTTGATCTTTGCGCACGTTTCGCCCCCCTTTTTGGGTGCAGGCGCGCAAACCAGTTGAGCCAGCTTGCGCGCGGACTCCCGAGAGAGTTGAAGTGCGCCAAGTCCCGCCAGTGTGTGCTGCCAGTCACTGAAACTGACTAATCTCTGGCAGCTGCTCCACTTCGTTGTCTGGGTGTTTGGCGTGCAGCCGCAGCCGCAGCAGCAGCAGCAGCCTCTGTCGCAGCCTCCGCCATAGTTGGGTATCCAGCTGTCACGAGCTGGGCATGAGCATGAGCATAAACTGTGCGATCGGGCTGTGATTTATTGGATGCTTTGCGCATTCGTACGGTTGTCTTGGGCGATGACATCATCATCATTCGCATCGTCATTGGCATTGGCAAAAAAAAGAGAAGTAAAGTTCATTAAAAACTACAACAAATTGCGAATTTCACTTTTTGGCAGCAAAGTAAACGAGTCGCTTAAGAGACCCATATATAACTGTAATATTTAACTATATACTATATACCCCTCATATTTCCACTCAAAATATGGTTAGCCGACCCTTAATGACACTTTTTACTAATTGGCGTAACGCTGTTTGGGCCCGACCCTTTATTAAAAGTCAATTACTTGCGCCCCTGATGACACTTATCCTGCAGAGCGAGCGGACCTCGCGTGTCAACAGGATACAAAGACTAAATGTATGCAAATGTCTGGCAAGGATTACAGCTAAACGTCCCAGGGGATTGTCCAAAAAGTATTTATACTTTATGAATATTGTTGAAGAACTTAAAGCTTTCAAATTAATGGAGACACTTGAAAACACAATGGAAGACTTCAAGTTTCTAATTGTCATGTCAAAATATTGTGCCCTGTTATAAGTGTGTGTGTGTGTGAGTGATATGTGTGTGTGTGTTGGCTCTTTGCTGCGGCGTTCGTAATTAATCTTATTACGACTGGCTGCATCGGTCTATGCTGGCATTTATGGAATTGCGACTCCGTCGCTGAGTCCGTCGCGTCGCGCATTCACATCTTGTAATCCTTTTAATAAACCCGCGCAGCTCACGCGACACCAACGTCAATTAATCACCAAGATCGGGCCGGAGATGGGCAATGCCTGCGCGTCGCGCTGCCACAATGCACATCCATCCTCATCTATGGATGAGGCGACAGCGGCGGCGGTGGCGGCGGCGTTGCCAGCAAAACACAATTCTGCAATTAAAGATCTGCGACAAGGCAGCCCGTAGCACAAAAGACTACACACACACACACACAAGCATACACTAATACAGTAATACAGTACAGTACAGTAATACTAATACAGCTGCCAGCACACACACATATATTCACACTGATACTTGCGGTCGTAGTTGCATCTGCAAGTACCGCACACAGTTGCTGCTGCTGCTGCTGTTGTTGTTGTTGTTGCTGCTGTTGTCATTCAATCGGTGTCAAACTCCAACGATGCGGCGTCGCACAGTGGTTCATGTATATATGAAAATAAAAATAAAAAAAATAAATAAATTAATAAATAAATCAATAATAAATTATTATCTATCTTATTTTAAATATATAGAAAATATTTTTCAATAATATTTAATAGCTAAAAAAACTTAAAATATTAATTAAAATGCTTATTGCTTACTTATTAAATATATTTTTCCAAAATATTTTCTATATTTAAATATTTTTATATATTTTAGAATGTAATTTTAAAATATCTAAAATACATTTTATTTTCTTTGATATATATTAGTTCTTTTTACTTGTTAATACTTACTGCTCCACTGTGCTGAAGCACACATCAGATGATTTAGCTACTGGCTATGTGAATACACATAAGCATAGCGATCTTTGGGGCCAGGGACACAATCCATCAGTGTTTGCATCTAAAGTATTGTGCAGCTGCAGCGAGCGCTGGTCAAGAAGGCAGAGGGAGAGAGTGTAAGAGATGCTGAGAGAGAGAAAGAGAGAGAGAGAGAGAGAGAGAGAGAGAGAGAGAGAGCGAGCGCGAGCGCGAGTTATGTTTGTCGTTGCAATGACATTTCTGTGTAGCTGCCGGCCAAACACACACAGAGAGACGACGGGAAATGAAAGGCAGCAGCAACAGCGGCAGCAGCGGGAGCAACAGCAGCTCGAAAGCGAGATGAGATGAGATGCAAATGCCGAGTCGTTGGAGAGAAGTCTTCGTATCAGATTCACTTAACCCGATCGGCGACAGCCAGCGCCGGCATGGGGGTCATAAGTGCAAAGTAAATAAAATACATATTTCTTCTCAGCTAGGCAACAAGACGAGGAAGAGGATGATGATGATGCTGGAGATGCAACAAATAAAGTGATTGAATGCATTTGGCAGCTGTGGGAAGCGAGGAGGCAGGCCGGCAGGCAGGCAGGCAGGCAGGCAGAGGCCGAGAGAAGATTGAAGTGATTGTGAATGGGAAAGCGATTGATGCTGGGCCAGCGACAATAGCACGCGTTTGGGGTCTACTTGGGGTGCCTCTCTCTCTCCTTCTCTCTCTCTCTCTCTCATTGTCTTTTTGGATCTTGAGTGGGATAAAAACATTGTAAACCGGTCGCTCAGCCACTCCAACGACAGATTGATTTCTTTTTCGTTTCCTTTTCGCATCCATCAATTGTGGCAGCACTTTTGCTGCTCAAGTTGCAACAGGCAAACTGATTTCAATATGCCCACCCATACCCTGTATCAATATATATATATATATATACTATAGTCTATAAGCATCTGTTTTTATCGTTCTCTGGAATGCCTGGGCCCTGTCGAGTGGGCTGCTGCTCATGCTCCAGTTGCTTTGATTGACATCTTGCAATGGACCGCGTTGACAATAAAAATGTTGCAACACCCAAGAAGAAGTTCGTTCAACAGGGTGTTTCGACTTCCTGCATGGCGCAAAACATGTTGCAGATGGCAGATGTTTATGGGCAGCAAGTTTGTAATGAATTTCGTCTCTGATTTGATCATAAATTGAGGGAAATTGTGGCGACGCCAAATGCAAATGCATAAATCAAGTGGAAATTCGTCTCAGACTGCATGCAACATTTGTTGCAAATGAACTGCGACACTGCGCTGCTGCAACAGAGCAGCGATACATATATACATATGCACTACTTGCCAACTTTTGCCAGCGTCCTCAATTATGACTCTTGTTGTGGCAGCTGCTAATTTACTTTGTCTTTCACATGAATGCAATGCGAAATGTGGCGTCTTTGGTATTCTTTAGCTGTTGCTGGGAGTGACTTCCGCTCAGCAAATCTGCAGTCAAATGAACTTAAGCCAAATGCAAGCTCACAATTCATATGAAATGTGAACCTTTTCTTTTTATTGCCTTTCATTTAAAATCAATTTCGGCTGCATGGCTGCTGTTAAGTGGCTCTAATGGCAGTCGATTGACATCGATCCATATACAAGTGCTGCTGTGTCTTGCCAAGCGCAGGCGTAGCCCCATGCCCCATGCCCCATTGCCCCATCCATTGCAGCAGCTTGAAAGCTTTCAATTACGACTAGCTACTGCTACAATAGTACTTGACATGCCCCTGCTACTACTCTCTCTATGCTGCTGCACGCCCTTATTTATGAACTGCATTTGATGCCACTCATATTTACATCTCTCTCTCTGTCTCTCTCTCTATCTCTCTTTGTCCCTCTCTCTTTCTTTCACTTATGCTGGCAAAGTTAAATCTCTGCAGCGCATTCTTCACAATTCCATTTACAACGCATGTTGTTCGACGAATTTGTTTCAATGCATTAATTATGTTGCTCATATATCATGATGGCATGGGGTATGCACGACTTCAGAATATGTTCACTTTTATAGTATACTTTTCAAATATCATATATTTCTAGCTATAAAGAACTTACTCAAATATTTTTTTAATTTTCCCTCATATTACTTCTCCTTTACAGGGTATTTTCATAGTCTTGAAATTCTGAAATTTTTTAAGTTAATAAATTTCATTTTGGGCTTTTTCGGCCATCGCTTAATTGATTCAATTATGCAGAGCAAATCATAATTTTTGTTTGATAAAAATCTCACAAGAGTTTCCATTGTTCCATGTCGATCACATGGGGCGTTGGATTCCTAGAGTGGAACATCAGTCAGATTTGAGTTGGGTTATCGTCTCTTAATTCCTGTGAATTAAGCGCTTATAGCTACAATTTAGGCAAACACTCATTTACTCGCTTCAGCAATCTAAACAACTTTACAAACATTTTGATTGATTAATAGAAATTGCTGTATGTACAGAAAAGGAATATATAGAAAGAAATATATAATAGTATACATAAGGGAGCAATTATTTTGATAACACGGAAGTTACTTCTAACAAATTGGCGAGTTTTTGTATACTAAATTATATTTTATAACATATTTTTTACTAAATTAACAAAATTGTTTATTTGTATTATAAAAATATAAATTAAACTATAGATTATAAAATAAAAACTAAAATTTGACCATGTAACATCATAGTAAAAGCTATATTAATACATAGCATGCTCTATATATCCTATAGAAAAAACTTCCCAATTTTTAGAATTTTACAAATATTTGCATTTTAATATTCTTACTTGATAGATAGTCATGAAATTTATTGAATTCCTTAAGAACTTATATACTTCCTTAGACTCTTTAAATAATTGCTTCTAACTCTGTTCTCCCTTACAAATATCTAATATATTACTCACGCACACAAACATTTCTTTAACGTAAAGTTAATTTCGATTGGAATTTTAGTAGTCGTTGCCTGGGTAATTTTTCAATCAAGAAAAACAGGCGGCGAGCTGAAGTAGTGCATCTGGATTAAGCACACTACATACACATATATGGGGTATTATTCATGGCAATATCGGATTCCGGCATCTCTGACATTTTCGAGGCGAGTCCATTTCAAGCGCCACAATTTGGGGCGAGGGCGAGGGCGAGGGCGCTCTGTCGACTTTTACTTTGCGGCTGGGCGGCTGACGTCTGGGAGACCCACTTACTTATGGACAGACATTGAGACAATATTCGATTCGTTCAATTGTTCTGCGGTTCGGCCATCTGTGAGCTGCTTCGCAGTTATCTATTGAACACATTTAGCTTTTGGCTCTGTCTAGCTTTTCACTGTGTCACGCTTTAATTGTTGTTCGCTTGTCGTCTCTCGTTCATTTTCTCTGTGTCGCTGTCGACAGTTGCTTCAATTTCGGCTAGCTTCCGTTTTTTTTATGCGCTGCTATTTGTACCCTGTGAGAGGGATGTATAGAAAGGGTTGATAGATTAATAGGTTTAGATGTGGTGTCTAAGTGAATCAATGCTAAAGGGTAAGAAAAATACAAATATAGAGTATAATTATAATAAATTCATAATAATAATATAATAATGATAGTTAAATAATAGAAAAATGGTTTTTTTTACGAGGTATATTTAAGTCAGGCATTTGGACATTTAATGTTCGCTTTTGTGCGCCAATTTCGACTTTGTTCGACTGTTTACTTTTGATCGCATTGTATCGTTTTTATTATCTATGGGTGCGCTACTTATTAGATACACTTTGGACATTTGAGTGGGGATAGGCGCGTGGGTGGGGTGGGCTGGTCCAACTGATTGCTACTGTATGACACACACACACACGTACATTGTCTCGCTCGCATGCCTCCTCACTCGCTTGGTCACCTGTGCGCAGCAATTCGTGACAATTTCCATTTCTAAATGTTGTATTCATATCTAATTTACAGTTGCTGCGGCTGTTCTACGGCTGACAAAGATTCTCAGCTTATCACTTGCCGACATGCTCTTGACTTTAAGGCCGCCAGCATCGATAGATTTGTCGCAACATGTGGAACTCCCAGCGAGTCGCTGTCGTCGCCGTGCTAATTACAACCAACACGCACATCGACAATAAAAAGCGCCGCATCAACTTATAGTTGACTTAACGGCAAATTAAGATGAACGCATCTCATCAAATTGTTAAAATGTTGCGTTTGCTGAGGGTGAAGATTTCATTGGAGGAGGAAACATGTTGCGAGACTTTAGTAGTGGGTGACCAAGCAAGAGCAATATGAAAAGAAATTGCAATAAAATAAAAACTATTTGAGTTATTGATTTATTTTTACTTTTATTTCAAAGCTACAGCTATGCCATTTCAACTATCCATTAACTGGCTGCCATAAAATTGCAATCAAAATATTTATAGACTCAAACAAAGGCATCAAATTGCAATAAATCAGAGGCCATGAACATTTGCCTATACAAGCTTATGCATATAGTAATAAATAAATATATATATTTATATTTGTTTCCCTTTTTGTGTTTATGGAGTGTCGCATTGTGAAATTTATGAACAACGCACATGCTATAGCAAACACCCTCCTTGGATGCTAGGGTCTGCCTGGAGTTGAATCGCATTGAACTGCAGTGGAGCCTTCGCAGTGCCCTTGTCACAAAAACATTATCGAAATTGAATCACTTGAGCAATTTGTAACGCAAACCACCCCGCCATACGCATGGAGAGTGTGTATATAGTATATATAGTTAGTCAACAATCTGGCAGGGAGGCTGTCACAATAACAAAAATTTCGGTAGCAGGGTGAAGCTGATGAAACTAGATAAACATGACCAGAAACATGAAAACAAAACAAGTAAGAGTGGGCTCGACGAGAGTGTCCGACTAGGAGATACCCTGAATACTGCAAAGAGCTGCGGTTTGAAGCATACGGCGAGACGGAGAGACGGTCAAACGGAGAGCAACCTCTCTCGTCGTTCTTATAAAGAATATGCTCAGGGTATAAGAAGTAAGAGTGCTCTAGTCGGGAGTGCCTGAAGGCTGCGAGAGCTGCTATTTGAAGCATACGGCAAGGAGGAGAGACGGCCAAACGGAGAGCAACCTCTCCCGTCGTTCTTATAAAGAATATATTCAGAGTATAAGAAGTAAGAGTGCTCTAGTCGGGAGTGCCTGACTAGGAGAAACCTTGAAGGCTGCGAAAGCTGCTAGATGGACAAACGGAGAGCAACCTCTATCGTTTCTCTTATAAAGAATATGTTCAGGGTATAAGAAGTAAGAGTACTCTAGTCGGGAGTGCCTGACTAGGAGAAACCTTGAAGGTTGCGAGAGCTGCTAGACGGACAAACGGACATGGTCTCTGCTCGTCGTTCTGATTAGTTGTTGTTGGGAGTGTCCGAATAGGAAATACCCTGAACATAGCGCAGAGCTGATATTTCTATCATTCGGCTAGACAGTTGTCGCCTCAGCTCATCATCCTGATCAAGAATATATTCTATGCCATCTGCCACGCTTCCTCCTGCCTGTTACATACATTTCCACAAAATCAATATACCCTACACTACCACTTACAGTGTATGTAAGGCATAAAAATGTTAGCATACGCTGTTTATTCTAAGCTCTGGTCCCTTTTTTTTTGTGAATTCAACTTTCTATTTGCACTGCATCAATTTTTGAGTAAGTGGAGCAGGGAAAGGAAAACAACAAAAACAAAATAAGAGAAATAAATGAAATTACTGGCACGCTATAAGGACATCGTTTCATGCATCCTGCTGAGCCTCAGCCTGCCTGTTGAGTAATGTGACGGACGCACGCGTCTCGAATACCAAAAGGAAACGTGAATTTAACCCCGAGGAGCAACACGGCAGCTGCTGCTGCGGCGGCAGTAGCGAAAGGGCTGACAGACGACTTGAACTGGTATATTTCTTGTGGGCGCATACCATCTGGATGGAGATCCTGGTCGACTTGTTTACGCTGACTGCACTAAATCCGGTTGCCCGTTGCCGCTTGCCACGCCCTGCTGCCCTGCTGCCTTGTTGTGACAACCCCGGTCTGATCGACTTCTGCCCACCTCCCGTTTATTCATCCCATTTGGTGGTCTGTTAAGTCGTTGCTTATCAGCAGCTAAGTCCTCCAGTAACTCAAACGTAAACAAATGCAACCCTTGGGCACTCTCTCTGTCTCTCTCTCTCTCTCTGGAGCTGTCCTCAGCATATTTATTGCCTTCGTTCGGCAAATGGCAAAGAACAAAAGCCACTTTAATTACTTTGCTTTCTATGGGGCTTAACTTTATGATTCTCCTTTTCATATATACATATATCTTTTATGTGTTTGTTTTTGTTTCATTTGAATAAGCAAACAAAGGGAATATTATAAACTGTTTTATGATTGGAATATCATTTTGATGAAGATGGTTTGAGTTATTCAAATATTCTATTTATATAATTGCCTCTATAACAGCATAAAATCATCAGCTCAAATATATAGATATTTTTCATTTTTTGCCACGCCCCTAGTGGGCGTTGATAGATGGGTATTGCGTATGCTTAAAATATTTCTATCGAATTTGGGTAATCATCATTTGGCACATCATCAATAAGTACAAAAGTTAAGTCTTATTAATATCTGGGCGTGGCTGATCATTTGAGAGGGTGTTAGCTAGAACTTTGAGTGGGCGTGGCTTGACAGGAATATTTATATTAGCCATCAGCACTCTAAAGACAAATGTATTCATACAGACAGCTGAACGAATAAGGGGAAGTTCATTGTGTGAAGCCAATATACCCGTTTCCTCATACATAACAGAGTATTTAGTTAACATGTTTTGCTATAAGTAAATAGAATTTAATTTTTATTTATTTATTTAATAATTTTGAGATTGCTAAAAAAGACTTTGAAGAACACAAGCTGTCAAAATTTAATTAGAATTATTATTATTATTTTTTTGTTTTTTCTGAAAGCGAAAGTTAACAAGTTAAGCAATGCGTTAGCTAGTCATAAACATTTGCCCATATTAATTATAATCATAAACTATAATTTTCACCCAAGAAAAAAGAATCAGTGACCGGAAAGACTGAACTTTTGCGGGGCTGTTGGCTCAGCAAAAAAGAAAGCGAATGATGCCATCTCTGTACATATGTAGAAGTGTATATATAAATATATATATATATAAATACAGTTTTTTTTTATTCATTATATATATATACATACATTCGTAAGCAAACTTTAATCCAACTTCTTAGCTCGCTTGGCTAATTTGGGCTGCAAAAAAAAAAAAAAAAGAAATGGCAAAAAAAAAAGTGTTGCATGTCACAAAGTTTGGTCGAATAACCCTCCGGAAGCCATGGGTCCTGCTTATATGGTAACAGTTGAGCGCATTTTGCGTAAAAAAAAAAACAGAATATTAGTTATAACTATTTAAGCTCTGCGTGGGTGCTAAAAAAAACTTGATTTAAATTGTAGATTTGACAGCTTTTACGGAATCAGCCTAATATTTGGTATGATGAATATGTGATATAATTTAATTGTTATATATATAATGATTTGCTGGATAGTTAACTTATTCAGCATATTTATCATTTGATTTTTGGCAAACTAATATATGATATAAGTATACTAAACTAATAAAAATATATGTATTTATTATGACATTTTTTATTGATTCCATACGATTTTAGATTAAAGAGAAAAGGTTAATTTTGTATTCAAAAACTCAAAAGTTCCAAAATTCAAATCATAAGAGAAAAGAACTAGTTCCACTACAGTAGCAAAGCAAAAAGAGCATGCAAATTGTTCCCACAGTTTGGTAATAGAATTTTATAATTTATCCACCCACACACAGACAGTCAGCTCTTGAACTCTGCATTTGGCATTTGAGTGTTAATCAAGCACACCTACGCATATGAGAGAGTAACTCAACATGTATTTATACATACATATATATGTAAATGCAAACATACATACATACACACATGAATTTGTATGTATTTATGTATGTGCTTATGCTCCGTTGTAAGTTCACATTTGATCATCTTCTTTTGCATTTTACACGCAACTCGGTTGCGGAGGTGCCGCAAATATCATGAAATGAAACTGGATTTCGTGGTATTTAATGTGTGGGTGTGTGTTGTGTATGCATGTGTGTGTGCTTGTGTGACTTTGGCATGGGGTCGCATGTCCGTGTCCATGTTGGCGCGTATGACACTTTTCTCTTTTATTGCATTATGACATTTATTTATGATCGCTCTTCCGCCACAAGGCAGCTGTTATCGAAAAGGGAGTGTTGGGCAACGTCATATCAAAACCCATTCTAGGACTTCAGCAATTTATTATAAATTTGCAACGGTCAGTCAAGAGAATTTAAATGCAAATCATATTAATATTATAGTGTTCACTTCAGTTGAATATGTTATTCATAAGTTTTGCATGTTTTCTAGGTACATTATCACGTATGTATACATATAAATAAGCATAAATTTGCATGTAAGTATGTACATACATATGTACATATGCCAAATGTCAAGACAGAGTTGCATTCGGACAGCCGAAAGTGGAGCTCAACTGAATCACACCTTTTCTGCCGTTGCTTTTAAAATTGATAAATGAAACGTCGCATGCATGCAGGCAGGCACGTGCATATACATACACACATACATATTCATAAGCATACGTACACATACATTTGCATAAGCTTGCGGACTGGCAGCGCAACATGCATGCGTCAGCCTGTCGCTGTTGTTGAACAAGATCTGAACGAGCTCTGGGTGTGATATTGCGAATAAATCATGCAAAAGTCGCACAGGCACACGCACACACTCAAACACACACACTCACACACATGTATAACAGATGTCTAAGCTCTGTGTATTTCGTTCTTTGCCATTTACTGTTTTTCTCATAATTGTTTTTCAAGAACAGTTAAAGAGAATCAAAACTTGCGTAATGCAATTAAGTCAGCTGAAGAGAGAGAGAGAGAGATAGAGCGAGCCCTTGACATAGTCAATAGCAGAGACAACACAATTGAAAAGAGATGGCCAGCCGCCAATGGCCGTAGTCTAGCCAGAGCGCAACCGTGACGCAAAACAATTTAAATTCATTCAAAAACTCGTAAACCTAATTACTGCACGTCGCCACAGCAGCAATTTAAGTGTGGGTCATACTCTCTGATTAAGTAGCAGCAGCGAACATCTCAAATGATATTCAGTGTCAATGTAAAGTGTGGGAGGGAACGGAACAGTTATCATTGTAAATATGTAAATTCGCATGTGTGTGTGTGTGTGTGTTAAGTGTCGCGAAAACAATTACTTTGAAGCATTGCTACACACACTATCAAGTGGGAATAATTATAGTGAATAGTGAGTATTCATACTGGAAATATGTCACGGTAGTTTAAGATTATACATATACCCATATGTATGTATGTGTGTACATATATTATAAGCCATTCTTTATGCATTAACTAAGAATTCTCATTCGACCCACATTTCTACTATGGTTAAGAGTTTATAAGCCTTGATAATTGGCAGATATTAGTGTATTATATATCTATATACATATAACGATATCAAACTTCAGATCAAGCACACTTTGCTGACTTACTACGAAATTCGATTAAGGCAAGCTATGCTTTATAGTATTCAAATTTTTCAGTATTAATATTACATTCCAAGAGAAACGGTCGTCAAAAAACAAATTAGAAACTGAATATTTGTTGTAATCGTAAATCGTAATTATGTTTATGTCTCTGAATCGCTTCTTCCCACGAATGAAGCTCCGTCGTAACATACAGTTACGGAATAAGATGGAAATCTTTTGTCATCTGGTTTTAGTCATTTGCTTGCCGCTCGGATTGCTGTACGATTTCATAGTTGTGCTACCCAAGTACCACTCGCCTGGAGGATACGCCTATGCTCTAACGGTCACGTGCTTACTCTTGCTGTATGTGAACGTCATGGCTAATCTGGCGGCCTGCATGATAGTCGATACAACGGTTGATCGTGAGTATAACTTGCTGATTATCACTCGTAATGCTATTGCTATTGCTATTGCTCTTACTCCTAGCTGATCGTATCAAAAGTTATGGCGTTGGAGATGACGAGTGCGTGAATTGGCGACTCTGTAAGATCTGTAATGCCTTAGCACCGCCCAGATCGTGGCACTGTGTCAGCTGTCGATCGTGCATTCTGACACGTGACCATCACTGCTACTTCACCGGCTGTTGCATTGGCCATCAAAATTTCCGATTTTTCTTCTGTTTCGTAATCTATTCGTCTATTTTATCGACCACCTTGCTTTTCTACAACATAAACTATCTCATCAGGAACTTTGGTCCGATAAGTAACCTTTATGATTTTTCCAACGTAAAGTTTGTTATGTTTCTACACAATGGTTTCCTTGGGCTAAACATAATCTACCAAATCTTGGCGACTGGCATGATCATCTTGCGTGCCCCTGTCGTGCTGAAAGGCGAACTGAGCGGAGAGCGCAACCTGAAGGATAAGTACAACTACCATGCTGGCGTCTACTACAATTTGCGAGGTATCTTCGGACAGCATATGCATATCGCTTGGCTGTTTCCATTGTTCGCTAGCCAATTGCCTGGCGACGGCTACAACTGGAAATTGACTACAAAGGATAAGTCAACAGAGACCATAGCAACGGCTCGTCCTCGTCACACGCTCGCCTAATGGTTCGAAAACTGCCACTGAAAACTTTCGACTTCAAAGCATAAATTTATTGTTTAAATCTAAAATTGAATTTTATTCAAAACAATTTGCATCATTGAACTCAACTCGTATCTTAATTTGAAATTGTTTCAAAAATATATGAACATTTTAAAAACAAAATGATTTTGAGTTGGAATTATATAGATTTATGCAATCTTTGGAGCTTTGGAATATCAACAAAGTTGGCAGAGCAACTCAAGTATTCTGTTTATGCGCCTTAAGTGCATTTGCATTGAGCATCGTGATTTAACGGATTTGGTACGTGTTGTCTGGGTCCATTGGAGTTGGCAATCTACGGTCGGGTCTGCGGTCAAGTCGAGGCCCTAAAGTGTAAATTGGCCATGTCCAGCGCTAATGGATCGACGCACGCCAGCGCAAAAGGAAAATGGAAAAGCTGCTTATGGGCACAGCGAGCCGCGGAGAGCACAACGTAAATGGCAATGAATTGCCTGTAATCGTGCAGGAAAAATACCATGGAAAACTTGTTCAACACGAAAACACGCGCCAAAACAATTCCCAATGCGACGAGAAAGTTGACGAGGCCTCAACGTTGCCAACAGCAACAGGCAACAGCTAAAGAGCTTGATCGAGCCAACCAGATGTTAAAAGTGTGAATAGCTATTAGAAGACTGTAAAAGGGTTTCACGTTCTCATTTTCCCACTGCAACCAGAGAGATTTTTATTACCTTTTTTTATTGTGTCAAGTTTTCTAAATCTATTTAAATGTATAAAAAAATGTTTTTTTATTTTTTATATATTTTTAGAACATTTTATTTATTTTTAAAATATATTATATATTTTAAAAATATTTTATATATTTTTAAAATATTTTATATATTTAAAAAAAATAATTTATATATTTTTATAATATCTTTCTCCTATTTGCCAATACAATTCTGATCAAATAAAAGTTAAAACTTATTTTTATTAAAGCGCAAACATCAAATTATAATCGCAGGCTCAAGAAAAGGAAGACAGAAGAACCGCCTAAGAAACTGCAAGCTTAAAGATATGTTTTAATGCATAAACAAGCTGAAAAAGCAAGCTAAAGAGAGCCGAACTCTACACACTCTTTCAGTTGACTCAGAGTAAAAACTAGTAAAAAGGAATCAAGGTTTTATAATTTCCTTTTATTAATTACTTTTTAATTACTATTTATAATAACACTTGACCAAGTCACTATGCCCCTTGTGAGGGTGTTCAAAGTTAACAAAGTCGAAGTTGAAGTTAGCCTGTTGCCTGCATTGCTGCTGTGGCCAACAACTGCAAACAGTTCGTAAACTTGAAAACTGGAAACTGACTGAGAGGAGAGAGAGAGAGAGAGAGAGAGAGAGAGAGAGAGAGAGAGAGAGAGAGGGGGAAAGACCGGTTTTGCAGACTTGAGAAATGCATAAGGCGAAAAAGAGACAAGCTCCAAGCATAAACATAAACGCTGGCAATCAAGTGAGGCTTGGCAGTCGCAAAAGAGGTCAAAGTTGAGCACGGCATTCACATGCGAGTACATATATGTACTTATGTGCATATATATATATGAATATATATTTAAATATATGAATATTAACTTTACCTACGTGCTGACAATAATAGAAATTTGAACTGTGCAAGGTAATGCCATTCTCTCAAAAAGCTGACCAGTTCGCTGTTTGATAACTTCTGAATACAGCTTAAATATAAGTATATAAATATGATATGATATGATATATAATCTCTCTCTCCCTCTCTTACTCCCTCTATTATCCAAAACTTCTATTACTAAAACCCACATCAAGGCACAGATCATCGTCTTACAAATCTGTTTACATTCCTGCTCGTGCGTTTAGCATTCTTATAAATTGATATTATTAGCAATGAACTCAAGTTTATTGTCCATTTGTATTATTAGCACTTATCCCATGGCAGCACTGATTGCATTGAGCATCTATTTATAAAATGCAGACGACTTCAAGTGAGAGTTCAGACGAATGCCATTCCATAAGTGCTACTCACTCGTTCATGTGTCTGGAATCTCTGATATTTATTATTGTTTATATACAAATATCGCACTTGGTATATACAACAATCCTTAAATCTATAAAACAGCTGGCTCCCACACATGACTAGATTGTCTTGGTGTCGTCCATAATTACCTTCACGACACCGCCATTCAGATGAAATTATGAGATTGCAGCTTTCACACCCAATTGTAATTATACTTTTTATAATTTATGATCATTTTCCAAACACCTTTTCCGTGACGGAACCCTCAATTAAACTTGCTGCCATAAATCTGAAGATGAACGCACAAGCAGAGCGTATATATACTTATATATATACATATATCTTTAAGATTCTATATTATTTCGAACTCTTCTTGAATATGTTCAACAGATGAAGGCACTTCTGCTTTTTCTCCGCAAAATCTGAAGATTAATCTTGTTAAATAACCATGAACTCATGATGATTCAATAATTAAGTTTATATTTCATTCATATTTTAGCATTAACAATAATTCCACTAAAGTGTTTTGTCTTTAAAATCTGTTTACCATATCATTTGACATCCAAAAGCCTCAATCAGACGTTGAAAACTGAGTGTAAAGATAATATTTATGTTTATCTATAAATCAAATCTTTGAAAAATAATATTTATATATATTAATAAAATTTCTTTGTCCTATGAATATTTATTTATATATTGTTTATATTTAGAATTTTCCAAGAATTCATGAGGTTTATTATATGAGACATAAGTATAAAATATAAATATATAATATTGAGTAAAGTTAATCTTAACTTGAGTGTCAATTGAGCAAGCAAATGCAGTAAATATCAAATATAAACTCTTTACAGGGTATAAAGGGTTTATTAACTTATGTATAACAGACAGTAGTAGGCGTGGCAGCTGTTATAAACTGCAGATTCGTGATTAGCATGAACAGCTGAGTCGATTTAGACCAATCTGTCTTTCCGAATATGTAAACTTAAATTTAACTTTAAGGTATTTTCTAGTCGTGCACTCCCAGCCACAGCTCAAAATCTGTTTTTGGAGCTGTTCAGAGCAACACTTTGGGATTGCGGTGTCGTAGTTCAATTTGAAACCAGCCCAAAACGTCATTGAGCTGTCAAACCCAGACCCAGACTGGCGGCAGTCGGTCTTCAAAACTACGGAAAAACAGTCTCATACATGATTATTTCAGATTCAATTAAAACTCGACCCTTCGTAGATCGCATTGATTGACAGGGGGGAATCCTATTTGACATACAACAGTCGAGTAAGTGAACACTGAAGGAGTTTGGTTTCTAGGAATCTAATAGAGTCTATGAACAGCTCTCAACATGGCGGCATATTGTTTGGAAATTTGCTATGTAGTTCTGTAGAGAGATCTGGAGTAGAATTTGTGTTTTGTGTGCCAGTTAAGGCGTATTTCGGCTGAGGGTGAAGCCCGCTCGGCATGTCCATAAAAATCATATTAATTATGAAAATTGTGCCGGGCATTTATCAAAAAAAAAAAAAAAAATCAAAGCGCATTCATTTACCAAAAATATTTCACACAAATGGGCAGCCAAAGCTAATACAAAGATTTTAATTAACAGCGATCACATTATTTATGGGCTTGTGAGAATTTACTGGAGGAGGATTAGATTGGGGGCAGCAACGCTTTGCAACAAAGTCTTCAAACCAATTTGAATTTTATTTGTTGATCAAAAGCTGTGCGTTTTTTTTCTCTCTCTGTTTTTCTTAATCATAAACTTTGCATATTTATAAAAGTTTATGGCACTGGCCTGGGCCTGGGCGGCAGTCTCCTCTGGTTATGATGCGTGCGTCCATCGTCAGTTGCACACGTTCGAGATTTACAATTGGCCATAAATCTTGTGCGCTCCCCTCGCTGCAGACGGTGGCAGTTGCCCATTAAGCGACACCAGGAATCAAAACATTAAAAGTAGTGGTTGCCCATTGAACAGGAGGAGGCTGTAGGAAGAACGGAGCAGGGAGCAGGGAGCAGCAGGAGATGGAGGAGATGGAGGAGGAGGAGTAGCTGCAACGGCCGCCGGCGGCGTCTGCTGGCACTTGCTTTCGCTTTTCAGGGGATGCTGACATGGCCATCAGCCCATCTAGTAGTGTTAGTGGCTGCCACATGCAACATGCAGCGTGCAGCATGCAGCATGCAACATCTTCTCCAGTTTGTTTACTCCGTCTGTCATAAAATTTAAATGCGTACTTTGGCGCTAATTTAGTTGACGCTGGCGTCTGCCGATTTGCCGGAAGATGTGCATTCGCTTAATTGGACTAGCCCAACCCCAATTTACGCTTGGCGTTGCTTTGTAGCTTGTGGGCGTGGTCCAATGCTATTTTCGTTGCACTAGACATAGAGTGAGCGTAAAAGTCTGTGAGATTTAGAAAAGGTGTGAAATTCTAAGAAAAACTCTGGCAGCTAAAGGAAAAGTCAAAGATTATTTCTATACTTAAAGTGTAGACTGTGGACTCGTAGCTTTGATAAATGAAAGAGCAAGAGAAAGGAAATGCAATATTTATTATTGTAAATATATAAGAATAATATATAAGAAATATTTTATTTATTATTTAATTTACTATTCTCATTTGCTGTGAAAGCGTTAGTCATGTAGCTATAGAAATATATAGCCATTTCTATTATCAACTAGCGTTAAGTCATATATATACTTTAAAGTTTCCGATAGACATTCGTGGATAATAGCTTACTTGGCTCATATACTGAGTAAAATCTTTTAAGAATTATGAATCAAAATTACTATTTTGAATTTAAAATTTTTTTAAACGAATATTTTGCTAAATTATTTGTTATATTTTAGTATTAGTTTTCTACAAATATTATTTATTAAAACTTATTTTTATTAATCACAATTCTTATTAAAAACTTCAAAAAAAAAATATATAAAATAAAAATTTCTATAATATTTATTGCATTTAATATGATTTTTTAACAAATTCTATTTATTAGCTTAATTTTAATTTTTAAATTTATTTATTTTGATTTCTGACAGATTTTTATTTTTATTAAAATTTTGAGTATCTCGATAAGTTTTTGTTTATTCTGCATTTGTGGAGCAACCCTTTCGTTGATAAAAATACAAATTGCAATTGTTTGATGGCAGCAGCTGCTACTTTTTATATGTATGTAGATATATATATGTGTGTGTATATATATATACTTATATTCATTGAAGTGGCAAGAGACGTAAAGTTCATTGAGAGTGCAACGAGGGTGAGCCTGAGGCCTGAGGGAGAGCACAGCAGCGGATCGTGGAGTGTGCAACAAATGAATCTGCAAATGCAACAAAACAAAAGGCAACAAAAATGTATGAAAACAAGCAGGGAAGAGTGATTTAGAGACTGTGTGCACGACTAGATGAATACCCTGTAAATAACAAAGAAGCAGTTGAGCTTACTTTTAATATGAATATAAATAAATAATGTATGAGAGCACCCAAAATAGGTTGAGGCGCTGTGAACTGAGTATATGTATTAATATCAGGCTATATGTTATGTGTATATATGTTGTATGTATATATAGATTGTATATGATATATACATATATAGAAGTTGCCCCTTATCTAACCCTTAAGCAAACATATGGATAGTTTAATTATTATCTTAATGACTATTCACCCTATCAGCATGTTACATATACTTTCAAATAAGCAATCATACCCACTCTTAAGTCAAACACAGGGTATTCAAAAACAACTGCCGACAGCTGCTGAACGAATAAACGAACTGCCAAATCAGCTAAAGCTAAAGCCAAAAAGCTCAGTTGCCCTGGTCTGGATTATTATGGCTAATTATGCGCAATTGCTGCAGGAACTGTTGCCGCCGCCACGAAAAAAAAAAGTCACCAACGGGGCATGCAACAAGAAAAGGAGGTCGCGCATGCGCCGCATGCAGCAACAGTAGGCAGGCAGCCATGTGCCTCAGTTGAACAACGAATTGGAATTGGAACTGGAGCGTAGATCGTGCCGCGGTCTGGACTGGTTAATTGCTGTAGCTCAATTTTCAGCAATGTTTGGGATTTGTCCAGTTGGATTCCGGTTCGTGACTCATTGAAGCTTTTGGCAACGATGTGGCAACGGAAGTTGCCACAGGAGCAAGGCATACACACTCGTGTTGCATGTGCTTGCTGCACGCTTGACTCTGCAGCTTGACCTGGACTAGGCTGACTGCCTCTTTGTATGCTTAGGTGTTCCAGTACTTGGTTTATTGTCGCTTCATTTAACCCTCTATGCAACCAGTTTTATTTGTTAGTTTGTTAGCTGACTTGGCCAGGTAAAGGGCCAATGGTTGGGTAGGGGTTAGGTTGAACGAACTGACAAAGAGTTGCAGTTGTTGTTGTTGCTGGGCTCAGCGGATGTTGGATGGCACAGCCTGGCCTGGCCCTGGACTGCATGTTGCCATAGTTATACACATACCGAGAGACCTATGTCATGCTTCACCTTATCAATCCGTTTTCTGAGATAAAACTGTGCACGATAAGATATGATTCACACACACACACACACACATACACTTGAGTATGCCACTTTTAACAGTTTCTCATGCCGATCTGTGTTTAATCAACAACTTCATTGCAACTTGATGAGTTTCACTATATGTTACTATTTACATCAGGCCAACAATGATGTATGTATGTGTTTAGTTTATCTTTGACATTTCATGATATGTTAACAGAAGTTGCATTTTATAAGTATTTTTTAAGTAAACCTAGCTTGAGTGAAGGATTGCAATTTAAGTCGAAAAAGATCAAATTCAAATTAATAAAGGAGTTTCAAATGAGTAAGTCAATAATGTTAAATGTTAATGTTAATGTTAAAAAGAAAAGTTGAGCTCTGTAACTACATATCTCTCTCTGCCTCTCTCTCTCTCATACATATACATAGGAAGAGAAAGCTCTTCCTCTATTTGTATATGCATCTCCTAGATATCTCTTTCTCTATCACTATCTCTCTATATATATATCTGCATCTCTCTCTCTATATATATCTATTTGTATCTCTCTCTATATCTATCTGTATCTCACTCTCTATCTCTTTCCATCTTTCCATCTCTCTGTCTCTCTCTATATATCTATCTTTATCTCTCTCTGTATCTATCTGTATCTCTCTATATCGATCTGTATCTCTCTCTATCTTTCCCTCTCTCTCTTCATCTCTCTCTCTATATATATATATCTGTACCTCTCTTCTTCTTTCTTTCTTTATCTCCTTCTTTACCTCCTAGAGAAATCTCTGTCTCTTTCTATCGCTTTATCTTTCTCACTCTATCCCTATCTCTCTCCCTCTCTATCACTCTCTCTACTCCCTTCTCAAATTCCCCTCCTCTGCAACTCATCGCATCAAATTGCAAATAGACTTAATATCTAATATCTGTCAAATCTAATATAATGACAATAAAGTGCGCAGGTGTAGCGTGTGAAATGCTGAGCTGAAATTATCTCAAGCTCTTGGCTTTGGGACCAACAGAGAGACTTGGTCAAAAAGCAACAAAATCGAATTGAAATTTGTGCAGACGACGACTTCATTTCTGGCTGATAAACAAATTAACATTTTATTCAAATTCTGCGCCGGTTAAAGCGACTTGCTGTGACTTTTTTTCCTCAGTTTTTAGCGATAACGAATTCATTTCTTAATTATTCGCTGGAAGTCACGTCAACAGCTTCGGGTCTAAACATAAACAATGGAGCCATAAAAGTTGCTTCACAATTTCTTGTTGTTGTTGTTGTTGTTGTTGATTGCAGTTAAGTTTGTGCAATTTTCTGAAAAATTAATCAGCAAAATGTTGACGCTTAGTTAAGGTATCAGATAACCCAATTGTCAAGAAATTTGAGCTCGTATTGGGTAGAAATTCCATTGCCTACTTTCGAGCAATGTTATAAATAAATATATATTATATATATATATAGAGAGAGAAAGAATTTTGTAATAAAGAAATTATTTAGAAATTATCTAGCAACAAGGCAGATAAGCAGCTAAAAAGGTCTGGGCGCAGCAGGTGCAGCCGAAGCCGCAGCAAAGCGGATGACACCTGTGCTGGCTGAGTATGGTTCGCCTGTGTATCGTTGCTTATCATGATAATGACAGACATGAACACACTCAGACAACAACAGCAACAACAACAACAAGAACCTGAGGCTCTGGCCACCGAAAATTTGTAGTTGCTTTGGCTATAAAAACAAAATTGCAGCGCGTTGCTTGCCTCAAATGCAGTCGAGTGTGTAAAGTGAAGTTGAGGTCGTGTGAGGATGTGCCAGGGCGTGGCCAGTGAGGGAGAGAGAGGGGAGGGGAGTGGATTGGTATAGCTGACTCTTTGGTGGTGCTGGTGGTGCTGGTTGGTGCTTCGCTTCGTTGGTTTTGGGCCTGGGAAACTGTTAAAGCGAAGTCGCGTAACTGACCTTTTTTTTTAACTCACATTTTTTGGTCACATTTCCACAGCTTGGCCAAAACTAATGGAAATGGAATTTCAATATGAAAGCTGACACGCCCACTCTATAGTATTTATATAGTATATTTGTGTATATTGAAAAAGTTTAATTTATGCCTATTTTTGTTTAGCTCGTTGATGAATGTCAACAAATGTGATTTGCATAACAAAAAGAGAAGAAAAATAAAAACAGTTTCAGTTGCTCAACTCAAGCATTAAGTAGTAAAAACAAAAACTGCTAGAACTTGACTATATACATATGTGTATATATGTATGTCTATATATGTATATATATATATGTATTTGCAGCCATTCAGCTTTTGTTTACTCATTGGCAGCTTCGGGCAAGCGCAACTAATTGCAAGCACAGCCATATGGGGGCACCTTTGGGTTGCGATTGTTTAAACAATTTGATGGGAATTTAGCTTTGCCCAACACCAGGCGAAAGCTTCGCCTTTAATTTATGTGAATTTGCCAAAGAGCTATATTTGAAAATCTGAAATCTGTTCTCGTTTATGGCGCATTTTCTTTTTTAAGCATCCTCGGCAGATGCTCTGCATGCCATTGCTATATATGTGGGGATATGTGTGCAGAGATTTAGATATGTCTGAAGACTTGGTACAGCTTTATTCATACATTTTCTGCCTAGAATTTGTATCTTTTACTTGTAATTTGTACGTTTATGTTTACTTTATTGGTTGTGTCTAAGAATTCAAACATTTGATATATGGATTGACAGATTAGCAGCTATATTATGACTATTATTTGCTATTATTGGCTATTAAGTATCAAAGTCAAGACAATTTTACATATTAAGTTATACGCAATATCAGCTCGCATTATCCTTAGAAGATAGCCATGTTGAATCGTGTCTGAAAGTGAGGCTTTTCATTGTATTTGCTTTACTTCTGTTCTTATACTCGTATACTCTTTTTCCTACAAATATCATAGAAACACCAAATCAAACCAAATAAACATAGTCTCAACTAGAAGCAAAAAATTACTGCTTGTAGAATCACTCATTCTTAAAAGATGCTGTGAAGCTGTTATTGCCCGCATCTGTCTCAGAGAAAACGTTTTTGAATTTTACATCCGGCTACGTATTGGACACACAGCACATATCAGCGTCTCTAAGTGGACCTTGCTTACCTGCATGAGATAGAGATATAAGTTCTAAAATCTATGAACTTCGATCTAAAATCTGAGATCTTTGGTTCTTGAGTCATTAGACCCAGTTGAGAGCACTCCAAAAGTTTTACTCAAGTTAAAGTTTTACTAAAGTTAATATTTAAATTAAGTTTTTTAATTAATACTTAAGTTAAATTTTTATATATAATACTTAAATTAAATTTTATAAATTCAGCTTACTTAAAAATATAATTCAATATATAATTTAAAGCCAAAATCAAGAAATTTCTTCTTATAGCCAAATTCTAGTTACAAAATATTAACAATAAATACAAATAAAATAAATATATTTACCAATAAGTTTTGTACTTTAGTAAAAATGTGCAAAAAGTACCCAAACTTTCCCTAAATTCACAACAAAACCAAAAGTTTTTCGGCTCTGTTTGAATTTTCTTCTTCTTGAATTTCGTGTGCGTGTGAATATTTATCGCGCATTGTTTGAATTTCGCGGTTCATTTGCCTTTTGTGGACTAGTTTTATGTATTTCCGGTTCAATAAATTAAACAACAAAAAATCAATTAAACAAATGCGCGCAGTTTTGTGGCTGCCTCTAAATTTGTCTAAATGCGCTTTTGAGCGAAGCTATTGAAATGCGTGCGGCGATGGCCCCAAAATGTCGCTTGGAATGTGCGTGCGCACGCGCCAATTCACTAGGCTCCATCAGCGGCGTTACCCTCCGCTCCCCCTCTCTCTCTTCATATCACTAGTTCCAAGCGGAAGTGCACTGTCAGCTGGCCTAAGCTTGACTGTCTTTGATGCCGCCGGCCACCAACTGTGGCAAGCAGTTTGGCTTTTGGGGCAGGCACGTCCAGCACCAAATTAACAGACAGCAAAACGGCAAACTTGAAAAGATCTTTTTGTTTTTGTTTTTTTTTGTTATTTTTATGGCAGCGCCGCTTGAAAGTTACTTTTTTACATAGACAATTGCACTTTGAGTCATTGTCACTTGGCAGCAGCTGCCTCTGCCCTCAGCTCAGCTCAACTCAGTTCAAGCTGACCTCATTCCTGGCTTTAACACTGCGTAAAATGCAATTTACGCAGAAAACAAAGCGCAATGCCAAACGAGAAACAAATGCAAAGTGCAGCAGAAATAGTAGAAACTAACTAACAATGGCTCCCAGCTATGCCACTGTCGATATAAACATATTCTGTCTTTGTTTAAATATCAATTGTGAACTATAATAATAGTTGTTTACGAGTAGAGCTAATACATATATACTACTAAACTCTGCTACTATTGTTGGAATGTCGATACTAATCCATATGTGTTATGAATACACAAGATTCCAGATAATATTCTTTTGTTATTTGTTGTTACTGTTAGTAGCACTTGGTATAGTAACTACTATATACTATTAGTCTTTACTACTAACAACTACTTATCTATACTAATATTTTGTGAAAGCTTATACTACTTTTATGGTATATATTCATTGAGTATTCTTTGTTAATAAGTTAGATATTACTATTCCTAATAGGGTGAATATATAGGGTGAATATACTACTATTTTATACTGATATATGCTACTATTTTGTACTACTATTCTTAGTATAGTAAATTCTACTCCTACTATTTCTACTGATACTACGATTACTTTAACTACTACTATTTCTACGAGTGTTACTACTACTCGTACTACTATTTCTACTACTACTCGTACTACTATTTCCACTACTATTTCTACTACTATTTCTACTACTATTTCTACTACTACTCGTACTACTATTTCTACATTTTATTTTATCTACTGTCCATTTTCTAACAAACTTATAATACTCTCCTCGCATGCCTCCCCTCGATATCAAACATGTCTTTGGAGTTGTTGGCATGAAAAATGCTTTTAATCTATAAATTGGTAATGTTTTAATCCTCGGCTCACACGGCTAGCAAAGCGACGACTGCAAATACCAGAAGAGCTTACAAAAAGCCCGCTGTAAAAGCAATTTGCGTGCCTCGTCGAGTGGTGGGGCGTGGTGCCTGATGTTGCAACAACTAAGCGGATCCAAGCCGCACACGCATTGCTGTGTGCATTCTTGCTCAACTCTCCCTCTCCCCTTTCCTCTCTCTCTCTCTGTCTGTCTTGAGGCGGTTTCAGATAACAATAGTTGGGTCTGTCGGTCTTGAAATGACCAAACGATCGACTAATTTGTCAAATGCCTGACCTGCGTCCACTGCTGCTCGAGGCTGGATTATTAGACAACAATGCCAAGATTTTCCAGCCGCATCTAACACATCTGAGAGCTGATGAATCATGCAACATATTGTGTGAGAGAGAGTCTTCCCTCGAGCCTCTATGAGAATTGTCGAGGCACTCAAGTTGATCGGTTCCAGCGCCATTTGGTGCTAGATTTCGCGCTGTGTGGCCCCTAACAGGGTTAAGTACCTCATAAAGCGGGTCTGCGGTAATTGAAATGGGTTTCCCTACTAATATGTTCTTTAAGAATGCTGGAAAACTTCTTTGGATATGGAAAAGAAAAACTCGCATTGCACTATTATGTTGCATGCTCAGATATCATTTGTAGTCTGTAAATATTATGAGTATGTTTTATGATTAAAAACTTTGAATGGATTTATTTGGGGTTAAGACTGTGTCTTGTGGCATATTAGACATAGAGTTGGCATATCTAAAAGTGGAAACTCTTAGAGTCTTAGAGTCTTAGACACGTCTGAGAGAGTGAGTCACGTCTTATGGTCACTGAACAGCAAAACTTCATGGTTCAAATCTCAGCGTAGTGTAATGGGACAAGCCATTGTCTTAGCTGAAGGTCAGCATGGTAGATATATCTTAGTTATATGCATATTATTTTGACTTAAGATCATTCTTATGCACGTTTATGGTGTGTAAAGGGAGTATTAGTATGAGTTTTTGTAGTGCATCTTAAAGATAAATCACTGAGGAGCTGCTTTAAAGTTATAGATTCTGCTACAAATCAATTTTAATTCTCATTCAAAAGGTGCAAAGAGTATATTGGCTTAGTGCTAGAGACTTGAGAGTGTTAATCTCTAACTGCAGATAGATCTATAATTTTTATGGCATCTATCAACAAATAAATCTATAAATTATATATATTTAAATCGCTAAATTCAATAAATAAATTCTAAATTAAATTTATGTCCACACATATGCTTTGCACTTCCCTCACATTTTCTTTGCCCTGAACTATGAACTGAATTGTCGACAAATAAATGGATTGGCTGACCTCCGACCTGGTTTATGGGCAGCCTTAGAAGTGTTAACATTTGGCCGCTTTTTGCAGCGTAAACTGAATCTCTTGTGTCATTTGTTTTCTGTTTTTTTTATTGGCCACGAGCAGGCGATCAAGTCCAAGTCAAGCTGCTCCACTTCATCGAGTTCTCCATGTGTTTTTTTGGCGTTATTTTTTCTTATTTTGGATTTTTTCCATTTATTTTTTACTTAGCTGTCTCAAATGTCTTTATTTTGTTTACTTCCATTTGTCGTCGCAGTTTGTTTCTTTTATTTCAATTAAGCAGTTTTTTTCTTGTTGTCTTCTTGTTGTTGTTTGTGCAGCAAAACCTTCACGTCATCGTATTTTGGATTCGTTTTTGCTTTGCGCTTGGCCATTTGAATTTGAATTTTCGCTGTGTTGGCGAAACTTTGAAACACATTTGACAGCCCAGAGATTTCTCAATTTCGTTTTGAGAGCATGTCATTGTCACATGAGACTTTTGACTTGATGGAGAATAAATATTTTAAGGAACAAAGCTGGACAAAAGAAAATATATTAAACAACTGTTTGATAGTTCGGTTTGTAAAGCCAAAAATTCAGTTTTGGGTTTTAGATTTTAGCTTAGAATATTTTATAATATTTCTTATATGTTTTTCATAGCTCGAGTCTGATATCTCTGGCTTTTTTGTGTATTTAGTCGTATTACATATCCAGAAAAATTGATATCAATAATAATTTTAAGTAATCTAAAAATGTAATCTAAATTTTACATTTGAGTCTTATAAAATATTCATGAAGATATGTATCAAGGATTCCAGACTTCAATAACAAAATATTTCCTTTAACTTTCAATAAATGAAACCTTAACGAATTCCCAATCACAGAACATATAGGTAGGCACACATACATACATACATATACTTATTGCTAGCCCTATGGACCTGGGGTGAGTGCTTAAAGGTTCCCTTAAAATCTCACTTCACCTCGACATTTACCGCTATTGAACTGCAGCGGCATTTATCAAAGCTGTCAAAGAGCTATGCACATTCAGTCAGAGCCATAAACACACGCTTATCCATGTCCGTCGATGCATGCAACATCAGCAGCAGCAACAACAACAACAACGACAAGAAACAGGCGACATCGAGATAAACGAACTAGTTCGGAATTTCAATATCTTTTTCGCAGTCGATATGGGAAACACATGCACAATGTCTATTTATACATAGGGTAAAGTACACGTACATACATAGGTGAGTGTGCGTGTGTGTGTGTGTGTGTGCGTGTGTGTGTATGTGTGTACTCAACGACCTACATATCCGGTGCTCTTATCAATTATCACAACTGCCAACAATTGAGGCAAAAAAATCAAGCGAGCAGGCAATTCTATGTAGACATAGGCAATACCCTAGCTTATGCTACAGGCTGGGAGGTTTAGCTTGGTAGGTTAGGGTGCCTATATAGACATTTATATATATATATGAAATTAGTGGTAAAGTTTCGCTAGGAACTGCACAGCCCTTTTGCTCTTTGGAAATTCCTTTTTTTTTGCTTTTTGTATTGTTCATAATTTATGGTTGATGGCGAGGGTTGCTAGAGACTCTCTCTGTGTGCGTGTGTTGTGGGGAACTCTAATTTGTATTAGGGTCATATTTCACTTGTAGGGTTTCCAGCGAAGTTTCATTTTAATTTTATTGTTGTCGTCGTCGTCGTCGTGCCACATGAAACTAAAGCAACGACTGCATTGTTTTCTGTTTTCTGTTTTTGTTTTTGTTCTTTTTCGATTTTAGGCCTCGCTATATACTCTATACTATATATATATTCCAAATATATATTCCACCCTGCGGTCGCTCGCGCTGGCGTTATTTTTGAACCCATCACGTTCCACTAGGGTGGGTGCCAAGAGCATTTCGTGGGTTTCCGCATATTTGCCAGACTCCTCCTCACGTCGGCTTTGTCCTGCTCCTGTTCTGTTTTTATTAATAATCGACAATTGTTGACGCACATTTATTTTAGCCCAAAACTGTGACAGCTGGCATATGGATTTCTATTTGGATTCATTTGCACTCATATCATCTATTGTGTCACGCTTAATTATTGTAAAAATAAAATATGTTTTCGATATTGGAAAAAAAAACGATTTTCTAATCGAAAATCACAAAGAGAACATTTGGCAGATTATGAATTATTAACAGGTGTGTTTCTCAGGTATTTATAGTTAATTATTAAACTGTTTTTTTGTAATAACTTGGTTGTAAAAGCTTATGAGCTGTTTAGTCGAGCTAGAAACATTTGTTTATGTTAAGTAGTTAGAGAATGTCTGAGATATTTCTGACTTTCATAAAGTATATATACGATTACATAGATACATATATAATATATCTATTAAAAAAAGATAAGATTTGCTTAGATTTAGATTTAGTATACAGCATAACTAGCTTATTCAGCAATATCAACACAATAATATTACCTTTCTATATATTATTCTACATTCTGCTGATTTTGTTCTCTAAAAACCAAAAGCAATTTCCTGGAATTCCAAATTCTTTGTAAGTCGATGCAGCAAAACAGAGAAAAAGGTGAGCAAATTCACACTCGACGAATGCAAATGAGCCAAGCAAGCGCAGGCAGGCACCAACATCTCTCAGACCCCAGTCCAAAGTGCTTTGGTAACACTCTAGCCCCCAACCCTACCCCTACCCTAGCCCCCCTTTTGCCTCTCACCTGCTTGACTGTGGCAACATTTGCAGCTGAAAACTGAATCACTTGGAAACATTGCAATTTAAGCAGAAAATATGGACTTAAACTAGTTTTGCCACGTTTTCGCCTTCAGCCTGAGGCTCTCTCTGAGTGGCAACTAATGCTTACGCTGACAAACAAACCTCAACAAAACAGACTAAACAAAAGCAATATAAAGCGAAAAAAAAACGTATTTCGCATTGTGAACATTGCTTTCAAATGCCCTTAAAAGCAATCATAACTCTGTAAACATTTCAACAAAAATGCCAATTTTTAAAAGTTAATTTTTTTAAACTATAAAAAAAGTCATTTTAGCTGTATGTGGAGCGCCTTTCTAGTTAGCTCAGCTGTGGCTTTAAGGTGGCGTACATGATATTTTTGCCACCAGTGTTGCTTGGCATGCGAATGAGAGAGCTGAAGATCGCTGGGACTGGGCGAAGTTTTGGGTAGGCAGAGATATAGATGTGAGGATATAAATATAGAGATATGAATAAAGGGAAATAAATATATAGATATTAATATAAGAGAGTAAATAAAGGGAAATATATATATAGATATAGATATAGGGATATGAATATAGGGATAGGTTTATAGGCATACAGATATGGGAATATAGATACATATATATACAGATATACATATATGGATATGAATAAAGGGATAATTGTATAGAATTCATTTATTAAATAAAATCTTTATGGAATTATGATTAATTAGAGTTACTTATTTCCCATTTTGGCTATTTCAATTAATATATTCCTCATCCAAATATGAATAAATGTCTTTTTGCTTAATGCTCAAACCATATTCGGCTTAAGAGCTGCATCAATTTTGACATTTGAAAACCAATTTGGCCTCACAGTGCAGTGCAGTGCAGCGCTGCGATATGCCAAGTAAAGCTTACAGTAGCGATTGCTGCATATCATACACACATACACATGTGTGTGTGCTGTGTGTGTGTGTGTGTACGTGCTGGGCATGGCAAATCAGTTGATGGGCAAGAATCTGCAGCCGGCACGTCCCGCCGGACAACATTTCTAGGCCTCGATGGTCGGTCGATCGGTCAGCAATCGTCGCCACAAAAATTTCCCTTTATGAGCGATCTGTATTATTGATTCTAGTCGACAACACAGGTAGCTGTGTGTACCTGTTGGCATGTTGGCCAACTAATAGCCAACTTAATACAACAGCCACGTCTCTAGCTTCATAGAGTTATTAGTGTCGTCTTAAAAAGGTTTGTGGGTGTTGGAGCAGCGCAGCTGGAGCTGGATTGTTGATTAGTTCTCAATGCAGATGAAAGCAGAGAGTATATATATATATATGAATATATACATATATGTATATATATACTTTATACAATGCCAGATCTTTGTTTCTGACTATGAGTTGAGCACAGTGTCAGCCTCTGCTTGCCTTGGTAATTGAAATTGTGATGAATAGTCGCAGAGTGTTAATGAGCACTTTGCTATGACTTGGAGCTGTTGCCGGGAGCATTGCGAGTACCTACACACACACGACATTCCTTAATGGTCAGCCAGTTGGCTGTTATTAATCAAGAGCAGCACTGACTGAGTGTGTGTGTGTGTGGGTTGAGGTGAGCACAAAATTGCAGTGAGAACGGAGATGGGTAACAGCGGCGGCAGTGAGAGGCGACAGCCAAGCAGCAAGCAGCATCCTCATCAACAGGTAGTAAAACGCCAAGACGTGCCCATCAATATCAATACAATGGCAGCGTGCGTGACATGTTCGGCTGCAAGCAGCTCAAGAGAGGGAGAAGGAGAGGCAGAGGGAACGAGAGCGTGAGCGCGATGGAGAGCGTGAGAGAAGTAGGGAGTGAGCATACGTATTGAGCGAGGGTTAGGAAAGAACTAAAAGAGGCAAAAGAAGTTGGCGCAGCAGCTGGCGAATGAGCAGCTGAAAGAGAAGCACACAAAAGGCACTCAAAGCGTAGAGCTTAAAACTTCGCTCAAGAAAAGAAAAAAGAGAGCTTGAAACTTTACTCAAGAATAGAAGCAGAAAAAAAAGAGCACAACAAGGCGACCGTCTCAACAGATACACACCTCGCCTGTTCAAGCAGTTCCAAAAATACTGGTTTTCTGCAGGCGGCCAAGTTCGTTACAAAGATTTGCTTTCATTTTGCCGTTAACGGCTACGCTAGCTTTGTATGTGTGTGTGTGTTTTGTGTGTATCTGAAAACACACACACACACACATTCACACATGAATAGTTAGCTGTGTGTGTGTGTATGCGAGCTGCAGCAGCTGCCTTATATGCGTCTGCGTCCAGGTAGCATTTGAGCCACGTTCTCAACTTGGCTTTGCTTTGCATCTTACGCTTTGTTCGCTTCATTCGCCTTGTCGCTCTTTTATGTTAATCCATTGGCTAAACAGCCCAGGCACAATCCCAATGCCCGTGCCGGGCTACAGACACACCTGAGCGGCAGCTGCAGCTGCGCCTGGCTCTGCTCGGCCGGCGGACAGGTAGCAAAAGGTTATTTGATTATTCAACAGCCATTTTTTTTCTGCTTCCTCTGCGTCGAGCCCTTCGACAGCCGTGGCCTCTACCTGAGCCAAACATCCTCAATTCTGATAATTTTTGCAGTTTTTTTTTTGGTTTTTAATGTTTTTTTTTTTGTTATCGTTTGTTTGGCCGAGATAGAAACGCATCTGTCGCTCACGTTGGGCCTTTCCGCAATCCATGACATCAGAGCAACTTTCGTACACTCAGAGAATTTTATATATGGCATTCTCTTTGATCAAAAATGTTTTATTGATACTTTCGAGAGGCAATTGAAAAGTAATTTGCTTGAAATTTATGAGCGCATCTGGCAACTGGGAAAAAAGATAATTAAAGAATTGCCAGTATTTGCCTTCGGCCAATGCGGTCTCAGCTCTGCTTCATTTAACAGATCGATAGGCATGTGCTAATCGATTGTAAATCGATAATCGATTTTGGCTGGCTAACGCGCACCTGCACTCTATGCTGAGCACATCAATTCTTAGTTCCCTCCCAGCTGCTCCAGTTTGATGCACGCGCTGTAATCCATTTGCTCGTGCCTCAATCGATTTACACTCACACACTCACACAGACACACACGTTGAGTGTGTGCCGGCGACATGGCGGCCTACTTTCGAGTCAAGCCCGCTGATAAGATAATGGGGCTTTTCCTCCAACGCCATCACACGGTAGCCACCAGTCAATGACTTCCACTGATGTTGAACTGCCTACCGCCCCCCTCCCTCCCCCTGCTCCTATGCTCACTACGTGGCTTGCCTTGTGTAAACATCGCCACTTGAAATACGTTTGCTTCGCGTTGCATTTGGTATTTTTTGTTGTTGTTTATTTCTTCTTGCGTTCTCTGTTTATTTTGGAGCTTTCATAAGACTCTGTTTGTCTGTATTTGGCTTTATAAGCATAATTCTGGCTGCCTTATCGATCATTTTGAGAAAGGGCGGAGGGACTGCGTCGAACATATATGTGAAACTGATGAGCGATCAAGTATTGCTCTTTCCTGTTCAAGCATCAAACATATGCCCTAGCTAGCATTAGTATTCCAAGTATTGGACATTTTTGGCAATTTCTTGTTACTCATAAAAGTGTTCAAGTATTCAGCGTTTTTCCTGATCGAACATAGTCTTATCTATATGTGTATTTACATATATGTATGCATGCTCCTCTCTACCTCTAGCTATCTTATCAATTGTATGTTAAAGGGGTTCTATTCTTCTATATGCTATATTCCTGCTTATTGATCACATATATAGATATTGACGAAGGATCATTAAAGCCTTTTTTCTTTATCAAATATAATATTATCTATATGTATATCAGTTGAAATATATGGAAGATAACACAAGTTATGAGTGGGAAGTATGCCCAGAGATTATGTTTTCTTGTTGAAATTGATCAAGTATTACTCTCTAGTTTTTATTTCTTTTTTGAGGATCATTACATATACATACATAAATTCTTGACGAAACTTCAAGTTTAACCCCTTAGCTTACACGCTATGCTTATGCTAATCAATTATAGTATTATATATAACACATATACATATATATACCAACACCCATACCTTTTCTTATCTCTCCATAGGTCACCCCTAGGTCTATTTAATGCTGTAAATCGTAAATAATAAAAAAATCAAGAATCGTTTTTTTTTTCAAATATATTTTGTGGTTTATTTTACACAATTCTTGTGTGTGTTTGAAATTTGTAAATTTATTTATATAAATAAATTTGTCAGTTAATCTTATGTGTTGGCTTGTAAAAAATTTGCTTAGTTCTTAAGACTCTGTACGAAAAAACGACTTATAAAAAATACATATCGCATATTGATTTATTTTTAAACACTTTTCACATAAAACTTCTAGTTTTCAGGTTACTTTTATTCGATCTCTATATGGAACATAGAAATAACTGCACACACGCAAATACATATACTATACATATACATATCCATATATGTATTTGGCTTATTCATAATTAATTGGATTGATTTGTTTCTTACATATAGCTATATGATAAGAAATTTACAGCGAAAACTTAAGAGCTTAAATTAAAAATGGAGTTAAATTTATTTCGTATTTTTTCTGTTTTTGTTTTTCATAATTTAAATGTTTTTATTTTGTCTTAAGTTTGAGTTTTTATTCGGAAGTTGAAACGAGGCTCCACAACCTGTACATCTGGAGCTGGGAGTCTGTCTAAGCATAAAATATGATATAATGCCTTTTATCGAATCTATATATATATATAGATTTAAATTAGTATTAAGAACTAGTCTTACGATCTATTGTTGGGAATATGCAAATCAAATGCAATGCGTTTTTTTTTATTCATATTTTTTATGTAGGAATATTTGTTTTGAAATTTTGATTATTTTATAAATGTTTAAATCATAAATATATATATATTTATCTATATATATATATGTCTATACTACAGATGTGTGTGTATATATATATGTATGTATGACATATACTCTATGATATATGATATTTGTGTTTACTTCTATATTTTTTCTTCGAAAAATACAGACAACAATGCTGCAATGATATTTTGTTCGCAGTTGCTTTGCTAAATTAAAGTTTAGATTTGTTTTACGTAAGATCAAGATCACACTCTCTGCGACAATATATAATCGACAGAAATATTAACGTGTTCCTATGCCCTTGCAATGCTCCTCTATTTAGTATAAAAATCTATATATTTGCAATGTCTTCTTCAAGCGCACGGTACGTCGATTGGCCGAGTGGGGTCCGTCCGGCTATGCCGTCGTCCCGGCGCCTCACGCACACACTTAACGTAAAAGTCTTTTTAATTTCGTACTCGCTATTATCTTCGTACCGGTTCCGGTTCTTTTCCGGCTCGGCTGCCAATTGTACGCTGCTCAAATGCGCCAGCCCTGCTCGTCGTCCACATTTGAATCGGTGTCGGAGGGCTCCTCGCCGTACATGTCGGCTAGCTTGCGGAAGCGTGGTCCAAAGTTGGACAAATAATCGAAATTGAGATCTCCGTCGTCGGTGCACGACGCCAGGCTGGACAGGCTGCCGTCTGAGTTGCCATCGCCCTCGTAGGCATAGTGTCGGACATCGTCGACTGTGTTGGCGCCCGTGTCGCGGTCACAGTTCTCCTTCTTCCCGCCGAGGAAGTCGCCAATATCGGGTATATCATTGGGATCCCGCATGCCCGATTGCAGCGCATGTGGATCCTTGTAGAGCTTCTCTTCGTAGAAGGGCTGCGTGCGTAGTACATTCAGATCGTAGTCGGTGTCTCGCTCGCCGCCGCCCTCATCCTCGTAGTTGATGATCGTCTCACGAATATCGTCGATGTCCTTCTCGTGCCAGCCGTTCTTCTGCTTCTTCTGCACCACCACGGCCAACAGGATGATCAGCAGCAGCGCAATGCACGTGATGATCGCTATGATAAAGTTGCGATCGATGCCGAAGCTCACGGCCACAGCAACCGCCCGCTGGCAGCCACTGTCGATGTTTCGCGAGAGCGAGGGCATGCCTAGGTTGTAGGTGCGCTCGTTGATGGTCAGATTGCGAACGCAGCCGAAGAAGCCTTGCTGATTGGGCACATGCGTCCAGTTGAGCTGACGACCCAGGTGCACCAGATCCACGGGCGTGCCGCCCAGCTGCAGGGGCGAGTTGACGTTGAGGAACTCATTGGGGCCTTGAGGAGCGCCCAGACTCATGCAGGTGGATAGACGGCAGTTGTCGACGGTCATCTCAATGCTGGCCCTTTGCAATATGATGTCCAGCTGGTAGGAGCGGCCCGCCTGCAGTTGAATGTGCTGATGCTTGATGCGAACCATGCCCGAGCCATAGTCCACGCTGAGCACCGGGTAGCCCTTGTCCAGCTCCAGGGATAGAAAGTCGGAGATTGGCAGCAGCGGATTATAGTTGAGCGGGCCCAAGTACATGATGAGTCCCTGCTCGTGCTGTGGTGCAATCTCGAGGCTAATGCGTGTATTGTCGCAGGCAGAGACGGGCTCGTAGAAGGCATAACCATTGCCGTAGAAGCCCACGGAGACCAGTTCGCAGTGGGGACCCGTGAAGCCATCAATGCAATCGCAGGCATCGTTCTCGCCATATCTGCGACTGCCTCCATTAAGGCATGGCTGGGAGGTGGGCACCGCTTCGCAGACGCACTGCGCCTGGACAAAGGCATTGACGCCCACAAAGGACGTGGTGTTGGAGTAGATCATGTAGGGCACGGAACTCTTGTGCAGCTCGTTTGTGCAGGAACTTTCGCACTTGAGCCGCTCGATCAGGCACTCATCAATGTTGACCATCAGCATCTGCAGGCCCAGTTCATCCTCCAGGCGCTGTTGGCTTTGACCCACCATGCCATTGAGTTTCTCGGGCGCATAGTAAGGCGAGCCGTGAGCGGAGAAGCGAACGTCTAGTGTGTGATTCTCATTCTGGAGCACCGTGAACACATCCACGTTGGAAACTGAGGTATTGAACAACTTGGCCAGCGAGTGCTGCAGGCGATCCTTCAGCGAGAAGACATCATCGGCCATTACATCCCGTGGCACACTGATGAAATCCTCCTTGGTAATATTATAGAATCGTATGCTTCCACTCTTGTCCACAGCCTCTTCTGGCAGTTCATGCACTATGACCGTGACGTCAGCATCAACTGAATGTTTCTGTATCTGGGGGGCATCCTCGGTAACCACAAACTCCAACAAATATTCACCTTCTTGTGTGCCCTGGAGCATGGTGATCATGCCGGTGCTGGGATTAAGACGGAACTGCTCATGTGCAATGCCACTCTTCCATTCGAAGTACTTATCATCCAGATCCCAGTCATCGTCGTCGTCCACAAAGACGCGCCCAATATCAGTGTCGGGCGCCTCGCCCTTGTAGTTGTACATGAAGATGCGTGACGAGCCCTCCGACATGGCATTGTCGTTCACGTCGCCAATTATTAGATGCAGAATGCTTACCGAGCTCTGCTTGGGCACGCCCGCGTCGCTGATGCGTATGGGTATGAAATATTCCTTCTGCTGCTCGCGATCGAACTGTACGTTGGCGAACAGGTAATCGTTGTCGATGCTGAACTTGGACTTGATGTCTATTGACGCTTCGCTGTCAATGCCAAAGGTGAAGGGCGGTCCATTCTGTGGCTCATCATAGTCGTTGGCCAGCAGCTGCACCACCTGGCCGGGATTACGATTCTCCTGCCATATGACAGGCATTTGGTTGATCAGGAAGGGCGCATTGTCGTTGATGTCCTCCAAGGTAATGATCACGGGCTTGACCGACTTCAAAGATGTGCCAACGCCGTCCTCGTCGCTGGCTGAGATCAGCACCTGCCAGCTCTTGTGCCCGTTGGGCGGATCACGGTCGAGTGGCTGTATGAGCCGCAGGCAACCGCTGTTGTCGATGGTCAGCAGCTTCCTGTGGTCTTCCTTGACAATGGAATAGGTGATGTGTTGGTCGGCATTGCGATCCTTGATGTCCGGATCGTATGCCTCGATATTAAGAATGCAATCGTTGGACAAAACTGGACCCTCCAGTATGGTCTTGCTGTACTCCTCCTTGAATACCGGCGGATTGTCGTTGACATCCTCTATTTTGACCACTACCGTTGTGAAGTCGTCGTAGACGCCATCGAAGGCTCGCACCTTCAGTTCGTATTCGGTGATCGTTTCGTAATCGAGGCGCTGATTAACCGTAATTTTGCCAGTCTTCAGGCCGATCTTGAAGGCGTCACCCACGTTGCCGCTCTCAATGCTGTACACAATCTGTGAGGCATTGTCCTCGTCCTCGGCTTTTACTTCGATCACCTCGTAGTTGGTGTTGGCATCCTCGAGCAGCTTATCTGCCAGGTACGTCATCTTTTGGAAGTGCGGCTTGTGATCGTTCTTGTCGCCAATGGAGATGCGGAACACCTGATAGCCATGATTGTGATCCCCATTATCGAAGAGGCTCGAGGGTGAGTTATCTGTGGCGCTGACCTTCACATTGTAAAAGTCACGTTCTTCCCGATCAAACGTAGTCAACGCTGTGATGTTGCCCGAGTTCGGATCGATGGCAAAGATTTCCTGATTGTCGGCCAGCTCAAAGGTGATGATATTGTTGGCTGGCGTGCCGTCCATGTCGAAGGCGCGCACCTGCATTACGGGCGTGCCTGGCGGCTCGTTCTCTAATATCGTGCCGGATTTGACTTCCGTAAAGAAAGGAATGTTGTCGTTGACGTCCTCCACTTTGATCTTAATCTGATGCTCAGCGGCCAGCTCGAAGGTATTGCGCACGCTCATCGTCAGCGTGTATTCCGTGATGGCCTCGTAGTCGAGGCTCTTGCCCAGCTTGATGGTCACCTCGTTGCCAATCTGGTTGAAGACAAACGTATTCTTGCCGTTCGTCTGCTCGGTGCGACCTGTGATCAGCTCAAAAATAACCTCCGGTTTGTCAGGCATGTTGGACACAGCGCTCAGCGTCGCTATCGGCTGCGAAAAGTTCTTAAGATCCTCCTTCAGGTAGATGGGCTCGTCAATGGGATCCACGAACGAGGGCGGCTTTATCGACGACTCCACCACACGGATGCGCACCTCGATGTGCGCTTCCTGCAGCGGATCTGGCACGATATTGAAAGCGCGCACATTTATCGTATAGGTCTGACCGGGCCGTTTGTCTATCGGCCGACTCAAATAGATGATGCCCGACTCCCTGTCGATGCGAAAGTATTGAAAGTCTCGCTCCCGCAATATCTCGTACTCCACGATGCTATTGTTGCGATCATCAAAGTCGCTGGCACTGATCGACATGACCACTGCGTCGATCTGTAAGTAAAACAAACAGAAAAACAATTTCGATTGAAGTTCTATATTAGAGAGACGTTCCTGTTCCAACCCTGCAAAACTTGCCTGCCAAACTGCGATTATGCACATTTCGCTCAAATGAAAATTTATGCAAGAAAATTCACAACAACCAAACCAAATGAAAGCACGAAACCCAACTGAAAAGTCTGCTTGGAAAACTAAAACCCGACAAGCGAAAAACTTGTGCCCTTAACTACAGTGGCCACTCGCTAATTGTAACCTTGGCAAATTTGCTTTTCTATAAACACCTTGAAAGGCAGACTTTCGCCATTCTGAGAAAACAAACTGGTTTTCAAGCTGCACCTCGTCCGCTTTTATCAAAAGCAAAAGTTAACGAACTACAAATTTTTGCTGCTTTAGTTTAAAGTTTTTAGATTAATAAACTCTAGATTTAAGAAGGTTTTCGACTTGTTTTAGCTTTCATTCTTTGAGGCTTTACTGTATTTAATTTATTGATCCATTTAGTGCTGTGTTTTCTCTCATAATCCCAAAGTAATCAATAGTTGCACAGAGCAGGTG
Source organism: Drosophila nigricruria (assembly GCA_037075265.1). Taxonomy (NCBI): domain Eukaryota; kingdom Metazoa; phylum Arthropoda; class Insecta; order Diptera; family Drosophilidae; genus Drosophila; species Drosophila nigricruria. The sequence continues at coordinate 4,542,262 of JBAMCI010000131.1, read as the reverse complement.
AGAAATATATATGTATATTCAATTAGTTCAAGGTCTTTTTGTGATATATGGCTTTAGGTCATGGGAACTGCTTAACATAGAACTAATTACATTTAAGGAAAGTCTATAGTTGCAAACGAGTTCTATTTTTCCTTTTTATCTAAATTATTCACGCAAATCAAATATCGTAAATAATTTGCTTTATTTAACTTTACCATAAATTCAAATAAAAGTTCTTTTATCTATATTATATATGACTCTAATATACCCATAAACATTATTAGAGTTCTCCATGTCTCTACCCTGTTCTTAGTAAACTCTTGATTTTATCTAGACTATTAATAGAGGCTACTTCCACTTCCAATGAAGTGACTTAGGTCTCGGACTCGTTTGGCAGCTTTTAAGAACTATTTAACGTGGGCAGCGAGAGGTAGAGAGCTTCAAGGTTTCGGGATTGACTCATCGAGTCGAGTGCTGAGAACTGAGAACGGAGAACAATGAACCCCAACCTGTGCCTTTGCCACTTTTTTGCCATTATGCTCTAACCTAACCAGCTTTTCCAGTTGAACGCCCACTCCCACGCACGCTGTGATCCTGCTGCAACTGCCCAGTTATATACTCTATATATAAGAGAGTATCACAGTTTGTGCTACAATTAGCAAATGTTATTAGCTTCTGCTTACATACATAGAGATAACTATCTCTTCCCTTCTCTTCTCTTTTCTATATATTTACTATACTGTTTACTGCATCTGTCATATGAGTTTTTATGGCTTATCTCTGTCATTAAACACCTATTTGATATACCTGTATTTTACGTTCTATATTTACTCTACTTTTCAGACATGTTTAATAAACTATCTTCATCTTTCCTAGATTATTCAGTATTTTAAAAATACCACAAAAATAAATGAGTTCCTTGATTGCTTAGTATTTAAAAAATACCACATATTGCTTTACTTTCAGAAATATGAACTTTGATTCAATAACGTCACAGCACTCGGCCCATACAGGGTGCTTCTAAATTCTAATTTCAGCTTTAAGAAGTCATTCAACATTCGTTTTTTTAGTCACATCACAGCACTCGGCACACGTACAGGTCAAATGGCGGTAATCCGTGGTCCGCGCATTCGACCCGGAGTGACGCCGAGTGCTCAGTTTGAGAGAGAGAGGCGTACTCACCATAGTGTTCTCGGACATGGACTCGTCGTAGCGTGCCTTGTTGAAGACGGGCGGATTGTCGTTGATGTCCTCGATGGTCACATTGAAGGTGCACACATCGTCCAGCGGCGGCAGCCCATTGTCCGTGGCCTGCACCGTGACGAACACGAATTTCTCGTGAATGGGCTCGTCGCGGTCGAAGGTGTGCGCCGTCACAATGACACCGGAGGTGGGGTGAATGACGAACTTGGGCCGATCGAAGGCCGACTGTACCAAGCTGTAGGTGATCTCCTGTTTGGGATCGGGGTCTGTGGCCTGCACGGTGAATACGTACGTATTCTCCGGCTGCTCCTCTTTCACCGATGGCGCATAGCCGGCGCAGTTCTTGAACGCGGGCTTCCGATTGTCGCCCAGATAGCTATCGTATTTGCCGCTCATGGAGTTGGAGCTGGTGGAGACGGCCTGCAGGGCGCCGACAAGCTGGGCGGGTAAGCTAACGAAGACGGCAACAACAACAACAAGCGCTAGCATCGCCGGTCGATGGCAGGTGTAGCAGCTCGTTGTTGTCGTTGTTGTTGTGAAGCGACATTTTCGCTTGTGCTGCTGATGTGGCTGTTGTTGAGCGGGATTCGCATAGCTGTTGCTGTTGTTGTTGTTGTTATATTGTGAGTGTAACGACATTTTATTGCATTTTATTCTGTTTACACGGAAGGAGAGAGGGGGGCGTACGTGAAAGGGGGACTTCGCTACGATCAAGTTGTTGAAATTATCATCGTAGCAACAAAAAACACTTTAATGAATCACCCAGTATTTCTATTGGTATTTTATTTTAGTATTTTCTCTATTCTGTTATTCTCTCTGCGTGTATGTATGTATGTATGTGTGTGTGTGGATCACAGGTTCACGTTTTCTATTGAACTCGAATTCTTAAAATTCGTTCTCTCGCTCACGCGCGCGCCCTCACTCTCTTTCTCTCTGTCTCTGTCTCTTTCCCGCTCACAATCGTTTGTTTGTGTTCGTTTGTTTAGACTGCATTTTCATGGCAACCGACGCACAAAATACTTTGTAAAATCGAACTTTAATCAATTTGCAATTAATTTAATTAATTTTCATTCAACTACTCGCATTTAACTTGTATTTAAGAATAGCATTCACTCATTCGTTTTGGTATTCACAATTTTATTGCCAACTTTGCTTTGTTCGGCTCTTCGTTGTTGCGGCTCTACGGCTTATTTCACTCGCGCGCACAAACAGGTAAATCCAGGTAAAAAGTGGTTTCACACACACGCAAGCGCGCATACACACACATATGAAAACCGTATCAGTGTGTGTGTGTGCTTAAGAGCGTTGTTTGGTCTTTGCACTTGTATTTGTTACCAATGTGTGCGTGTGTGTGTGTGTGAATGTTGGCAAGACCAAGAGAGAAAAGGCACTTTTGTTGCTTTTGTGGCGTTTGCACAAGTCACAAGCTCGGTTTGATTCGTTGTTTAACTGTTCACTGCACTGCAAATCATATAAAACTAAATTTAATTTAAGGCGTTTGATATTTGGACGTTTATCGGCTTTTTGTTTTGCTACAATTTTATTCACCAATTGCTTTGTGATCTTGTTTGAAAGTAACCGTTAGACGAGCTGGAGCGGCAACGATTACACGAAACTCACGCGAACGTCCGCACGATTCAACTGCGAGAGACAGAATGAGCAACAAGCCAAAAATGAGCGGCAATTCAGCGAGCAGGCGACAAAGCGACAGTGTAGCTTGAGAGCAAATATCGATATTTAAATGTTCGCGATAGTTTATTGTGAATAATGTTAGTTAACAGATGTATGACTCTCTCATTCTGTAATGATCTAACAGCTTGGAGAGTCTGTTACACTGTTAAAAGACACTTTAGGTTATGCAAAGAGCAGTTCCGTTACTTTTAATGTTAACTAACAGTCTCTTGTGACGTCACATTCTCGTATTGTGCTCTGTTATCCGAGATGAAGTTTGGCGGGCACTTAAACTGATATCCGGCAAGTGGCCAAAGCAACCAAAATGAACTATTTAGTACCCAATTCCAATAATAAACACCACATAAATGGTCAATGCTTGATTTTATTCCCTTAAAATAAACAAATTTTGAAGATAATGGCATAAACTTTGAGGCTTTTTGGCAGCAGCAATGATATGGCCAAAATGGATAATATGTCAGAATAAATGGTTAATAGACAGTGCTGACTGGGCTTTCGCCTGTGAGTAATGCTTATTTATGGAAATCTATCTAAATATTTCAGTATAATACACATTGCAGGTACATCAATAAAGCTGCGGTTCACACCTGCTCCAATCTTAGAAACACCGGAAATAATGAAATAAAACGTGTGCATTAGTTACAAAATCGAAGACGGAGTATGATTCTTGGCATAAATCCTCAAGAAAGAGATAATCTGCCTAAAACAGCTCCAGAAATCTTGACAGAAGCTAAAAGTGCTGCTCATCATCTTTAGCCATCGGATTATCAATATAATGATAGAAAGCGGCTAATACAATGATGTGAATTGATGGGAAACGAATAATACTTATTAATTCTATTTAGTTTTGCAAATGAAAGCCTTGAAATAGAAAGTTATAGCTATTCAACAGACAAGTAAACGCAGTCAAAGGATTACCTGAGCGATCACTGCATATAAAACGACTTAGAACAAAAATAATTAGTAAAACCAATATATTGCCCGATTTGGGAATCTATATAGAACTAGTAACTATCGGCACTTAACGTTTTTGTTTTGTCTACTGGCTTTGAGAGAGATAACAGTGTCAAAATCGCTTAATTTTCATACAAAGATCAGCGCCCGTACGCCAATTTCCGATAAAGTGACGTCACACTGTTAACTTAACAGACCGCTTTGCATAACCTACTATAACTCAATCGTGGTCTGTTAGTGGTTGTTGACTGCAGAGCATTTTGAATGTAACGTTTTTGTGCTGCTGTTATTTTAGCTATTTAGAAATAAATTTAATCAGTGCAATACTTGAGTACCGTGTATTTATATAGTTTTTAATACTTAACTAATTCAGGTATTTATGATCTGGTGGGAAATGTTATAATTGACCTAATAAAGTCGCGTACATTTATTTCGAACTTCAATAATTTTTCGAACATGCTTTGAGTTTGGTCAAACTTCGAACTCCGAAAAACATGTTGCGCTCACGCAAATCCGAATTATCCAATTTTTTTTTTAATTCATCCTAAAAGTATGTATTTGTTTTTTTTTTAATGATCGCTGACACTTCTATGCTGCCATGGATGTATTAATGCTATGTTTAGTTTGGAATGCCCTTTTAAGTTTACAATGACAGTTGCACAAAGCGTTATTTTAATATGCAAACATAATATTTTATTATGAAAATATTTTAATTCCAAACCATATATCGATAGCATACTTTCATTCACCCGCAACAAACCGATAGCTCTGTATCGTTTAAAATGACTCTCAAATATCGATACCTGTATGCGATGTTGGACTAGTCACTAAGTAATATACTAAATAAATACCAAAGGAAAAACTCTGTCATCGTCATCGTTCATTGTCTTTTCATTAATTGCTTGAAAAAGTAAAAAAAAGGCCGGATTAACTTTTATACGGGTAGAAAAATTAAGTTTCAAACAATATTGGCGCAAACACAAGCCAGTTGCAACTGCCGTGCACACCCATACACACGTACCGTGCAATACTGCGATAGTTGAACTCCAACAACAACAGCAACAACTACAACAATAACAACCTAAAAACCAAACACTGCCCCGAGAATTCGTGAATCACCAACGAAATAATGGAACAAACACAGATTACAGATGCGGAAAAGGTGCGCATTGTCTCCGAGTTTATACTACATGCACCGCCCGGCGAATTCAACGAGGTATTCAACGATGTCCGCGAGCTGCTCAAGAACGACTCCTTGCTGAAGGATGGCGCCAGCCACGCCTTCTCCCAGTACAACAAGGACCAATTGACGCCCGTGCGGGTCGAGGGCAGTGAACACAATGCGATCATCTCCGAGTACAATGATTTGGGTGCGTATGCCAACTCTAAGGGGGTGGGAGGCAAGCAGCAGGAGTGGGAGTAGGAGTAGGAGTGGGCGTCAGCTGCTAAGAGTTGTGTTTGCTTATGTTATTGTGGCGTTTACCATATATGGGCATACGCTTCAGCAAGACAGTCAGCCGAAGCACACACACACACATGCACACAATATTTACAAATCGTTACAGTGGAGCAAATCGTTGTTGAACTGAAAAAACTAAAATTATTTATTAAAATATATTATTTCTCAAGTTAACATTTAAAAAACTCAATAATTAATAAAAGTAAAATACAAAAATTAAAAAAATTCCTATTAAAAATTCCAATGAGAATTTCATATATTTTAGCTTTTTATCAAAAATTAGTCATTGATAAAATTGTTTCCATTTTTGGCCTCTTTTAAAATAGCTTTAATAATATTGTTTATTTATATTTCTCGGTTTCGTCACACTCTAGATTTCTTATCATCAAAGCTATAGTTATTGATAAGATATATAAACTTCCCCCTTTATTTTATGCATTTCCTAATCAACTTGGCTTACAATTTACAGGCAATGGTCGTTTCTATGATCCTCGCACAAAGCAATCCTTTAAATACGATCATCTAAGGAAAGAGGCGTCCGACTACCAGGATTTGAAGGCCGATGCCAATGCGGAATCGTGGCGCGCTGCCCTGGATCTAGCTGCCTTAGCATATACCGCCAACCACTACCGGCATGGCGTAAGTTCAACTAACTAAATAAAGTCTTAAATATATATATTTATATAAAATTAATTCTGGCTACAGGTGAGCTCAGTGTTTGGCAAGTCGCAGGGTAATCAGGTGACGCTGACCATTTGCATTGAGGATCATCAGTTCCAGCCGAAGAACTACTGGAATGGCCGATGGCGTTCGCAGTGGCACGTCAGCTTCCAAGCGGGCAGTGGCACGGCGGAGCTGAAGGGCGTGCTGAAGGTGCAGGTGCACTACTATGAGGATGGCAACGTTCAGCTGGTGTCGTCGAAGGATTGCCGCGAGAGCGTCGTTGTGTCCAATGAACAGCAATTGGCCAATGAGGTCATACGCCTGATCGAGGAGGCGGAGAACGAGTATCAGTTGGCCATCTCGGAGAACTACCAAACCATGTCGGACACCACGTTCAAGGCGATGCGTCGCCAGTTGCCCATAACCAAGACCAAGATTGACTGGAGCAAAATCGTCTCGTACAGTATTGGTAAAGAGCTAAAGACGCAATAAGAACAGGAGCAGCAAGCGGAAGCCGAAGCCGGTGGCACGCCAATATGCCCGTTGCCCATGGCAGTGCCGGCGCAGTCGCAGATCAAAAGACCCAACAGTCTTCCACTTGCAATGGCCAAGCGAGAGTAGTGAACGGAGCGGAACGGAATGGAAGTCGCAGCAAGAACCATATACATATATACACACACTATCTATTTACGATCGTTAAATGTTGGCGCTTATGTAATAACTGTCTTTAAATTGCTTAACTTTTACACACACAACAACAAGAACAAGAACAACACATGCATCAATACTTAACTACTACATCTGCACAGTGCATACATTTCTTATCTGTTATATTACGATGAAAGTGGATATGTATATATTTATATATATATATAAACTAAACACAATGTATCAAATCAATTAAGCTTGGATGATTGTCGTCAGCTCGAGCCTGGATCATAGTCACAATCGCCACCAACAGTCGCCTTTATCGTTTAATTAAGCGCGTGTTTTTAATTATAATAATATTAATAATGATAATGATAATAGAATGCATGTACTTTCAACAATGTATTATAAATTTATAAGAGCATCGGTCCATTTATGTATGTAACCCTTGACTCTCTCTTACTCAGTCTCACTGAAGCTGGCATCAGTTAGATCTTAAGCGACAGCAACTTGCAGCAGTAACAGTATAAACAATTTATATAAAATCTTTTTTAAAAAACGAACAATAATTCAATGCATTCAATAAACACAAAAACTATTAATAATACAAATATACATCTATATATACTAAAGAGAGCGCTGCATAAACAAAAATCCAACAAAAACTTCTGTTTTTTGTTCAATAAGACTTTGGTTTTATTTTTGAAATTTTTTGTATACTAAAATTGATATTTAAAAAGCTTGCATAGTCAAATTTAATAAGAATAAATGATATAAATTGAAAATTTTATTTATCGCATGCGTCCACCTTCCGCCGTATGGACATAGGCAGTTGACTCCTCCGCCTGGTGTAGTGGCTGTGGCTTCGGGTACGCCTGTCTCTCATAGTGTGGCACGCCGTCTGGCAATTCGGAGCGATTGCGTTCTGCATTCTCTTCTACTGAGAATTCATTTTGTTTCTTAAGTAAAAAGCGCTTATTGGGATGCTGATTCGCCTCCAACTCCAGTCGATCTATTAGCCAGCCTTCGTCCTTATGCGTGGCCCAAAAGAAGAGAGTGCCCTTGTCCCTGGGGCCGCGTACAGAAACTTCGAATTGAGCGTTGTCCGCATTGCACACATTGTTTGCATTGGAGATGTCAAAACCAGACTCCTTAATGGGCTCGCCCAGCAGCCCAACGGCACCTGCAAAATATTTGTTTACATTTTCGCCGAACAGCTGATATTGGTCTATCGACTTACCCTTGTGCTGGCGTAACGTTTGCAGCGCCAATTTGTAGTATTCTGTGGAGCGGACACGATCTTCCAGTTTCCAGCGCATGTACATTACAGCTGAAATAGAGAACATAGCTCCATAGACACAGAGGTTGCCCAGTGTCCGATTGGAAGGGAAGCGCAGCTTTATTGTCGGCATTATTGTTGTGTTCAAATTTGCATTTGCTCAACTTGTATAATTTTGTTATCGCTCTCTATTGCCGGCGCAGGAATGATTTCGATAGATTTTTACATGTGTGCCCGTTCGCAAAATTTAATCTGGTTATACAACTGTGTCGCAGCTGCTCGTGCTCGTGTTGTAAATAGGAATGAATTAAAAACGGAAATTTAAGTCGCAGTCAACTATAAACTCTACAGATATGAACAGTCTGACGTTCAGCTTAAACTTGCTAAGGCAGCGCCTGACAATCTCAGCGACTACTGCGCGCTGCTATGCAGCAAAACCGGCGGCCGCGGCAGCAAGTGAGTTTCTCAATTAATCTTTATTCACATTGATAACTGAAATATCTAACAATACAGTGGGCAAAAAGAAGAAGCTGGGCAAGCTGGGGCCCATCATGGAGAAGAAGATTATACCAGTGGAAACGGATGCCAACAAATTGGTGAGCTACGTGTGCGGCAGCAACTACATGAAGACAGGCGAGGACATCAAGGTAAATGTGAACCCAGTATAATACTGTAAAAATACTAAATTTTGCTCAACTGCAGCTCAAGCCTGATGCGGAGTATCCAGACTGGCTATGGACACTTAATACAGAGCGCATCATACCGTTAGAGGAACTGGATCCCGACACCAAACAGTATTGGCGTCGCCTGCGTAAAATGGCGCTGCGGCGCAACAATCAACTGTCCAAGCTGAAAAAGTTCTAAGTGCGTTATTTTTGTTTATGCCTGGAGCTGGTCACACTGTCCCAACTGACCTTCAACTTTAAAAAGTGTTTCTTTGGTTAGCCGAGAATTCATACTATTTACCTTGCTGTTGTAGCAAGAATAAACACTTCGATAACTTTTATTGCTGCGTTCTTGTAGCATAACATGTACAACAACTTGCACTTATTGATTACATTGTTTATATTCTTTTGCACACTTAAAAAAAGGTATAAAATACGAGCGTAAGATGAAAATGTGAATCAATATTGTAAAACAATTCCACAGACTAGGTTGAAATGTGGGCATATATAGCCTTGTTTTTTGTACTGGCAGTTGCTGCAGCAACGGAGCCAACTAGTAAGTAGCTAAGTCCGGCCACTGTTCCACAATAATATCCTTAAATCCGCACTCAGAGCACGTTGTGTGCTATCAGGGCACTTGGTCCGTCTATCGGCCGAAGGCGGGCAAGTATGGTGTGGAGGACATAGATCCGTTTCTCTGCACACACTTGGTGTACGCCTTTCTGGGCATAAAGGAGAGCGGCGAGCTGCGTGTCATAGATCCCTATCTGGACCTGGAGGACAACGGAGGACTGGGCAACATCAAGAAATTTAATGCACTCAAATTGAAGAATCCCACGTTGAAAACGCTGCTCGCTGTTGGCGGCTGGAACGAGGGCTCCAAGCGCTTCTCGATTGTGGCCAACGATCCGGAGAAGCGTTCGTGCTTCGTCGAGCAAGTCGTTCAGTTCTTGCAGCGACATGGTTTCGATGGACTGGACCTGGACTGGGAGTATCCAGGACAGCGTCATAATCTGGCTGATAACAACGATCGCGAAAACTATGTAACTTTCCTGAAGGAGCTCAAAGCGGGTTTGAGTCCCTTTGGCTATATACTCAGCGCTGCTGTGGGCTCAGCTGAGTTTTCGGCTAGCATATCGTATGATATACCAGCTATATCTGAGTATTTGGACTTGATTAATGTTATGGCTTACGACCTGCACGGTCCTTGGGATGAGTCTGTGGCCATAAATGCGCCTTTGTATGCGGGTGGAAATGATACGACTCAACGGGCTAAGCAGCTGAATGTGGATGCTGTTATCAAATATTGGATAGATGCTGGTGCGCCGCCAGAGAAGCTGCTGCTCGGAGTGCCCTTTTATGGTCGCACCTTCACACTGGCTTCAGCCGAGGAGCATCTGCCAGGCGCAGTGCACATAGGACGCGGCATTGCTGGACCTTACTCACGGGAGCCCGGAGTTCTGGGTTACAACGAACTGTGTGAGCTCTTCCAGCACGAGCAGTGGACAATGGGCTGGGAGGCTGTGCAGCAGGTGCCATTCGCCTTCAAGGATCGCCAATGGGTGGGCTATGAGAACGCGAACAGCCTAATGCAGAAGGCACAATATGCCATGGAGCACAAGCTGGGCGGCATCATGATTTGGTCGCTTGAGTCGGACGATTTCCATGGCAGCTGTGGCGGCGATAGTTATCCCTTGCTGCGCAATATAAATCGTGTGCTCTTTGGCAGGGACAATCCAACAGGACTCGCTACTGAGGTGCAGCCAGCAGCAGCAGGAATGCTTCAGAGCGGAGGAGCTAAATTCGATGACTATTGCTGCGACGACACCGATGGCTATGTGAGGGATCCCAACAATTGTTCTAAGTTCTATTACTGTACCGCCGGTTCGATATTCATGTTCGATTGCCCCTCGGGCCTGGTGTTTGACAACACCACCAACAGCTGCAACTATGCAGATTTAGTAAAATGTTGATTGGAATCCACAGCCGAAAGAATTTATTATTTTTACTGATTACTATTACTACTTAACAAACTCTATGTACAATGTTACGGAAAGTTATTCGACTATCTTCAAATTGAGGGGCAAGTCGCGGAAGTTGTAGCCATCTTGGCCTGGGCGCCAGGTGACAAAGTTGGTTGAGCATTTGACCTGCTCAGCCGGCTTGCACTGGCCCAGTTCCTCGTCGAAGAAGTCGCCGTCTGGGCACTCGTAGTCGGTGCGCCTGGCATCGCGGCACTCGTAATACGATTGACAATTCCACAGATTGCGGAACAGTCCTTCCTTGGGACAGAGGCCGACGCCCTCGGTCGTTGGCGCCGCAGTTGTAAAAATCGTCGGATTACCTATTTGCGATACGATCACTTTGAGCAGAGCATAACGTTCACCGCATCGGCCATGGAAGTCGTCGGCATCGATGGACCAGGCCATTGCGCCGCCCAAACGTTGATCCTTAGTCAGATGCATTTTTGCGCTGATGCTGGTGCCGTCCTCGAAGCTGATCCACTGGTCATCCTTATAGGCATATGGCACTTGCGCCTGCTTGTCAAACTTCCTTTCCCACTTGGCCGCTTGCGTACAGAACTCGGCGTAGGTCATGAACCCAGCCCGTCTGGAAAATACGTGCTGCAAACCAGGTCCCTTGCTGGGCGCACGCACATCCGTTTTGCTCTGGTCGCGAAGGGTATGCGTTTGTCCAAACAGCGGTATGCCAAGGATCAGCTTCTCTGGCATCTTGCTGTGCTTGACCCAGTGCTTGACGCCACGCTCCACATTCTGACTGCCGTTGCCATGGAGCGGCGACATGTAGCTCAGCTGCTGTCCGTATATATCCTGTGGGTCATGGCTATTAAGGATAATGAAATCGGCGATTTTCGCTATTCGGGGAATATCGTAGGCGGCAAGAGTTGCCTTATCCACCCGAGCCGAAACGGTAACCAGCAGCAGAAAGTGATGTTCCTGCAGACTAAATATGGATTGGGAGTGTTAGACTCGAGTAGTATTTGAGGGACTTCTCCACTTACATAATCTTAAGCTCTTTCAATAAAGTGATAAAGTTATGGCGATCCTCGGACCGACCTCCATGCTGCGTCGGGAACTGCCAGTTCAAGAGCACTCCACTAAAGTCCCGTTCGAAGAGGAATTTTGTAAGCGTTACATAGAACTGATCGCGTTTGCGCTGGCTCGCTGCCATCTTGGAGAATCTCTTGGCATCGTCCTTCGTATCGCCAACGGATAGAATTGCCTGATAATTGTCACGTCTCATGTTCAAGATATCATTTAGCAGTCCTGTAGGATGGTCATATAAGTAGAAATAACCCAGAGATACTTGGGAAAGACACTTACCTCGCTTTTCAAGCATGCCCTCGTTTATAACCTTCAAGGTGCCCGATCCCTTGGGGTCTAAACTGGCGATGGAGCCATAAACGAAATGTGTGCAAAGTTTTCGATTTATGCTCCATGAGTTGAAATAGCTCAAGCCCTTGCGATTGTAAGACTCAGCATCCCAGTGGCAAAATATCGAATCTATATAGAGCCATATTTGTATATAACTGAATAGATTATATATATATACTATATAGTTTTTCTACTCACATTTTGTTGCCTGGCTGGCGATCAGCGAAATTACTATCGAGAATATTACATACAGAACTTTCATGGCGCATTTAGTGAGAAAAAAGAGAAAAAACACTAGAAATTTGAGATTCTTAAATATATATAATTTTTTTTGGTAATGTGACTTTTTCGCGTTGTTTTTTATAATTCTGGTTTAAAATATTATAAATTATATATAAATGAAATTTAAGTTTAACTAATTTAGTGCTCAAGTGTGAGTATTTTCTGATATGTGAAAGAGGTGATATATAGAAAATGAATATATGTATATAAAGATATGTATTGCAAAGGTTACTTCAATTTGGGTGTAATACGAATATAATATGAAAAATATAATTTTCTAATAAGTTTTTAGCATATTAATTATCAGAGTGATAAGTATATAAATAGTTCTTACTGATATGATATATAATGATAACGATAATTATTTGAATAATAGGTAATTCATGCCGAACGAATAGTGCATGGGCTTGTAAGCCAGTATATATAGTCGCACAACCAACAGCTTGTTCATAAATACAATATACACTCATATATTCATGTAGACTTATGTAAGCAAATATATATGCTTATGGATATTTCTTTTATTTTGGGGGCAATCAAATTTTTATGTGCCATTAAATGTGGCCATAAAGTGCGAAGGAGCAACCGATATTCATATCATGGAAAAGTCAACTCAGGTATACTTCAGATTGTTCTGTCAGCTGAGGAACCGGACATATATGTATATATATACATAAATATATACATATACAACACACATATACACATACATTTAGAGAGTAGCGCATCCGGCACTTTATGTGTGAACAACAATGAAAAAAATTTTACGATTATTACTGATTTAAAAAACAAAGTCGATCGATTTTACGCCAATTCGTTTACATAAATATACGAATTTATGTCCAAACATACTCAATTGCTGACAAGAGCAGAGCTTGAGTGTTTCTCCTTAAAGAAACCTATTCGAAATCCTTAGAGGCAGCGGAAAAAACATATAAATTGATATAAAAATGATTGAATACAGCTGTTTGTTAAGAGAGAGATAGTGAAAGAAAGAGAGAGAGAGAGAGAGAATGAGAATGGTTATCATAGGAGCATTTGATACACTCATCAATTATATAATCAGTATTACTCAGTTCTACACATTTCATGACAAATTCCAACTGCACCCTTAATGGGTTGTAAAAGAATAGATCCATACAAGTAAGTTAAATCAAAGATTAAATGAAAATGATAAATCTAATATTGTGATAGTTAGGCATGGCTGGAAGAGGGAGTGCGACGTTGCATACAGACGACTTCGATAGAGTATGCATAAAGCTGGACACGTGTGCAACAAGAGTGAGCTCTGGCTATGATGGCCAACAAGGTGCGAAGGTGCAAACAAATTTTGTTCTGTTCTTCATCGTTGCAGGGCCTTTCCTCAGCAGACGCAAAAGAGCGTTTGGCCTTAAATGGAAAGAATAAAATGAGCTTGCCGGAGAGACCCGAACTCCGATGTCGAAAGTATTGGAGGAACTGTTTTACTGGCTTGGCCCCAATGATATTTGTTGCCATGATTTTCTGTTTCATTCTGCATCACTTGGAGCAGATGAAGGAAACCGATCAGGAGGCTGAACATGAATATTTGCCTGTCGGCATTATATTATTGATCGTTTTTTTATTTTCCGGAGTTCTTCGTTATATTCAAGAGAACGACGACTTTCTGGTTGCCTGGGCATTCATGGACCTGATGCCGATGTACTGCACAGTTATCCGAGACAGCCGAATGCAGATAATACGCTCGGAAGACGTTGTTGTGGGTGACATACTGATGATCACATATGGTGAGCGCATTGCGGCGGATGTTCGGATCTTTGTATCAGAGGGTTTGGAACTCAACAATGTCGCACTCGTCGGCTATTCGACATCAATTACAATCATACCGGATGTCACGCATCCGAACAAATGGATCTCCCGCAATGTGGGCTTGGCGTGCAGTCATGTAACGAAAGGTTCTGGTCGGGGGTTGGTCATTGCCTGTGGCGATGACTCCGAGGTTGGGATCATGGCCCGTTTGTGCATGGAGCCTCGTCCTTTGACCAGACCACGTAAAAATATTAATCAGGTAACATACCTATACAATATTATAATTGTAAAATTTCCAGCTTCGTTCCCTCAACTTACTTCAGGTTATCTTCTATAAGTACGTGATATGCGCAATCATGTTTACTGCTATCGTTTTATCGGCAACGACGGATGGCCTGTCCATCCCGATGTTACTTGAGTTCTATGTTAGCTTGACGGTATCGACGTCAGCTCTATATCTGCCCAGCTTGGTTTTCTTCGGTCTGTGGAACACCAAGAACAATTTGCTAGAGATTGGCTGCAATGTTCGCAACATGGAGGCTGTCTCGACTCTGGGACTAACGACAGTAATTTGCTGTAATTTACTAGGCTCCATGACACAGAGAACATGGCAAATCTCGGAGTTGTTTGTCGATGGTGAACTGCTTCATGTGCAAACGAATTTCACCGCGACAGATCATTTTATAGATCTGATTCGCGCTTCGATACTGTGCAATCATGCCAACTTCGCTCCCGGCCAACGCGGTTTGCCCAAAAGCGAGCAGACTATCGATGGCACTGACTACGAAAGGGCTGTCCTCAAGTTCGCCATCCAGTTTGTGTCGAGCATTGAGATGCTGCGTGTCAAATATAAGAGATTGGCCTGCAAATCCGTCGACACCATTAGCCATTTGCAGGTCAGTATTCATAAGTCGGTGAGCGACGATGATGAGATCGAGTATCATCTGTTTATACGTGGACATTTGAATGAGGTCATGGATCATTGCACCACTTGCAACATGGAGGGTGATGAGCCAGTCAAACTGAGCACAGCTCTGCGCAGTTCCGTTATTAGCCAAGGCGCAATGCTGGATGAGCTGGGCAGGCATACCTATGCCTTTGCCTCCAAGCGATTGAACGTTGATGATGATTATATGATGTCGTTGATATCGAGCGGCTTTAGTTATAGCAACAAGAGCACATTCCTCAGTTTCATGAACATGTACTCGGATTCAATGTGCTTCCTGGGCATCATTGCAGCATTGAATCCACCGTATCCCAATGTCATAAATGCGGTTGCTCAGTGTCGGAATGCGGGCATCAAGCTGGTCCTCTTGGCCCGCGAAGATGTCAGTTTTGCGCACGCCATTGCCAGATTGGTGGGCTTCATTGGGGAGCACAGCGAGACCGCTGAGGATGTGGCGGAACGACTTGGCATACCCGTATCTCAGGTCGATAGCCGCATGGTCACAGCAGTTACGGTCAACATGCAGAACATGAGTAAGCTGGTGCACCACCAACGCTGGGACATCGAACAATTGCTGCTTGCCCACAAGAACGTCGTTTTCTGTCGCATTGCCGTCGCCCAGCGCTATTCGATCATCGATGTCTGCCTGAAACTGGGCGCTGTGGTAACTGCAATCGGTAGCTCAGTCCACGATACATCGGCTATTCGCTGCGCAAACGTGGGCGTCTCTGAGAGCGCCTCGTCCCATGTCAGTCAGTCCTGTGCCGACATCATTGTACTGAGGAACAACTTGGTGACGTTGGTAAGGGCCATTGCTGAGAGTCGACTGCTATTTGAGAACCAGAAAAAAGCGATGGTCTATGGGCTTGCCACGAATATGTCCATGATAACGATTCACTTACTTCTCATAGGGCTGAAGATGCCATTTCGAATGCCTCTGTTGCCTTCAATATTCATAGCATTCTTTGTGAATCTGGTAAGGACTTGGGCATTAGGCTGAGCTTTCCACCTTTCTCTTTCTATTTTCCTTGCTTTCCAGATACCTGCAGTAACGCTGTTCTATGAGCCCCCAGAATTGGATCTTATGAAAGTCAAGCCGAAGGTCGTTGACGATTTTTTTATTTGCCGACGGTAAGGCCGTGAAGGGAATCTATTCACTGAATCTGATCTGAACTGAACTAAACTTAACCTCAATTTCCATCTATTCACGCATTAGCATGTTGTTTGTGTCCTACATAAACGTGGGCATCCTTGAGGCCAGCGCCGTGGTACTGGCCTACATTGTATACATGTTGTTCAATGGCTTTTTGCCCGGAGTCCTGTTCGGCCTCAGCGTGCAATGGTATGATGATTCCAATAATGATCTGATAGACTCGTATGGCCAAGAATGGGCAAGTATCTATGCCATTCTCATCAGATCTCATCTCATCAGCTTCATCTACAGACGCGAGGTGCACGCATTCAACTGGAGTATCAGATGACTTCAATTATCGTCATCACCTTGACTATAATGCAGGGCGTTAATCTTGTTTTGACCAAGACAGCGCGTGCAAGTCTCTTGAAGCATGGCTTTGGCAACCTTCGCCTGAACATTGCCGTTGTCTACATGATCGGCATCTGCATTCTGTTCACCGTTATAAGCGCGCCAGAGCATCTGCAAAGTTTACCTGTTGAGTGCGTTTCTTCAATTGAGCCTAATCGAATATATATTCATATAATTTTACGCCTTTCAGCTATCTGCCCATCTTTTTATATATCTTTCCGCTGGCTATACTGACCATTATTGTAGAATCAATGCGGCGTTATATATTGCGAAAATATCCCGGCGGCTGGCTTGAGGAGGTGTCATACTACAGTACATAAGGACCATACGTAAAATAAGCTTCTGGCATAAGTATTCCATGTAATAGACAGATAAATGTATAAATGAATACATGAATTGATGAATAGACAAATGAATGAATAGATGAATAAATATAGAGTCCAAATCTATCTGTTGATCTTTACCTCCGAGATTCCAGCTCGACTTACAGCTTTACGACCATAGTTCTGTAATCTTTCTTACGCTCAATTTTATTATATTTCTTAATATTTATTTTAAAATTTTTTTTTATTTATATAAATCAAAATAAAAACGCCTTGATTTAATGTATTTTTAAAATATTGCATTTATTTTGGGAATAGCTCGAAGCTGTGGTGGTGTAGCTGCAATTACTCACATCAATATTTTGTCTATGTGTGTGTCTTTGTGTGTGTGTGTGTGTGTGTGTGTCTATGAGTACCTTGTAGATTAATTAAATATTTATTTAAAGTTGCATATTAATATTTTGAGTTTCTACATGCAGTTATTTATGTAGGTACGAGTAATTTTTATTTTTATTTATTTTTATTTTTATTTTTATTAATTTTTTTTGTTTTTTTTTTTTAGGACTTTACACGGTTTGGTTTTTGCTTTCAACATCAATATCAATATCAATATTTGGTTTTATTTAATGCTATTTTGCTTGTAAATTGTAAATATGCCTTTTGATTAAACTGTTGAACATTAATGCATAAACTATTTATGTTTGTATGTATTTCGTATTTGGTATTTCGTATTTTGTTTTTTGTTTTTTATTCATATTGCGATTATATTTAGTTATGAATGCATTCGAGTGCACATTTAGATATTCAACTTTGTTTTCTTCTATTTGTCGAGTATTTGAAATAATTTTCATAATTTTCAGAATTCTATATTTAGATATTCTTCTCCATTTCCGGGCAACTAATAGAAACGTTGTTGGGAACTGATTCCAGAAAGCTCTTAGTCTTCAGCTTCACTATAAATTAATCAGAATTTTATATTTTATATAAAATAATCAAAGTAGAGCAAATAAATTGCGAAAATATAGTTAAGTAATTCGTTGCTTTCGATGTTTTTTAAAACTTTTTGTTGTGTTTTAACTGAAACCGAATAATTTGTTATTTTTTCTCATTTTTTTTGTTAACGACATTTGCTTTGGGCTCAATATGAAACAAGCTGAAGGCGGTGGGATCACTGTGATCACTTTTTGTCCAGGACTTGGAATATCGTCTATATATATATATATAATATGGCTTCAATGTGTACTACGGGTTGTGCTCCAATCTATGCAAAGTAAAATATTTTAATGCCTGGGCTTAAAGTTTGGGTATATTTGGGTATATTTCTTAAAAATTTCTCAATTCTCGATCTGATCAACAAATGTGTGTGTGTGTGTGTGTGTTAAAGTTATCTTCTTCTCTTGTACTGAGCTCTCTTTGGGCTTTGAGTTGCATTTTAAAATACTCCAAAAATTATTATTATTATCAATTTATGTGGCGTGTGTTTTAAGTTGAAGTTTTGCTTGTTTTCAACACGTTTTATTTTTTAAATATATATTTATATAGATTTTAAGTACACATAAGTATATGTATATATATATATATATTTGTGTGTATATATTATGTGTTGTGTATGTGTTTTGTGTGTATATTTATTTAAAGTAATTTATTTAAAGTAATTGCGTTTACATTGTAATTCTATTGAAGTTGTTCATTAATTTGACACTAATTTAGTTTTTTTTTTTTTTAAGTTTTTTAGGTTTTTTTCTGTTTCTCGAAATAAAACATCGCATTAAAAATACTTGCGTTATTTATTTAGAATTCGCTTAAAACAAATCGTGTGTAGACAGGCTCTCTGGTATTGGTATGGCTTGGTATGGGCTGCTCTCTCGCTGCTCTTCTTCTTTAAAGACTCCGCTCCCATAGACTCGAATCGTATATTCTTTAGAAATCGTATTTCGTAAATTGTATTTTTGGTAAGCCTAAATTGTGTGTCTGTGTGTGTGTGTGTGAGAGAGAGTGTGTGTGTGTGTGTCTTTAGAAGAAGGAGGCGGGGCAAATTGTAGTCGGTCAGGGGCGACCATCTGTGGTGCGCAGCGTATAAAAGTCGTAGGGTTAGACGCCTTGGGCCAGACTCTCCTTGGGCAGCGCTATGATGGACTGATCCATGCCCTGGTGCGGAATGATGAAAGGTGAGGCCAGCATCTGGAGGGGCCTGCAAAGCATAGATAATATATACATAGATATATATAATCTCCTTTAGTTTTCAATCTGAGCTATTTACTCGGCAAAACTGGTGGCTGTCACCACCGGCTGGCGCACGGTGTGTAGCGCCTGGGAGTTCTTGGCTCGCGCTAGCAGGCTCATCACGGTGCGCTTCGTGGGATTCATGCCGGATCGCGGAACGCCCAGCAGCGGTCGCTTGCGGCCCAGGCCACTACCTGCAATGATAAACACAGAATTGATCCAAAAATGCCTCAACGTCGACTGACTGACTGCAACGCACCTATGTTGATGGCCTTCACGTTGCGCAGCGCCGGGTGCAATAGAGCTCCAGGCGGTTCGAGCAGCGTCAATGTCGATGTGTTTGCGTCCCCATCACCGGCCAGCTGCAGTGCTGCGGCGCTGCTCTGCGCACTCGGCAGGCCAGACATGGCACCGGCCACGCCCACCCCAGGCGCTGGCTTCAACAGGCCACCAATGCCGGCAGCCGTCAGCTGGTGCTGCAGCGCCACAGCCATCGCAGTTGTGTGCACTGCAATGGAAATGTGAATCCAATTTCGAATGTGATTTCAAAGAGTTAAGGCAAGATGCGAGAAATGATAGAGTGCGAGTGGGAGAGATACCCTGTAGTCGTGGCGGTTAGAAGAGTTGCTGGAAAACATGCTCATGCATATATTCATGGCAGTTTTTCTTGAATGCAAGCATGTATAGTAGGATATCTACAAAGAGTTTGATTTTACAAACAGCATAACGTTGCAGCAGGATAGTGATTCAAGGAATGCCTTCAAACTGATTAAGTATTGGTTTGCATTCGAGTATACTAACTTTATGCCATCAGCAGAAACGCCGGAAATTAAGCTTAACAACTTATTAAGAGACATTTGACAGTTGCAAATCAAGTATTAGTTGAAGCTTGGCTGAGACCTCTTTGACTATATGCCACGCAAATGCATCGCAATAATATAATGATTTTTATACCCTGAACCCATTGAAAATGAGAAAACAGGGTATAATGGTTTTGTTAAAATGTATGTATGTAACAGGCAGACCCCATAAAGTATATATATTCTTGATAATAAGTATAAAATGTTTGGAATATCGGCTCATCCGCAGGGTTCAGGGGATCTCCTAGTCGGGTACCACCGACTAGAGCTTCCTTACTTGTTTTTATACCCTGAACCCATTGAAAATGGGAAAACAGGGTATAATGGTTTTGTTAAAATGTATGTAACAGGCAGAAGGAGGCGTGGCAGACCCCATAAAGTATATATATTCTTGATCAGGGCGACGAGCTGAGTTGATTTAGCCCTGTCCGTCTGTCTGTCTGTCTGTCTGTCCGTCTGTCCGTCTGTCCGTCTGTCCGTCTGTCCGTATGTATGAACGCGTGGATCTCCGAATCTATAAGAGCTAGAGACTTGAAATTTTTTATGGAGGTTCCTGTATAGCACGCGCATATCAAGTTTGTTTCAAAAAATCGATAACTTTGATCGTTTTAATGTTATCGATTAAAAACGAAATCGAAAACCTGTTATAAAATTATGTCTCGCGCATCTTTCAAGCTAGAGACTCTTTATTTTGTATATAGTTGCATGTGGATTTTATACAATTTTGGTTTTTGTTATATTTTAGATGCCACGCCCCCTTCGCCCCAAATTTGAAAAAAACGTATTTCAAGTGCTAGAGACTTGTGCTTCGGCAAATACACACATATGAATGACATTATCATGCTCTGAAAGTTTGATTCAGAAAGTCCATATACAAAGGAACTTATTCAACAATTAACTACCCATAATATCGCTCTTACTGCAGCCCGAGCGCAGTCGCTGCGTAAACTGCGCAGTCAGCAGAGCGCTCGCTTATGAGTGCGTGCGTATGTGTGTGTGTGTATGTGTGCATGTGTTGCTTGTATATATATGTTAAATAAGCATAAAATGTTTGGAATATCGGCTCATCGTAGGGTTCAGGGGATCTCCTAGTCGGGTACCACCGACTAGAGCTTTCTTACTTGTTATTAATATTTTGAAAATTTGTTTGTTTACTTTGTTTAATAATTTACCATATTAAAAGCATGAAACATATCGATCTTTAGTTAAAGACTGATAGACATCAGCGCGTCGTTGTCAAAGGCCACAAATCAGCAATCAATTTAAAATTTACAATAGTTTTACTGTAAGTGTGGCGACTGAGAAGAGAAGCCCAAAATTAAATGTCTAACAAAATCGTTACACAATGCTTAAATGGTAGTCTTGTTTAAACTAAAAACTAAAAACTATAACTAAGCTAAGTGATTCCTATAAAGAAATGACAAGCTGCAATATGATAAGAACAGAGCAAAAGTTGTTAACTTTTACGTTTTGTTAAAGAAGGTACATCTGATGGCAATTTTGATATTATTAAACTAACTTCTCTAAAAACATTAAGTCTTTTAGTAATTAGGCAATTTTTATATATTTTAACAAAATGTTTTGCATCAGAACATGTTACTCACCATTATCATAAAGTCGAAATTATATAACATTATATTAATTTAATTTAAATGAATATCAGCATTGATATTAACAGTGTCTTAAAATTCACTTAAATGTTCTATGCTTAGGTCGCTATTATTATTTTATGCATTATTGTTATCATATACATACATATGTATATGTATGTTACAGCTTTATAATAACATTATTATCACTAACATTAATATAATTTTCAACATTAAAACAGAACCAATATATAATATAAAAAAAAAAAAACAAAAAACAAAAAACCAACAAAAACTTAATGATCATAAACACTGAGATCATTATATTATGACTACAATTATTTTAATTTAAACAATTGCTTAAAACTACAACAATTCCACTTAATATATTACACATATTCTTAACTATTAATAAAAATAAAAAAAAAAAATAAAAAACAAAAAATAAAAAAAAACATTATACCCTGATTTCCCATTTTCAATAAGTTCAGGGAATAAAAAAAAAAAAAAAAAAAAAAAAAAAATCACAAAAAACACCAAAAAAAAAAAAAAAAAAAAACTTAATGATCATAAACACATAGATCATTATATAATAACTACAATTACTTAAACAATTGCTTAAAACTATGCTTATAACAACTACAATTCCACTTAATATATTTAACATATTCCTAACTATTTATTAATAACAAAAAAAAAAAAAAAAAAACACCAAAAAAAAAAAGCACCAAAAAAAAAAAAAAGCACCAAAAAAAAAAAAAAAAAAAAAAA